>RSEE01000042.1:0-549420 GCA_003971905.1 Moniliella sp. 'wahieum' | reverse complement strand
CTAACCCTAACCCTAACAACGGACGGGCTTTGCAAGAGCTTGAGGACATTCTGAAGGCGTGGATCGCGTCTTGGCAGTATGACTATACTGCCCGCACAATGTCGTCCGTCGATGGGGCATGATTATCGCCCTCAACCGCGCCCAGTCCTAGGCAAAGGCAAAGTCAGCAAGTCGCACAGGATGTCGCGATGTGGGGAGAGGCAGAGTTGACAAAGTGGTTAAGCACGTAGCGCTGCACCGCCGGCGTCCCATCCCGTCTTTCTTGAACTCATCCAGCAGCTCCCGGACCGGAGACGAAATCGGGGAGTGGCCTCTTACGTTTCTTGCTATTACTGTCCCTGCCGAGTCCTCCAGACTCTTGCGGTACATAGACAAGAGAAAGGAGGCGTCCTTCAAAGACTTGTCGTTCACCCCGTCTGTCTTGCTCGGTCGTCGACCCGACCTTCGTTCTGGACGACTATATCGAGCTAGTGATCGACTTCGTGCCTATAGCTTCGACGCTTGAACGCAGATTCCCTTCCGTCTTAATGTGTTCGCCAGTTAGTCGCATTGATGTACACTCAACACAATACTATTACAGCCTCGTATACGTACCAAACAGTCAGTCACGTTCTCCGCCAAAGTATTTGTACCCCATTGCCGTCCGCAGTCGCAAAAACGACAGCAACGTGAGCAGTCATGCTCATAACTGAAGCCATCTCGTTGGCGGCTACTTTGTCGCCCTTAATTATCGGCAACACAACGGTCTGTACAAGGATCCATGCCTCGGGAGTCGAATCCCAGGCAGTGATGAGCTCCTCGTGATACTGCCTGTATGTTCGAAAAGCATAGCATGCTGCCTTTCCCTCCAGAAATCACAGCGGCTTCACAAGCAACTGGGCCTAGGGAATGATACTCACTCCTGTTTGACCAGCTGCTCACAAACGGGAGGACAGACTTTGCTGTTTCGGATGTAAACAAGAAAATGGTCTTTGCTCATACCTAGACTCGGTCCGTGGTATGTGTATGTTGCCCAGAAGCAGAGGCTGTTAAGAGAGCTTGGCCAATTGGACACACATTGACTGCAAAACCATTGGCCCATCCCTCCAGCTGGAGACGGGCCAGTTCTTTCGGTCACGGGCCATGGCACTGAGGGTGCTGATGCCCTTCTTCATTTCCTCCCCGTCCCAATACGTGCCTATGTCGTGCCAGGATGGAAGTCAGGAAGCCAAGAGTTTCCGCTGCGCGATGGAGTGCAAGGCAATTTACTGATGGCCGTCGTTGAGGTGCAGCTTTTGGTCATGTTCACCTAGGCAAGAAAGACGGTACGTGTCGTTTTGCATGGGAACTTCAGCAGTTTGGTTGTCTCGTCCTGGGCCGAGTTGGCCCCGATGTTGTACCACAAGTCACTGTCGGCGTCGTGTTGCCACAAGACGGAAAAGATAGGCGCGGTAATACCGAGCAGGTGAACAGGTTCGCCAAGATACATGTGAATAGCCTGATCGCCTGGATGCTTATTGACCATCGGCTCAGTCACACTTGTGCCGATCAGATCCCATTGTAGCGACGCGTGAAGGCTGACCTGGAGACACCTATAGTCTCTAAACCACAGACGATCAGCGAGTAGTAATCAAGTAACGAGGTGAGCGAGAAGAGGGGAAGGGGGAAGGAGAGGTGGTGGCGAAGAGGACAGAGCAAGCAGTGGGACAGGAATGTACACGTGGCCTGCTGGCCTGCACGCGGCAACTCTAGGGTCTAAAAGGAAGTGAAGGCGGCTGTGCAAGGTGGTTCAGACGTCGCCCGTGACAATGGCCCTGGGCGACCACAGAGGGCTTGGGATACTGTGACATCTTGGAGCGGATGGAAGGGTTCGAGGACATATATGAGCTGGAAAATGCGGTCGACCGAAGAACACAATGTACATATCGTCTCCTGATACAAACTGGATGCTCCGATGCACACGAGGCTGGTGCACCTTCTCGATTGCCTTAGTTTTGTTGAGCGAGTAAAGAGACAATTTCCCTTCGGTCTTGCCCGCGACTTGTGCGAATGTGTTGGTTTTCTCTCGCAACGATATAGTTGGACTGGAGTATCGTGCTGTATATATAGCTGCTCACGACTATCTCAAGTGCACAACTTAAAAGAATCTATATATTAAACGCCCAGGCTGCAGGGGGGCGCCTAGAGCTAGCGGTGGCATGGGGGGGCAAAACACTGGCGCCATGCGGGTGGACCACCGTTGGTTGCGCCTATAACCGCACGCAGCTGCGCCGATGCGCTTGCCTCTCGACTACCACCACCGCCACCGCCCCTCTCTCGCTGGCCACACTGTGCTACCGGAGCTGGGCCATGTGCCCGGCTCATTGCGCTACCATTATCTGCCCCCCGCCGACACGCTTGCTGTGCAAGCGCCTGGCCTCGGTACGTCCACGCCCTCCGGGCGGATGCCTGTCGTACTGACTCGTCTGTGCGCAGCTAACGGAACCGAGTCGACCACGCCTGGTGGCATGGTCTTGCTGGTATCCTTGCATCAAGGTATCGGTCATGCCTCCCAACAGCGAGTTGAACATCAACGCGACAGAGCGCTTTTCGAGCGGATGGTCGACGGCGACGGTTGCCCCCGCTGGGGCTCGACGGTTAGTACCTCTGCGTTTTGTCCTTGGCCACCCATGCACTGATAACACCTTTGAGCAGGATGACTGGAGATGGCGCTCAAGTGCTGCCAACAACGAACACGGAAGATGTGCAGACTTGCGCACAGATCGTCCACTGTATGGTCTCCTGGCTCATTCTCTCTTCCTCAACGCGATGACGCTTCACCCCCCCGTGCAACCTGGTCCTTGGATCTGATTTTTGCCCTTCGGTCCCTTTTCATCTCGGTGGTCCCCTGATGTGTTCCTTCGTAATTAAGCGATGAAGGCGAAGTCTTTGGCTGCCGCCGGCCTGAGGCTCATAAACAACCTGCCGTGCCTTGGCGCGCCTGTACTCCTCTCCTGTCAACCTGGCAAAAATGCATGCTTTGAAAAGTAATCCACTGCATGATCTGACAGCATGTGGCAAATCCGCCACCCCAGCCACCAGCCTGTCAGCAAGATTGCGACCCGTCCGGGGGATACCTGGTTATAGATGGGGGTACCTGGTGGATAGCTGGGGGCAAGCTGTCGGGCAGATTGTCTCGACCTTGCGACGATCTTGCCGCTAGCTTCCCTTGTCACGAGATTGTGGCAACACTGGTGATAGTCTGGCGAACACGACAAATAATCTTGCGGCAAGATCCGCGGCAACCTGTAACCAGAAATTCAATTAGCTATAGTAACACCCGGCGTCTCGCTCGAAACGTATGGCAGCAGTGCTTTGTTCGAATTGGTCCACTACCCCCAATAATAGTACTAAGGCAGAAACCTTCCACTCGTGCTATGAACGGGTCCAACCCCACCCCCGCCTACTTCTGTGGAGAAAGGGCCTCCGTAGAAATCTATATCTCCCCTAACATTGTGAGGGCAGCCGATCTGAAAGGACTAATGCAGGATGCATATACATAGGTGCGATCTAGCTGATGGTAGCAGTTGACAGTCTGTATAATCGAGTGTGTCGACGGTGGCTGTCTGCCTCTTCCTCTTGCGCTTGGCGCGGAACTAGGCATGCGAATGACCCTTCGGCGGAAGGCGGGGCGGGCGGGGCTCGGTGGAAGCCTGCTCGGTAGCCTTGGGGGCTTCTTTACGCGGGGGAGCCGGAATCCACCATTTGATCTGGAGAGGCGACCGATTGGCCCTTGGATCGGGGGAAGCGAGTCGGGGCCCAACGCGGCCGGCATAGTGTTCTCGATGATGCAGGCCAAGGTAACGCCATTGGCGTGTCGACAATGCCGGAAGCGTGTCATCCGGCCAGCGCATCTTTCGGTGGCTCGACGGGCGGGGCGTTGTGCCCGTGGACCGGCGTGGCGGACACGGGTGGCGGGATCTGGTGCGAAGCCGGGAACAGTCCCAGGGGCTGAGTCATGCACTTGGCCAGGATATCCCCCCGCCTGCGTCTCGGTCGTCAACTTGTCGGACGAGATGATCCAGGGCAGGATCCAACGCATGAACAGACTGCCCCACAGGCCCGCGTGACGGAAGAGGCCGGTGGTAGGCACAAACCCTAGATCGAATCTGGTCAGTACCGTAAACCCACACAACTAACCCCCAAAGATCCAAAGCAGTAAGAGCGACATACCTGGTTGTACGTAAATCACTCAATCGGGCGACTGTCTGGCTCGCCCTTGCGCAGCGCCTGCGACTTGTGTGCGCGCAGTTGGTCACCAGCTCCAGCACGCCCACCAACTGAAGGAACTTGGACGCGCCTAGTGTTCGTTCAAGGAGCCAAACCGAGTCGAGTCCAACGCGTCCGCAGTGGCATCATCGGTACCAAAGTGCTTGTCACACGTCGCCCACTGGATCAGGAAGGTCACGGTGCAAAGCCGAGCCGGTAAAGACAATGCGAATCTGGGGCCCGTACACGCCCGCCGCCGGTCACTCGCGCCTGGCGCAAGAGGATGGGGAGAGCATCTTGAGCATCTCCAGGGCGCATGTGGTTGACCAGCGGGTAGCTTCATACACCACACCGGCATACTCCGGGCGGTCGTCCGGCACGAACCGGCGCACCGGGTTGGCCGTGGCAGCGTTGAGGAGCAGAATGTCAATCTGTCCATGGCCAGGAAAAGAGATCTTGTCTTTGCCCCACTGGGCTTGGGACGGATCCTGGGCCTCGAGCGTAAGCTGGTCGACCAGCTGCTGCATCGAGGTGTCGATCTGTTCCATGCTTTCCAGGTCGGCCTCGCGCACTTCGACGAGCGAGGGGGGCGCTCGGCCGCGATGGGCTTTCCCTTGCGCAGCTTGGAGGCTGTGCTCCAGTTCGTGGGCACCGAGTGGGCATGGCCAGCGCGTGCATAGAGAATGATGTGCCACCACCTCGGCCTCGGGCTTGTCCTTGAGCTGGTGCACGTAGGCGCGCAGCGCTGCCAAGCGAGGCCGCTGTGGCCGCCGGTGGCGACAATGCGGGTGAAGGTGGTCATGGCGGGGGGGGGGGGGGGGGGGTGGCGGGGAAAGGGAGCAAAAGAAGCAAGCGGGCTGGAAGCGCGCCGGGGGCTTGCGGCTTGAGGAGGCCTCAGCGCCTCAAGCATCAATCAGTGGGCGACGCGCAATTTCTAACACGGCTGACATGCGGCAACACTGCCCCTGCGCCTGCTCCGGCCCGAGCCGCTCTTTGCCGGGCAGTGCCTCCTGCGTCGCATGTTGCGCATCCTGACTAAGAAACTGCCCCGGAGAGTGACGTCATCCGTGTCGTGCGCCCACTTTTCCGGCGCCGCTGAGCGCCGCTGCCTGCTGCTACTATAGCACCCGCCAGCACAGCCGGCAGACGCTATGACGCACACACACATATGGGTACCAGGCCATCACGTGCCACTGGGCCCGCCAGCACCACCCAACGCAGGAAAACGCTCGGCCCACACCCCACACCTCAGGACAGCGGTCCGGCCGAGGAGAAGAGCGACGCCGTCGCTGCCCCCACCAGCGGCAGCTGCAGCAGCAGCTTGTCCGCCCCGCCACTGCGGCGAGCCGCGACGGCCAGGCGAGCAGCCAGCTCGCCAATCTCGACGATGCACGCGGTAAAGCAGAGGATGATGATGATCCAGGTAATGTTGGCCATGGCATTGTTGCCAATGTTCGTGGATAATGTCGAGCAGATCGTTGACCACCTTTAAGCGCTCGTTGAGATTGCCACGCGTTGGTCAATCTCGAGGTAATCCCGAATGGCCGTGTAGAGCGCTTGCAGCGACGCCTCGGACCAAAAGATTCCGGCTGTCCAGCACATTCGACGTCAGGTTCACGTCGACCCGCAGCTGAACAGGCGCCCTGTGAGCCGCACTGCATCGATCCGCTTGAGGTGGAGCGAGCCGCTGGAAGCCAGTTGCCGCGGAATGTGCGCCGACTTTTCCAAGGTGACCTGCATGTTATCCTCAAACGTGCTGGCAGGGTCGATGCGCGATGGCATGAGCAAGAGAAAGCTTGAGCAAATGGTTCTGGCCGCGAAAGGTGAAAAAAGTCATTAAAGATGCGCGGCGCTGGCAGCGAGGGATCGTAGCAAAAGTGGAACGCTTCCGACTCGTACTGGGAAGGTGTAAATGTGCCGCGTACCGCACCTGATGCCAGCACGTCCTCCAACAGCTGCCGCTCCTCGGGGCAGTAAAGAGTTGAACAGCACCAGCACGCCATAGGGCATAATCACCAGCTCAGCCAACTGCAACGCCTCCAACGTTGCCCTTGTTGGCCAAAGTTCATCGACGTATCCGGGTTGTGGGAGGCCAGGTTGACGCGCGTGCTGGGGCGGCGCTTCTTGGCTTCTCTACGAGCCGCTCCGAGTCGCTTCGATCGCTGTTGGTCATGATGGGTGCCGAGGGAGCCGGGGGGAAATGCCAGTGATCGTAGCACCATCATCGCTCTCCAAATGGTCGAGAGCCTTGCCTCGTCTGTGCTGCTCCTGCGCACCTTGTCCAAATCCGATTCGTCCGTCGGTCGAGGTGTAGCCACGAACGTCGAATTGGAACGAGGGTGGGGGTTGCCATCCGAATGTAACCCTGCTGGTCAATGTCTTCAGCATCCGCGTCCTCCGGGACAAAGTAGCCGCCCACGTATCCCGATTCTTCGCGCTCAAAATCTCGCGCTCAAAGTGGGAGCCGCCCTGAGGCGAGGTAGCAGATTTGGGCTCGGGGGCAGATCGGATGTTGCCTTGCCAAATCCCGGCAGAAGAGGCTTGTGGTACTGCGCATACACACTCTCCTCGTACAGGCGCGGTTTCACAGCAGTTCTCTCCGCAAAAAGCCAACCAGAGTGGGAATGTGAATCGACGTGCCCACTGCTAGGACGTCAAACGGGGAAGGAAGTCTTGCTGCGTAAGTGAGCGGCATGCGCTCAAAGGTATGATAAGCGGGTCCAGTTGCCCGAGGAAATGGGTGGTGCGCGGGTGTGCGGGAAGCGTCGGCCAGAGCCGGAAGTAGCAGGAACGACGGGACGTTGGATCGCTGGCGCAGCAGGTGCCGGCTTGGCTGGTCCCGCTTTGGGCAACGCAGTTGGTGCATTAGCTCGCCTAGGACGGCTTGGGGGACACGCGGGGCGCGGACAGGGGCCACAATCTCTTGCGCCCCGGTGAAGCGTCGCTGGGACAGCATCATCATCATCATCGTCTCGTCATCGTCATCATCGTCTCATCCTCGTCGCCGCTGGGGGGGAGAGGGGCCAGTTGGCTCTCTGAAGGAAGGAGAACATGCTTCCCGTGACCTTGGTAGATCGTACCGGTTTCTCCGTCTTGCGCACAGGCAAGGAATACCGCACCGAGCGGGAAGGTGTGCCCTTCAACGCGCCCGATGGCGCCGCCGCCGTGCGAGGAAGCACACTGGCGGGAAGAGGGAGAGACGACGCGGCCGCCAGCGCCACCTACTCCCTTTGCGGCGGCGGCCGTGACCGATGCGGGAAGCGCAGGAACGCCGCTTGCCCTTGGCCGGGGCAGATGGTGAAGGCAGGAGGCCGGCCTTGCCGTTCTTGAACGGCGCTTTAACGGGGCCGGGGAGGCCATGGGGATGGGCAGCATGGGTGGCCGAGCGCGCGGCGCCAGTAGACGTGCTGGGGATGATGATGCCGGCAGCGAGCCCTGGCGCAACGCCTCGTCCGACTTGCCTGTGGGCTTGCGCGCGACATGGGAAGAGGGGTGGTGGTGGTGGTGGTGTGGGGGGGTGGTGATGGCGGCCGTGTAGCCTGGGTGTGGCCCCGCCAGGAGGAGTGCACGCAGCCAGTCGCCTGGGCGCTGTGTTTGGCCACTGGGGTTATTCAATTCAAGTGCAAACTGAACGTTCAAGGTTCAAGCGGCAAGCCTGGTGCTTGTCGCCCCCAGGGCGGTCGGGTGCATTCCGCTCCGCTCCCGCCCCATTCCGCCCGCTGCTCCCTTTTGCCACGGCGCCAGCCCGCGCCGCACCCCCCCCCCCCACACCTGGCCCACCAACCGCCGCCACTTGCGCCACCACCCCTCGCCATGTCCGAACGCAAGGTGCTCAACAAGTACTTCCCCGCGACTTTGATCCGAGCAAGATCCCGCGGCGCAAGGTCGCCAAGGCGGCGCAGCAGGCCGTGCGTCTGATGGCGCCGTTTAGCATGCGGTGCAACTCGTGTGGCGAGTACATCTACAAGGGCAAAAATTCAATGCTCGCAAAGAGACGGTGGAGGGCCAAGACTACTATGGGATCAGATCTACCGTTTCTACATCAAGTGTCCTCGATGTTCTGCCGAGATTACCTTCCGCACCGACCCGCGCAATACCGACTATGCGGCGGAGCATGGCGCCAGCCGCAACTTTGAGCCTGGCGCGAAAAGGGCGAGGAAGCGCCGCCGGACGAAGAGGAGGATCCGCTGGATCGTCTGTTGGCCGAAGAAGTGGAAGAGGAGGAGGATGTGGACCCGATGACGGCGCTGGAACAACGCACCAAGGAGAGTCGGCGCGAGATGGACATTGCCGATGCGCTGACCGACATTCGCACCCGGAACGCTCGCGCGGCCAAGGTGGACCTTGACTCGGTCGGGGCGGCGGTGGCGGCCAAGCGGGCTGCTGAAGAGCAAGCGAAGGTTCTGCTCGAGCGGCAAGAGGACGATGCCGAAGTGGCCAATTCTTTGGTCGCGCCCACGACCGGTCGCAGCCGTCCCAATCGCAACTGACCCACCGTCCGACTCTTCCGCCCCACCTCGACCCAGGCTCCAGTCGGCCGGACGTCGTTTCGTTAGGGGTGAGTGTCAAGCGTGTGCGAGACGAGGAGCCGGATGTGGCGAGTTTGTTGAGCGACAGGGCAAAGGCGCGCGAGCGCGACATCAGCCAAACTGCCTGTGCCCAGCAAACGGCGCAAGCGCGAGAACCCTTTGGACTGGCAATCAAGAGATGAATGGCCAGTGCCAGTGCCCCTGGGGCCTGTACTTGTATCATGGTTCGTTCATTGCATGTGTACATGGGTAAGATGGATCACAGTGCGCTGAACGTGAACGTGGATAGTAGTTGGCGCACCGGCAAGCCGGGTTGGGGGCAGGCGCTCGATGGGGTCCAACGCTAGGGCGGTGTCGATCATGATGATCAATCAGAGACGTTCCGCGTTATGGACGAGGCCGTGAGGGTTGAGGGTGTCTTGAGGCCATATTGCGGGCGAGTGGCTTGGGGTGGTCGTGTGAACATGTGAATGTAGCGCTCCGTATCCGCCCGTGGAGAACCGTGCGCGGGGGTTAGGAGCTGCCACACGACGTGGGTGTTTTTGGCTGCATCCGACAGTCGTACGTTTGCCGTTTGCACTTGCTGATAGAGGTGCACCCTCCAATTTGCTGTAACCATTCCCATCTCTTACTTGGCCACTGGCCCATCTGCTATCTATCAACTGTGCCCCAGTTCCCCGCAGGGCTGGGAGCTGCTGAGATGTCAGAGCGCCCCAGCTCTTGGATTTTGTCAATCTGGCTCAGATCTCACCGTCAGGCTATATTCAGACTTGGCAGCAATCCCTCCTTCATTGGGAGTGTGACGGTGAGGAGTGATTGATTGTCCCACGCCCAGACGCATTGGTCGATGTTTTCTGCCTGCGGCCTTGCCCGAAAGATTTCCAAGTGGTTATCGAAGCGACCACGGTCGCTGCAGGTCTGGTCCTTGCGATGCGACGCGACCGAGTGATGACATGCATGACTAGGTGTGAGTACTCGGTGAGTCGCCAAGCCTCGAGCTGAGCAACGCCGAGGCGTGCTGGAGCTGCTCGGCTGCTGTGTCGTCGGATCTCAGAACTCGGTGTGGAGGGGTATGTAGCAGCCGCGAGAGGACGATGGGAGGCGATGGGCGGGGGGCACGGCAGCGTCCGGACCGGACCGGGCGGAGGCGGATGGCCGGCGCTGGGGGGACGATGATCGATGGTCGATGATTGCCGGAGCAGACCGGGTGGCGGCGGCTGCTTCCGGGCGAGGCCGAGCGCCAGAGCCTGACTAAGGTTTCAGCGGGGGCAGGTGCCTGTGCCCTGAGGCGCTGCGCCGCTTACGCAGCAGACGTCGGGGCGTGCCGCGGCGGGGGCCCCGGTCCAGTCCGACGCGGGGGGGGGGCGGGGGACGAGAGCACACGCGGGCCATGGGGCTCGGGCGGCGGGTGGGGACAAGCGGGCGGGCGGGGTTAGCGGCACGCGCACACCGCGGCAGGGGGGCAGTGCGGCGCATTGGCCTGCACGCAGCAGGACACCCAGCGGCCATCGCCAGCACTTAATGCCCGCCGGGCGGACGCGTCGGCTGGCAGCGGCCCGAGCGCCCGGCTGCACAACATGCATGTGGACTGTGCCCCCGTGCCGCCCATCGCACACCCTGTCCAGCCCTCGGCTCGCCGCCTGCATGCACTGGCCGGTCGTGTGTATATAGTCCCCCCTCCCTGCCCGCCTCACCACCACCTCCCAACCACATCTGCTCCGTGTCCCTCTCTGGTACGCTTCCCTCCTCCACGCCCCTCTCCGCGCGCTCGCGCTGACGTTTCCGCGCTGCCCAGCCCACCATGACGTCCCCCGGCAACCACCACGATGAACTGCCCACCCACAACCCCGACTACAAGCTCCTCGGCAAGGAGCTCTCTATGTTCTCCAGGCCGGCTTCGACATGAACCGCGTCAACATCCGCCGCAACGCCTCCCCCGCCGAGCTCTACGGGAAGCCATGGCCAAGGAGGGTGCTGTCATTGCCGCCAACGGCGCACTGATCAACTTCTCGGGCAAGAAGACTGGCCGTTCCCCCAAGGACAAGCGCATTGTCTTTGAGGAGACGTCCAAGGACGATGTTTGGGTACGTCTCTTTTGGCTGCATTCCCTAAGCCACCCCCCGGAACACTCTGCTAACTGCGTCATCCATTTCCACAGTGGGGCCCCGTCAACATCAAGATGGACGAGCACACCTTCGAGATCAACCGTGAGCGCGCCATCGACTACCTCACACGCGCGAGGACATCTACGTGTTTGACGGGTACGCCGGCTGGGACCCCAAGTACCGCATCAAGGTGCGCGTCATCACGGCCCGTGCTTACCATGCGCTCTTTATGCACAACATGCTTATCCGTCCTTCGCGGGAAGAGCTGGAGACTGGGGCGAGCCTGACCTGACCATTTTCAATGCCGGTCAGTTCCCGGCCAACCGGTTCACTGCCGGCATGACCTCGCACCTCTCGTCGGGTGAACTTTAAGCGTCGCGAGATGGTCATTCTTGGCACCGAATACGCCGGTGATGAAGAAGGGTGTGTTTACCTACACTGCACCCCAGCCTGTTAAGTTTGGCCAGCTGTCGCTTCACTCGTCGGCCAACGAGGGCCCCAAGGGCGATGTACGCTCTTCTTTGGTCTCTCGGGCACGGGCAAGACGACGCTGTCTGCCGATGTTAACCGTCTGCTGATCGGTGACGACGAGCACGTCTGGTCGGACACGGGTGTGTTTAACATTGAGGGTGGCTGCTACGCCAAGTGCATTGGGCTTACGGAGGAGAAGGAGCCTTTGCTCTACCGCGCCATCCGCTTTGGCCGATTTTGGAGAATGTGGTGTACGACAAGAACACGCGCGAGCCGATTACGACGATGTCTCCATCACGGAGAACACGCGCTGCGCGTACCCGATTGAGTTTATCCCCAATGCTAAGATCCCGTGCTTGTCGACCAACCAGCCGAGCAACATTGTTATGCTCACCTGTGACGCGTACGGTGTGCTCCCGCCCGTGTCTAAGCTCACCCCTGAGCAGGCACAGTACCACTTCATTGCTGGCTACACCTCCAAGACCCCTGGTACGGAAGATGGCATCTCGGAGCCCTCGCCCACCTTCTCGACGTGCTACGGCCAACCCTTCATTGTCCTGCACCCCGGTCGGTACGCGGCGATGCTTGCGGAGCGGATGGCCAAGCACAATGTCAACTGCTGGCTGGTGAACACGGGCTGGACTGGTGGCAAGTTCGGGATTGGCAAGCGCTGCCCGCTCAAGTACACGCGTGCAATCATTGATGCCATCCACGACGGTTCGCTTTCCAAGGCTGAGTACGAGAACTTTGAGGTGTTCAACCTGCAGGTGCCTAAGGCGGTGCCGAACGTGCCGTCGGAGCTGCTCAACCCGCGCAAGGCCTGGCCGGATACAAGGCGTTTGAGCTGGAAGTGCGCTCGCTCGCCTCCAAGTTTGGCGAGGCGATGATCCGCTACAACTCGGACCTGTCGCCGGCGGTGGTCAAGGCGGGCCCGCAGGTGTAAGTGGGGGGGGTGAAGAACGCTTAGGCGTGCTGTGTATACTAGCTATCATCACCAACTTCCCTAATGCCCATCCTAATGCCCATCAACTACTCTGCCTGCATTGAATCCATCCTGTGTCTTGTGTCTGTGTGTGTGGTGGGGAGCGCCTGTAGAAGTGCCAAGGGAGGGCATCGAATATTGATGGTCTGGGCAGCAACCCAGCCGACAGCGACGCCGAGTGCGGGGGGGCAGCAGCCAGCACATCGGCCAGCAGTCGTGAAAATCGCTAATCGCGCTAATCGCGAACCGCGAATCGCGGGCTGCCGGTTAGTACGCCGAGGCCATCGGACGCACTCGTAAAATCCGACCGGCCACCAACTGGCCCCGAGCCCCTCGGCCGTCCATGGGCCTTGGCACACCCTGGGCACACCTTGGCACAAACGCCCCCCTTGGGCATCACCCCATCACCATTGGGCCCATCACCGCCCCCACCAACACCGTCTCCGCCATCCCCCCCCCCTCCACCCATGCCCCTCCCCCGCGTGCCCGCCAACCCGCCCCCCGGCTCGCGGCGTCGCTGGAGCCCGGGTGGGCGCCACGCGTGAGTCCCCGCCACGGTTTCCACGAGATCACTGGCCAGTATCTCCGTCTTCGCTCCGACGCCCAGACTGAGTGCTACCCCCCCCTGCCCCACCTCGTGCAGCACAAGGGCCGGCTCGATCCCCAGGCCGAGCAGGCGCGGGAACGCGCTCGCCTCTTCATCAAGGCCGACTGCAAGCGTGCCTACTTCCCTGGCAGACTGTGCGTGCGATCCTGGCCGCCGATCGCGGTTGGGCCGAGGCTGTAGGCCCCGAGGGCGAAGGGTTTGCTTCGCTCCAGATTCGTTTTGAGGGCATTGCAACCAGCTATGTGTCCAGCTCCTCGGTTGGATCGGCAGAAACCGAGACGATGGTGCTCTTCTCGGAAAAAGTCGACATCAAAGCCCCCGGTCTGCCGCCTTGCTCGCCTGGGCACCGTTCTCCCAACCCCGGATCCGCCGACCAGACGTCCCTCACGGGCCTTACTGTGGAGCCTTTGACCCTCGGCTCAGCCGGTTCCCGGCTTAGCGCCTGGTCTCTTCACGCCGTCTTTCCTCGTGTGGTACACACCACCTACAAGGCCGCCAAGTCCAATCCTTCCAAAAGCGCAGCCTCGAGTTGCACACAATCATCTTGCCTCCTACCTTCTCGGACCATCGGCATCGTTTGTCCAACACCAACACCATTTCCTATCGCCTGGTGTTCGAGGGTACACCTTTCCTTTGGCCGATTCGTCGCGCAAAAGTTTCTCCTCGCCTGCCCTGCCCCTGGGGAAGCCAACCAGCAAGAAGAGTGTAACGGTGGTACCCCTTCTTTTTGTGCCGTTGCAAGATGGTCCGCCTCCGCCGGTAGCCTTGAATGTCCCCCCAGATTATGCGGCAAAGGAAGTCACCTCCCTGCCTGTACAAACGGAGGTGACCAAGCGGCGCCGGCGCAGTTCTGCGCAAACGGCCAAGCCTGACGCGCCCACCTCGATGGGTCCCTGGGTACGGGTCAAGGTGGAAGATACACTTAAGAAGATGTGTTTGGTGCCCACCAGGGCGTAGCCACGTTCGATATCTTTCTCGCGGACCGGTGGACGTGCCGCTGGACTCGGAGGTGCCCATCAGCCTCCTGTTTTCGGTTGGGAGCAAGGACATGAAACGTTCAGGGCGAGGGGTTCTTGGCCCCTCCTATGCTGGACCCTGCGTTTGAGGAGACGAGCACAATTGATCATCCTTCCCCCTGGCCACTGCTATACCTCGTCCGACAGGAACGCGCCCGTGTCGGATCAGATCGCGAAACAGTTTTGAGCAACATTAGCGTCACTTCCAAGTGGGCCTCCTTGACGGTTGCTGAGAAGAGTAGCACCCACGACGGACCTGCGCATAATTATCTCGCGCCCAGCTTGGACCCTGCAACGGGGCTGTGGACGCGCACATGTCATCTGAGCGGGAGCTTGTCGTGCGTGTACCTCCGCCCGTGGCGACGCCAGCGTTGGAAGTGACGTACGAATTGCACGTGGCCTGGCGGCCGCTGGCGCGCTGGGCGCCCGCCTTTCCCCCGTTGGCGCAATGGACCAGCACGAGTGGGATCGATCTCGCTTCGCTTTCGGCGCATGGAGAGCGGCAAGACCACTTGGCGCAGCAGTCGAACCCAGGATGCAGACGCTTCCTCCTCGCTCCCCTTTGCTCACGACACGGCCACGCTCACCCGCATCGTGACGGGAGCCAAGATGTACACCATCTTGACGTCCATTCAGGATCCTGACCAGGCGCTCTTACGTTCGCTCATGGCCTCTCCTGCCGAGACGCAAGGCGAGGCGGAGGAGGCACTCCCGTCCTACTCGGCCCCTGAGGAAGAAGCTCAGGAGCAAAGGGACGCCTCCTCTCCTATACCCCGTCCAACCATCTCCCCCGTCCCCGCTGCCTACCACATCTGTTCCCTATACTTCCTCGGAACATGTGCCCCCGCTCGGCCCGGTCGTCGCACCGGCGCCTTCACCCTTACCGCCGCCCCAACATTTCGGTGTAACCGGCTTGGGTTGAACGTTGACCTTCTATCTTATTCTGGACCATGCTTGGTGGACTTTTGGACATTTGACTTCTGGACATTTCGTGATATTCTCCTTGTTCCTTGTTGATTGATGTGTATTGTTTGTTGCTGGCTGTTTTTGTGCCACGGTATCCACAATGTTGATTGGGGTCCATTCCATTTGAACTATGTATATATTGTCGAAGATACAGCTCAGTGGCCTGCACCCCAGATCCCCGCGCTTAGGAGTCTGTTCGGGGCGCTTTAGATGACCTGTTCTCAGTGTCCAGACCAGCCTGATCAGGACCGCGTTTGACGCCACTGGTTATGGGCGCCTTGCTGGTCCCGAGGAAGGCCTGGAGCTGTTGGTCGCATTGCGCAGCTCGTCGGGTTTCATTGATGTTGTCGGCCGGCGGCCAAGAGATCCATGTGCTTGTGCACCTGCTTGGCGATGAGCTCCAGCTGGTCAAATGTGAGTCCCAGCGCATCTTCCGGGGGGAGGGAGAGACGATTCTTCCACCTCTTTGGCCCCAGCGCGTCCCGGTCAGCTTCCCGCTCAGCCTCGCGCCACTGGTGCTGGGCGCGTCGATGTGCGTCCTTGGCCTGAGCCACGCGGGCCTGCAGCGAGCCAAACCACATTTTGCCCAGGAGCAAACTAGGATCGTCGGTTTGGGACGAAGCGGGGGAAGCAGAGGAAGCCGCATGCGCTTGGCTCACCGCCCTGCGGAACACGGCATAGGCAACCTGCACAGGGGAGAGAGCTCTGCATCGCCCAGGCGCGCATCAACGAGCAACTGATACGCCCGCTCCACCGTTTGAGGCGGGAGGGCTTTGGTCAGGCGCTGGGAAGCAGCCAAGCTGTCGTGTGCGGCCCCCCGTGCGCCGAGGGCGACCTCGACCGCTTCCTGGGTCGCATCCTCCGTCCTGGCAGGGGAGGGGAGGGAAAAGGAAGGACGAGGGCCAAGTCGATCAAGAGACCGGCCAAGGCTCGATGGAGCCATGCACGGCAAACTCAAAGTTGAGCGTTTGGGACACAGTAAACTCGAGATGCAGGATAGCCTTGGCGACCGCATTGGCAGCTTCGGCATGGACTGCCTGGGGAGGCGGTGGTCGTTGCTGGGGCGCTTGGTAGCGCTGCCCCTGGCGATGCGCCCGGCAAACTCCTTGAGCGTGAGCGTCGCATTCTCCGTCTTGCTCGCAAGGAAGAGGCAGGTGAGCATCACGTCTTGGGCGGATGCTCCAACGGGCTGTGGCGAAGGAAGAAGCGGTGGAAGAAGGTGCAGGCCGCCGCTCGACCGCCAGCGGGAACCGAAACGCCTTGCACAGTCCTGGGATCTTGGCCACATAGAAGCGGCACGCCACAGTAGATCCTCCGACGTGGGCGGGCGCATCGATGGTGGGGCGCCGAGCGCGGATACGGGCCTCGGCTCCCGCGTGCGCCGCCGCTCGCATCGCGCCGAGCTGGGCGGCGGAAAGTGCCAGCGCTTGGCTTGGGTCGTCTGGGCATATACCAGCCCGGGCCGGCGGCAGCTTCCAGACAGAGAAAGGCGGGGATGTCGCCGGAGGACATGAGCTGGCGATGGACGCGCGAAGGAGGACAAAGACGAAGACAAAGACAAGACGAAGACGAGGACGAGACGAAGACGAGGTCGAAGATCAAGTTCACGATCCAGTTCAAGTTGAAGGTCAAGATGGTGGTCGTCGTGCGGGCCGGCCAATTAATTAAAAAACCGCTGTCGGCCAACATGCGCGGCTGTTCCGCTGCTTGACAACCGACAGTGCACGCTGAGGACAGCCCGACGGCCACCTCGACCGCGCCTGCTGCTACATCATCTGTGCGCCGCGCCAGGAATGACGTTTCTTTACGCTGCGCTCCTTTGCTCTGCGCGCGGGCAAGCTGCGCGAAGCCGGGCTGGTGCCCAGCGTCGGGCTGGCCTCGGCCGCGTCGGAACCCCCGGCCCTCGGATCCCGGCGCCCACGGCCCGGCCCCGTCGATGGCTGCACCTTCTGCGCCATCGCCTCGGGCCAGCAGGATGCACACATTGTCTACTCGGACGCCGACACGGTCGCCTTCCTCGACGTCTATCCCATCCGGCCAGGCCATACGCTGGTGGTGCCGCCGGCGTCACTGCGAGATTGCTCGCGCACCTTGCGCGCCTGCGACCGCAGGCGCCCTGGGCCAAAGCGTGTCGCGTTTGCGCAGGGCATTGGCCGTGCGCTGGGCGACGAGCGACTGCAAGTGTGTGCGAACCAGGTGCATGCGCAAACGGTCCGCATGCCCCACCACATGTGCCTGCCCCGCCGCTGCCAGGCACCCGGCGGCCGAGGAGGGAGGCGAAACGCAACGCCGCTTCACAGTGGTTCTTCTCCCATGGCCGCAACGAGCTGGATGAGGAGAGCTGGCCCAGGTGGCAGAGCGGATCCGCGCCGCGCTCGCCTCGGAGCCCTGCAAAACTGTAACGATGGATGGAGAGCATCTGACTGTATGGGCGGCAAGGCGGGGCACTAATAACAATGACATTTCCCAATTCCCCACCCCAGGCCACAAGTCCCACTAAGCTTGTCCATCTCCACATCCGACTCTCCCGACGACAGTGCAGTGCCGTCGTGCGGAGAAAGTGTGGTGGAAGCATGTCGGACGCTGATCCCTCTGGACGAGGCGGGCTCTCCAGTCCTAGCGCTGGGGGCACAGAGAAAAAATCGGAGACAACGTCCGCCTTGGGTCGGGCGAGCTGGTCCTGATTGGTAAGATCCTCTTTGTGTGCATGGGTCCGGTACTACGTCCCGGAGATAAGACCAATGCGGATCCTGGTCACAACGTCCTGGACATCGGAATAGGCAACGTGGCGCTCCGTTCCAGTCGTCCTGATGCGTAGGCCCGTTCAGCGCCCGTCTTGAGGAAGAGTTCCGAAGCAATAGTGATGAGAAACGTGGCTCGCGGGAGACTTGCACTATGCTCTCATCAGCCTTGAGAAGACGGGCAACGACGAAAGAGGAAGGAAGTGGATCCCAAGCCGGGCGACGCGGCAGCTTTACTCTTCCCCTTGCCCTTGCCCTTAGCACTTGTCTCGCTGGTGCGGTCTCTTTGGAGCCTTGGGCGCAGCAGCGTCATTTCTTCCTTCCTATTTCTCGTCATAGTGGTCCTCATGCATCCCCTCCCCCTCTTCATCGTCATCGTCTTCTTCCTCTTCTTCTCCCTCTTGTGCTTCCTCCCCCTCTTCCTCCTCCTCTTCCTCGTCTTCTTCTTCGTTTTCCTCCTCGGTCTGCTCTGGCCGGAGCTCAGACTCTTCAAGGGTGTTAGCCTCCCTAAGCGCAGCTGCAGAGGTGGCGTATTACTCCTCATACTTTTGGCGCAAGCGCGGGAGCGGGGGCGCCGGCAGCCGCAGCGGCCAACCTCGGTGGTGAGGTTGGGCAATGCCATGACGGTGGGGGCAAGAGGCGGTGGGGGGCGAGCGCCTGTCGACGCGACGCGAAATCCACCCACGAAACGTTCAGGCGGATCAATTAATTAATTTCACACCCCGCCCGCATGCTACTCTCCCTCGCGCCTCGACCACCATCGCCCGCCATGGCCTCGCAGGACTACTGGGCGTATCAGGCCTCGCTTGGCAGCCAGGTCGACCCGCTCGATGCAGCGGAGGATGAGCCCGAAGCGGAATGGGAGGAGCCGTCGTACAAGGACATGATCCTCTTCGCATCGATGGCAACGACACCATGTACCAAACCAACCCTGCCACTGGCCGCACCTACCTCGACCAGGCGCTGGATGGTGCGTTCAAGTGTACAACCGCAAGATGGTTACCTCCCCCGCTGACTACGTCGGTGTTATGGTCTTTGGGACGGGCAAATCGGACATCCCCGACGACCGCAACGCCCGCTTCCACCCGCACTGTGTCCTCTACATCCCTCCTCTCGCCCAGGTAGGCATCAAGAGCCGGATGGAGCTCAAGGTGGACCTCCAAGGTACGTTCTTGGTCTTGCGTTGCTATGTGGGTGCCTGACTCTGCATATGTCACCCAGAGGCCCGCTCCAACCCCACCTTTTGGTGACAATTTGGGCATTTGCAAACCAAACGCGCCTTTCCTCCTTCCTATGCGATTCAGAACGCCAGCTGGATCTTTCGCCACGCGGGCAAGTCCGGAACGAGGCGTGTCTTTTGGTTACAACAATGACAACCCCGATCCATCGGGAAAGTCGACGCAGCTACAGATTGCGCTGGAATCCTTGCGTGACGCAAGCGGGTGGGGATTGAGTTTGTGCCTTTCCTTATCAGCACCGAGGGCCACAATTTCGACACGGACCGCTTCTATGGCGTAAGTTGCCTGCCGTTTTGCTAGCGCAGCCAACTGACCATGCTTTTATTTGGTAGGACTTGTTTGACGCCTACGACGATGAGTTCCCTGATCTCACCCGCGACGCCCAAGGGAGCGTAAGCTGCGGCTCGAAACACGACCCAAATGGGACTGGGAAGTGGCAGCGGCCGAGTTTGACAGTGAAATGATGCTCCAAGAGACGCCCAAAAGGACAGTATTCAGTGTTCCCTTTCACCTTGGGGAGAACTTTACGATTGGAGTCAAAGGGTACGTCGTCTTGCTCGAGTTGGAATCGAAGGCTGCTAACCTGTGCTCAGCTACCTCCTCACTGCCCCGGCCAGCGCGCGCCTAGTGGCTGGTTCTACAATGACGAAGATGGGATTCCGCACGAGATGGTGCCGATAAAACAATACACTGACTTTGAAACGGGACGCATCCTCTCGCGGCAAGACCGGGTCCGCGCTTTCACATTCTCTGCTGGCCCGGGCCAGGACCAAACGAAGGTCCAACTGTCCAATACCGAGTTGCTTCAGGCGCGCACGATGGGGCTCAGTCCGGGCCTAAAGTTGTTGGGTACCCTACCGGCGACTGGCTCAAGCCCCAGTACCAACTCTGTCAGCCCTACTTCTCTATCCCAATGAGCAACACTACGTCGGCTCGCGCAGAGCGTTCGCTGCGTTTCTCTGTTCGTTACTCAAGCAACAAGCTGGCCATCGGTCTGCTGCTTCCCAAATTGAACGCCAGTCCATACTTTGTCGCCCTGTTGCCCCAAGAAGAACAACTGGACGCGGAAGGGGTACAGCTGCGGGCGCCGGGTTTGGTGGTGATCCGGCTGCCATTTGTGGATGATATATCGGATCCGCCAGCAATGGACCCCCTGGTCGCCACCGAAGAGCAAGTGGAGGCGGCTCAGGCGTTGGTGCGGCGCTACGTGCCCAAACGTTCGTACGAGCCATACGACTTTTCCAACCCAGCGCTTGCAATGCACTTTGCTGTTCTGCAGCGCGCCGGGTACAATGAAACCGAAGAGGAGATCCCCAACCCCATCGACCCCACGATCCCCAAATACTACGAAATCAAACAACGGTGTGCCGACCAGGTGATCCAACTGAACAAAGCAGTGGAGATCCCAGAACCTCCTTGTTTGTCGCCGATGGGGCGGCTGGTATTGAGGTGGATGAAGCAGGTGTTGGACCTGTGGCGAAGCCAACGACTGCACTCGCTCAAGGTTGACGAGCTGAAAGCAGTGTGCAATAAACTTCAGACCCCACCCGGCAGTCGGAAAAGGCCGAGCTGGTAATCCTGGTCCAAACACCATCATGACTGCTTACCCCGAGCTGGTGGCCGAGTGGGCATCCACCCCATGGAGGTGTAGCAGCGCGCTGCTCCATGTGCTTGGGTCTGGCGCTCGGCCTCCTGCTGTGCATTCTTGGTGGCAATAAAACGAAAGCACCAAGGCAATGTATGTTCTCGTGCATCTTTTCACTGTCTACATAGTGGCGGGGCTGTTGGAAAGGTCTCCCTTGTGGGCGGCTGCAAGTGACGAGGACCGAAGGGGATAGTACACTTGGCTGCGCACAGGCTTGAAGATCGCGCTTAGAGAGATCTGAGATATCTTGGTCGCATGGGATGGACGATGATCGATGACCCAGCGGACGTGCGTATCCGTCCCGGCGGGAGGAGATGGCAGTGCAGGAAAAGCGACCACCAAAAGGAAGGGTCACTTTCTGCTCAGCAAAGTACAGCCCATCATGATGATGAGGCGCAGTATATAAACGCCCCTGCCGCCCTTTGGTTTCCTATGCGCAGAGGCGAGAACGGCAGGGGGGGAGTGGATGTGGGCAGGCCCACATAGCTGGGAGCGGACAGGGTCGGGTGTCTCTGACGGGGCTGGGCGCTTTTGTATGTATAGGATGCAGGCGTGCGCAGAGCATCCGACGGGGGCGCTTACTGTGGTGAAGGGGCACTTGTTGCCGCCGCAGCGCCCCCCCCCCCGCCCGCAGCACACCGCACAGCCAGCACAGGGTGCAGTCTACATGAGCCAGTCTATATCTGACTGGCTGCCTTCGGGACCTGCATATTCGTACTTAAATGGTCCATGGCTGTCCTTTCTCCTCCTTTCCCCAGCCCCACCCTCTTCACCGACAGCGCAGATACCCGCTGTTCGCTTCGACTCCTCCCCTGAGTGCTGAGCTGAACGTTTCCTCCCTCCTCCAACCCCCCACCTCTCCTCACACTAGCCCCCATACTGGACGCACCCCACGTCACCATGCGCTCGTGGATTCGCATCCTTGTTGCAGCCTCCATCACGCTGGCCATGTATCCAACGCCAACCATGCCAGTCAGCGCTCGGTTGCGGTGGAGCGCCGCGCCCGTGCGTTCGGTAGCCAGCCCCATGTCAATGGCGCCTTGGCTGCGCGGCCCAAACCCCATCTCCGTCGTAGTCGGCGGTTCCTCCAGTCCTCGCTGCTGCCTCTGAGGAAGAGGAAGAGGAATCAGATTGTGATGATTCAAGCTCTTCTTCGGATTCCTATGCTCCTACCCTTCGTCGCCTCATTGGATCCACGGAGACAAGAGCTTGGATCCATGGCATCGTCCTTCGTCGTCGGACTACACAGCTACACCTACTTCCTCCTCGCCGGTCAAGGACTCGGGATCCAGCGCAATCGCCGCTTCGGGTTCGGGATCCAGCTCGGGTTCCGAAGCCAGCTCGGGTTCCGAAGCCAGCTCGGGATCAAGTACCAGCTCGAACTCTGCCTTGTCCGGTGCAGCTGCGGGCACCCACACGGGTGAGCTGACCTATTACTCCACCGGTCTGGTGCCTGCGGCTGGACCAGTTCGGATACGGATTTCATTGCTGCCATTGGCCATGGTCTCTACACTCAATACGGATCGAGCAACAGCGACTCGATTTGTGGGCACAAGATTTCCGTTACCTACGCAGGCAAGACGATTACGGTCGAAGCGGTGGACGAGTGCATGGGATGCGCAGACTACGACCTGGACTTGAGCCCATCGGCGTTCTCGGCACTGGCATCCCAATCCCTCGGTCGCTTGTCTGGCGCTACATGGCACTTCATCTCATAAAGAGAGACTCCTCTCAAATACATTAACCTTATCCTGTGGCAGAGGACAACACACCAACTGCAAGGGATCGTGCTCAGCCTTTCATGATATCTTTTTCGCTCCGTTTGGTTTGACCTTCCTCGTGGAGCAAACCACTTGACACCAGTGCTTCGTGTCGATATTGACCCCTGGTTTTCTTTCGTATCCACACACATACCAATATACAGTCTTTATGGAACATACACCCTCGACCTGATGGGGTTTTGCACTGGAGAGGCGTACCCAGTGAGGAGGTGTTTTATATATAGAACAGTGCAGGATAAACATGCATTGTCTCCCTCGTCGTTCCACACCGCCTGCCATCCAGAACGAAGGATTCTGTGCCTGTTCTTAAGTTATACCTGCGCTCTCAACGTATCATAGAACCGTGTTGTGCGTGAACCCCGGTGCCCAACAACTTTCCCCTTTGCGTTTCTCGGAGTTTGCGCACACGCTGGATGGGCCGGCCGGTCTGTCAATGGCATGCATGCAACAGGGGATATATATGTGCTTGCAGGCCCATCCCCCCACTTTTGTCGTTTCGCTATACGATTTACCCACACCCTCGGTATAGTTCTTTTCATCTGCATCTGGACACCTGTGCGGATAAGGTGGATGTGGGAGATGTATGGCAGTGTGGGTGGGGGAGCCAACATATATATTGATCCGTGCGTTGCATTGACAGAACGGTAGCAGCAGGGAGGATCACAGAGGCGATGGAAATCCAGCAAGCTCTGATGTGTGATGGATGGCGTGTGACATGTGATGTGTGTATGTGGTGTGATGAGGTGGTGATCGATGATGCAAGGCCGCCAGCAGGCGGGGCTAGACGGGTTAGGTAAGCCTCTGTTCCAGTTCCTCACCCGCCGAAATTTTTTTGCCGGGCCGAGTTGGGGGGGCAGCGGTTATCCAGCGGGTCGGCGGCGGCCTCTGCTCGTCCACCGCACCCGTCACCGACGTCCGACCCAGCATGGCGAATCCACGGCAGCGCAGGAAAGAACGTTCGGGCGTGTCCAACAAGCCGTCTGCGAGCGCGAAGCGCAGGATGCAGAACCGGCTCAAGAAGCATGGTGCGGTGGTGCAGAATGCGCCGCAGGTGCTGGCCGACCAATGGGACCGGCACAAGACGGTGCAGCAGAATTTCCGTGCGATGGGGCTCTTGCCGCACATGAAGGTGCATGCTGCCGGCGGCACGGACGAGAAGGACAAGGTGGAGGAGCGCAACCGCTTGGCCGTAGAAGGCGTCAAGATCAAGATGCCTACCACGGCGCGCACGGGACGATTGTGCGCGATGCAGAGGGCAACGTGGTGGAGGTGATTGATGAGGGGCCGACGTACGAGGAACTGTTGGAGCAGGTCAAGCCGGGCCAGCTGATGCGTCGGCCTACGCAAGGTCCCCAGTCCACGCCCTGGGGCGCCCCGCTGAACGATTCGGACGACGAGGAGGTGCCGCGCGCGGCTGGGCAGGACGAGGACGAGTATGAGGTGGGCGGGAAAGACTTGGATGGCAGTGTGGCGCGTCTGGTACGTGAGACGGGCAAGGCGCAAGGCAAGGCCAAGGACATGAGTCAAGCCGAACGGGAGGCGCGGGACAAGGCGGTTATGCTGCCGCAGCGCATCGACCCCGAGACGCACCCGGATGTGGCGGCGTTCCATGCCAACTTGGAAGCGATCGCCGCGGCGCGATTGGAGCAGCCTTCGCGCACGTTCAATTCTTCGCGAGAGAACGATTGGTTGCGCTCCATTGTGCTCAAGCATGGGGACGACTTGGATGCGGCCGCTCGGGACCGGAAGGTCAACCCGTGGCAAAAGACCAAGGGCGAGATTCGTCGGGCGTACGTTCCCCTCCTCCTCGTCCTTCCATTTGATGCAAAACAGCTGACTCTTCTTCCTCCAGAATCAAGAAAGCAGGTGGTGCCGATAAATTACTGGGGGAGCAATAGGCGTCTCCGCCCTCTTGCCTCGTCATTCATGCACATGTTCTCGTTCCTCATATATTCTTTGCTATAGAGTTTGGCCAACTGGGTGGTCCATTTGGAGACTGGCGTTGACTATGGTCCGGGCCGTTGAATGAATACAAAGCTACGACTGGCACGAGAGAAGACGAGGCAAAGTATGTTCATGTGCTTTCCAACCGCTCACCTGGGCGCCATCAAAGGCACCACACAGGAAGAACCGAAGGATAGAGGAAAAAGTGGGAGGCGAGCAAAAGAAAATTTGCCCGCCCAAGCACAAGGCCCAACAAAAGGGCCTTGCGCCTCCAAAGTCAGTACCAAAGGCTGGTGGGCTCCCCAGCACCGCACAGAGGCGGGGACGAGAGTAGTCACGCGTTGAGTTCCCCCGGAGGGCGTCGTCTATTGCACTGAAGCCCAATGGGCATCCAGTACCCGACAGCCTGTCCTGTGCCCCTCCGTCCGACAAAGCAATCCCCGCGCTATCCCAGTCTCCCCCCGCCGCTGCACCGTGGGGACACCCGGACCCGTTCGGTTGGGCCCTTGGCGCAATCCCTGTCGTGCGCTGAGAGATGGAAGAGGCCAGGCGTTCGCGCTCTCCAAAAGGAGAGGGTGCCCTGACAGACGTGCCCCCCGCTCGCCCCCCCCTCGCACAGCTCGACACCTGCCCTGTCCTCGGCCATATTCAGTGGCGTCTTGGGAAGGGGCGTGGAGCCGAGCTGACAGCGCAGGGCGAGAGAAAAGCCAATCCGTGGGCCACCTGGCCTCCATCCACCTGGGTTCTCAGCACACACAGACCAAGCACCGAGGAACCTCCCGGGCCGACTCGGATGCTCCACGGGCGCACCGGCAGAGGTGGGCGAGAGAACCTTTCTTGTGCGCGCGGGTCGGCTCTCGCGAGCCGCGCCGGGCTTCAGCTGATGCCTGTGCAGATGGACAGCAGAGGACTTACCAATAGACAGGCCGCACTGCCCACGCGGTCCTCCAGCGGGCCGAGAGGGCAGAAGGGCACTGGCGTACGCGGACCTTCCCACTCGCACCGCAGCTCCGAAGAGAGGGGAGGCGAGGAAAGACGACCTTCGGCTGGGGAGCAGCGCAGGCCAAGCCTTGGCAGCTGACCACCACACGCACGCCCCGCCGTGCCATCCGGCCCACGTGTGACCGCAGGCGCGGGTTGCCTTGCACGGCGCGGCGCGGTGCTGGTGGGGCAGACGCACCCGCGGCGGCGGCGGCGACGCCGGTCAAATGCCCGCCAGCCCACCGGCCGCCGCACGCAAATTTTTCACTGCCCTCCCTCCACTTGTCCGCCGCGGAATCCGCCCCCCGTTCCGCCGGGCGGGCACGTGTGGAGTAAAAGGGCGCTAGAGGTGAACTTAGTCAACGGTGAGCAGCGGACCTCACATCAACGTACATCAACAGCAGCAGCATATCGGAGCCGCTCAAGTCCCGGGATATCCCACCCAGCAGGCCAACTACGGGGTGCTGAAGGCAGCCCTGCCGTGCCCACAGGAGATTATGGCCGCTCAACCGGCTATCCATGTCGTGGCAATCACATCCGGGCAATCAGCGTATTAATCAACTTGAACCCAACAGGGGGAAGAGAGAGGCCTTTTCTCAATCTGCGATGAGCACACATGTGTGTGCTATCATGCATTGCAGTGGGCGATTATCGATTATCCCTGGAAGTGGCCAAGGACATATCAATGAGAAGCGGACGTAAGCGTTGCAGTTGATAAAGACGGAGGAAAACGTGTGGGCATATTGACAGTTAGTCGGTGGGGCAAACGAGCATCAAGCTCAATTCAGACCAGTTTTTTTTAGTTTCGGAAAGCGAGAAATGCCGAACTGCCACTGCGAGAAGAGGATGCTGGCCCGCGTGGAACCCAGTACGACCTATTGGTCGAATGGGAGGATACCATGTAGTCAATCGTTCGTGGCTTCTGTTACGTCCATATCATTGACAGCGCTTAAGGCTGGGACAGGGGAAACGCCACCTCTAAACTGAACCGTTCATCTTGCGTGGGTTACTTGTGGAAAAAGCGTCACCAATGTTAAGGAACCAGGGGGATCACCAGGATATCAGGACCCTCTGGTTCTCGCCATCCGGTCCCGTACCCTAGGAAGCACGTGTGGACAGGATAAACGTGGTTGACATCCGAGCGAGGAACCATTTCCATTGAGACTTAGTAGCCAAATCCTTCCAATGCGCAAACATCTTACCCGCTGTGTCTTGGTGCCGTAGTATCCTCGCGTCGTCAAAACCAGGGGGAAAAACGGTTCTTGAGTGCGTCCCTGGTACTTGGCGTTCTTGTCGCATTCTGTGCTTGTTCAAGCAGCCGAAGCAGCTCCTTCTCCGGGCGTTCCAAGGCTTCTGTTATACAAAGAACATCAGGTCCGGCATTACACCAGTTTCACTCTATGATGTGTTGCTGCAGACAAACCACACTTAGTAGAATAAGATGTGCTCTACTGAGCGAAGCGCGGAGAGGCATATTCTTTGGCACGAATGTGGTGGGTATGTGTGGGGGGGTGCTTCAGGCATACACAGGACCAAGGGAAAGGGAGAAACTGATTGGACCAATCGCGCGCACGTTTGCAGTGACGATCTCAACGTCAACAACGATATACCAATTGCCGTGATCTTACAGGTCCCCCGGACAAATGTGCCCCCGAGGAAGAGTTCAAGGTGCAGAGCAAGCACAACAGCGAGAGATGCGGGAGCAGCACCGTACCCGGGGGACATATATGAAAGTTACTCTAGCCGACTCCAGCCGCCACGCAGGTGGTTCGGAACCCGGAGCGGACCGCTGCATCTTGGAAACAGCGAGCAGGACGGATGAGAGCGGTAGAGAGAGGCGCAAAGGAGTTCCCTGTCCTCCGCCTGCTCAAACGGGACCAGCCGCTTTACATCCATCATCCCATCCCATCCCATCCCATCCCATCCCATCCCATCCCATTCCTTCTTGACGAGACCGATGGAGCCCAAGCTGCGTGGCTCCAGGAGATGCGATATCAAGACCGCCTGGATGGCAGTTATATGTCGGGCAGCATTGAAACAAACCAGAGGAATCGCCAAGACAACGTCGGTCCCAACGTAAGCCGGGTAGCTGCCGGTCCCGAGACAGAGTCCCTGCAGGTCACTGCGCCAGAGGCCAGCCAGAAAAGCACATTGTGCCGCCCCAGCTCTGCTGTCCCTGGTGTCTGGGGGGGTTCGCGGGCGCAGGTAGCCCTTACCGTGGCTCACTTTCCCCCTCACTTTTCCCCGCGGGAAGCGAGGGGCTGCGGTCGGGGGAGGGGACGTAAGGGCGGAACCCTGGCCACCGCTGTCTGCCGATCTGCGCACCCAAGATGGAAACACTGCAGAGCAGAATGAAAGTAGGCCCAGAGAGGCCATGGTGGCTCTGGTGATTCCCAACCCCGCCCACACGTCCTCCCCGTGATCAGTACGCGTAATGTCTGTCTGTACCATTCATTGATGACACGGATGTAGCTGTGCCTGCCGAAACAGAGGCATTCTTTTTTCGATGCTTTAGGGGCGCTCCGCACCAGGTATAGACCAGCAGCGCACGCTGGATGGTACGGGGTAGGCCAGGATTGTTGGTGGATGGGCTACTACGAAGCCGACACTCTGCTTTCTGCTGGCCAAACAGGCAGCAGAACCGGGGAAAGCTTTGATATGTAGATGATGTCATGTAAATGCGCTATGGCTTTTGGCCCAGATCGTTCTCACGGCGGCAGGGGGGGGCCAAACAGGCGAGAAAACTCAAGAGGGTGGGCACATGAGGCGCATGATGCGCAGGGGAGATGGGGTGTAGGCGCCGGGCTGGACCAAGACGCGGGCGCGGGATGCACCCGACGTAGCTTACGGACGAGGTGGCCGCCTGGGCTCGGTGCGGCGTCACGCGCCCACGTCGCGCTCCCGGAGCGCATCGTGAATGCAGTTCCGGAGAAGGGTCGGGAAGGGTCTATGGCTCGTCGTGCAGCCAGGCGCGGAAGTGCTTGTAGGCAGTGTCGAGGGCGAGGGCAGCATTGAAGTGGGTGAGGGAGCCGACGCTGCTGGCGACCGAGGTCTGGTGCGCGGAGGGGGGGGGATGGAATTGGGTTAGCAGGAGGCAGGGCGCGCAGGGGACAGGGGTGGGTTAAGGGATGCAGCCACGCACACAGAAGCGCGCCGTGACTTCTTCGGACACGGAGGGTTCGTCGCGGAGGCGCGTGAGGGGCCGGAGACGCTGGGCGTGGGCGGCGAGGTGCTGGGCGCTGCTGCTGGGCGACGAGGTCGGGGTGGCGGATGCGCCAGTCGAGCTGGGCGAGGTGGTCGCTGGCGGCGGTGAGCTGGGTGGTGAGCAGGCGGGCGTCGTGGTGGAAGCCGCGGGTGAGGGCGAGGCCGAGGGCGAGGGCGGTGAGCGCGCCTGCGGCGGCGGGCAGCGCGGCGGACGCGACGCGGGCGGCGGGCATGGCCGGGCGGGGGGTTGCGGAGGCGGTGGTGTCGGCGGGGCGAGGAGGGGGGGTGCGGTTGCACCGAGGGGGGGGAGGCTGGGTCGGGGCGGAGTGATGTAGGGACTAGTGACTGCGAGTGACCGGTGATGTGGCAGGGGATGGGGGGGCTGCACGTGACATGGTGTGAATGGCAGAAGCACGTGCGGGGCAAAGCGGCGAGTGAAAGAGCGCGAAGCAGCTATTAGAGCCGCTCTTCGCCCCGCCCCACAACGTGGTGCGGGCGATGCGCAATGCGCCGCCGCCCAGCGACTTTGCCGTCTTCTCCAGCAGGCCCAGCGCCGCCCGCGCCCGCCCGCCGCCCCGCACATGGCCCCAGCCTGTGGGCTGGCGCTCCCAGTCCCAGTCCCAGTCCCGTCCCAGTCCCAGCCGCAGCCCCCGTTCCAGCAGCCCCAGTCCCAGTCCGCCTCCGCCGCCTCCGCCTCGCGCTCGCCTTGCTCTCCCCGCCCGCCTCGGCCGCTGCGTCGGCGTCTGCGATGCCAGTGCCAGTGCCTCTGCCTCCGTTCCTCTCCCCTCCCGCCCCGCCGCCGCCGCGCCGCCCCGCGCTGCCTGTCCCGCTCGAGGACATGCACGCCTTCCCTGGCCACCTGCCCTCTGACCGACGACGAGCGTTCGGAGAAGCGCCTGGGGCGGGAGGAGGCCGAGGAGGAGGAGGAGCGCGAACGCGGGGTGGGTACGCTGCGTATCCGCATGCACGCTCGTCGAGCATGTCGAGCGACAGCATGTCGATCCCGACGCGGCGGCGTTTCGAGCGAGTTTGTCGACGATGCTGGCTGCGTCGTCGGGTGATGCGGATGCGGATGCGATTCTGACGCGGATGCGCATGCTGATTCCGATGCGGATCCCAACACGGGAAGGGCGAGCGAAGAGACGAGCAGCCGTGTAATTGTACTTGTTACGGTACGGGCAGTGGCGCCCGTGGGTCCCGCCGCCAGCGCAGCGCGGGACTGTACGCTCATCCGATCTACGAGCGCAGTGGTGAAAGTTTAGCCCTGTCGCACATGAGCACGGTGAGTGGCAAAGCGAATCCGAAGCTGGACGAGCCGCTGTTGGAATTGGAGCAGATTGAAGTCGACGAGTTTCTCAAGTCGTTTGGCAAGTATACCCGCCAAGTCGATATCCCAGGCGCCGGAGTGCAGTCAAGAGTCGTATGCCGCAATGGTCGGATTTCCGTGTGCCGGACGAGGAAGCGCAACGGATCGCCAAGGGCCAGCAGGGCAACTCGTTGATCACACACATTGATCGTGGCTTGCGCGCCATGCTCGCCGCCGAGGCCGAAGCAACATCGCGGTCCAGCCAGAGTTGCATCGTCGTCGTCCGCCCCCGCCCGCGCGTCCGACCGGCCACTGGCCCGACGCCCGAAAGGTTGAAGCGGTCCAGTTTCCAAGCTGTGCTGCACAAGGCCAAGCACCACGATCCCGAGCAGCCGCCACCGGACCCTCCACCGGCCATGCCAATCTCGAGACCCGACGTGCGGGACGAGGCGGAGGAAGACGATGACGAGCACGTCGATGGGGTCGCATTTGCGATTGCGTACCTGCTGGCGTTGCTGGAGCGCTATGCGCCGGAAGAACTGGACACAGTCCCAATGCGGGCTACCGCGAAAGCGTGAGTCGGACGCATCTGATGCGTCTCTACGTCATTGCTCCGTTTTGGGAACAATTCTTTCTCGACCTCCAAGCACTCTTGACCTGGCGCAATCCCAAACGGACCTCGTCGGTGGCCATGGCGTCTTATCTTGTGGTACGCCGATCTTTTGCCCACGGCCTTGTTCCTCTATCTGATCTGTACGTATTTTCTCTCCGAGGCGCCCGTCTGGGGTTTGGGATGGCCGAGTATAATAGGCAAGTGCCACGGGGGGACTAACCACGCCCTACCTTTGTACCTCTGTTTTCCCCATATTTGCCGGGGATCGACGCTGTGTGCCCCCTGCTCAGATCATGTCTGTCGCTTCCGTTCTTTCCTCCTGAGATCAGCGTGGTGCGGAACAATGTGTTGCGACGGATGCGTCGCAGTGCCGAGGCGGAAAAGGTGAGTGCGACTCTTCGGCGTCATCGCGTCTGGACATTCTGCACATTTACAAGCAATGGGTCGATGCCTTTGGCAGTCCGACGCAGATGTTGTTGGGCGATTTGGCGGATTTGCACGAAAAAGTCAAGAGTTTGATCTTGTGGCGCAATCCGCCTGCGACGCAACGCACAATTGGCTTGTTGAGTGTGTGGACTGTGGGTGAGCTGGGCAGATGCCACACGGTATGGAAAACCTTCTTGTTTGGTCTTGGCTTTTTCGCCTTTGCGCTCTTCCCGCTCCAATTTTACTACCCGCGCTACCGTCGACCGCTCAACCGCTCTGGTGGGTCCTCTGGGTGTCCCACCGACGCCCAATTCGCCATCTCCATCCTTCGCGACCGCCACAAGCGCGAACTCGAACTCGACCTCGCCCGCCGCCAGACCTGGGCCAGCACCAAACGAAAACGCGCCGCGGGCAAAGGCGGACGGACCCGGGCCCCGGACCCAGCCCCGCTGCCTGGCGACCCATCGGAGGACGGGGCGAAAGGCGAGGAGCTTGGGAACGGGACGAAGCCTGGGCGGGTGGATCGACGCCCGTGCGTGCAGGGCTGCGCGATGCGGAGCGGACGAGCGAATCGAATCCGGGGCAGAGTTCCGAGTCGGGCGCGGGCTACCCGGCGTCCGATTCCGGCTCGCTCGCTGTGCCGCTTGGCGCCGAGGCCGAGGTGGCGGTCCAAACCGCGCAAACTGGGCTCCTTTTCTGTCATCACCGCCATACACCAGGCTTTTCTGCATGTGACCAACCAAGGCATCTACTTTGTGGTCTGCACACGTCGGTCGCGCGCGCACCGTCCGGCCCTTTGTCGCTCCCGGTCGCTTCCTCCGCCAAGCCCGAGCGTCGTCGGGCGGGGCGATGGTAGTGCCACGCCGCGGGCGGTGGGGTCGGCCACCGGGAGCAAGCCTGGGTCGTTGGCCGAGGGCAAAGGCAGGTTGGACATTGCGTCGCTGCAAGCCGCCGTCGCGGCCGAGCACCCCGACAACCATATTGACGTCACCCCCTTTGGGCACTTGCGACGCTGGTCAAAACCAAGAGCAACCGGTTGTTTTTGTGGCAGTCGACGGGACTCCAGTTGGTCCGGATTGATGGCAAACCCCTCACGTTTTCCAACATGGCCCAACGCGACAAGGCGTTCAACTTGATCTGGCCTCGTGCTCTCGTACCTTGGATCCGTAACTTCACCTCCCCCCGCATTCTTATTTTCTCTCTCTCTCTCTCGCTCTGTTCCTCTCGCACGTCCTGTGGCACTTGTTTTGCTGGCGTTATTTCCCTGCTGTGTTTGACGCGCTTCACATTTCACGGACTGGGGTCTGGTTATCTCCTTGGCACGTAACCACTTCGCACTTTTTTTGTTTAATCTTAATCGATCAAAATATCTGTTGTCTCTACCCTCAACAGCGACTTCCAGAGCTCCCCCAAACTGTCCAACCAGGAGATGCCCAAAAACGACGTGCAAAAAGGAACCCCCTGCTACCGCTCGGGCGCAGCCCATCCCCCCACATAGAGAAAAATAGATAGAGACAACTAAATTGTCTGCAGCCGAGGGAATCGGCCAGACGCAAGCAGAAGAAAAGCGCGGAGAGAAAGCGCACTGGGAGTCGAATCGACGCTGAGGAGCGTGCTAGGCTTGGTGCTTGCCCGGCGGGCCCAGCTGGGGCTGCGATGCGAATAGAGAGAGCAGCTCTCGAGCGCCTCAGGCTCGGCGTGGGGGCTGGTGCATCGGCGCAGGACGAAGGCGTGTCGGGGTCGGGGCCATCTCGTCCTCACACGATAAGAGTACGTGGGAGGGTGGGGGGAAGGAAGAGCAGGGTGGGATGGAGGCAAGGGAACGCGCTCGGCGGGCGACGGTTGAGTCAGGCAGCGGCGGAGGCTAGGGCGAGTGGGGCAGTTTGGGTCGCCAGCATGGCTATCGTCTGAGTCCGAGTGCCAGGAATCGCGGCGCAAAGGGCATCGGCCACGGGAGGTGGAGGGCACGTCGCTTGCCCTGTGCGCCGGGGCGGGTGGTGGTGGTGGTGGTGGTGAAGGTGCGGAAGCACGTACCCCCTGGCTGGTTCCATTATCTTATCGACATCAATTATCGCTTGCTGGTTGCCACTCGACTGCCTCCGTGGACATCCATCACATCACATGCCACCCACATCACACACACCACCCACATCACCCCCAGCGGGGCGTTCCTTGTACTCAGCGCGTACTCAGCCACCCCCCCCCCCCTAGGGTTGCCGGCATCCGGCTCGGCGCTCCGCCGGGCGGGCCCAAGCGCACCGACCGGCCCGGTGCGTTCCGCGTTCACATGTCACAGCACCGCTTCAGAGTGGGCTGGCCGGCGAACCTTCTTATACTACCCCCCGCCCCACCCCCTCTTGCCTCTCTCCACCACCACCACCACCACCCGCCATGGTTCTCTTCGCTGCTGCCCGCTCTGCCCCCCGCGCCGGCCTGGCCGCCGCCCCCGCGCGCCCTCTCCACCTCTGCCACCGCCGCCCAGGTCAACAACGTCACCATCTTTGGTGCCGGCCTGATGGGCTCGGGCATTGGCCAGGTCATGGCCCAGAACGGTTTCCAGGTCACCATTGCCGACACGTCTGCCGACGCGCTCAAGAAGGGCCATGCGATTGTGCTCAAGTCGGCGCAGCGCATTGCCAAGAAGAAGCTGCCCGAGGCGGAGCAGGCTCCCTGGGCGGCCAAGGTGGCCGACTCGATTACCTGGACCACTGATGCCAAGCCCGCGCTGGCCCAGTCGGACCTGGTGGTGGAGGCGATCGTGGAGAATGTGGAGATTAAGCGCAAGTTGTTTGCCTCGATTGCCGAGACGGTGCCTGCCCACACCATTTTGGCCTCCAACACCTCCTCTCTCTCCATTGCCAGCATTGCTGAGGCTGTGCCGCACCCGGAAAAGTTTGCTGGCTTCCATGCGTTTAACCCCGTGCCGCAGATGAAGCTGATTGAGGTGATCCGGACCAACGAGACGTCGGAGGAGACGTTTAACGAGTTGCTGGATGTGGCCAAGCGCATGGGCAAGACCCCCGCCCGGTGCAAGGACACGCCAGGCTTTATTGTCAACCGTCTGCTGGTGCCCTACATGGCCGACGCCATCCGCCTTGCTCAGCGCGGCGAGGCCGACAAGGAAGACATTGACATTGCCATGAAGTTGGGCGCTGGGTACCCCATGGGGCCCTTTGAGCTCTCGGACATGGTCGGCCTCGACACGCTGCGCAACATTCTCCTCGGCTGGAAGGCTGAGTATGTGGGCAAGTCGGGCCTGACCGATGACGTGGTGGAGTCGATTCCCATCCTGGACCAACTCGTGGCCGAGGGCAAGCTGGGACGCAAGACGGGCGAGGGCTTTTACAACTACAAGAAGTAACTGAGCGCTAGATGGTTGCCCTTGCACTCTGTATGGAACCCCACATATTGCCCAATCAAACCATGAAGCCAAAAACGAACGCCCCCCGCTGCAGCTTGTTGTGTAGGCGATGAATAGAACGCGCCAGGCTCGGGGATTGTGACATGAGAGCTGACAGGACTGGTGATGGTGATTGTTGGTGGTAGGCGCAGGGCGCATGTGACGCCGATGTGGGATTGCGGGGAAGGAGAGCAATGGTCGATGATGTTGTCATTCGTGCCACGTCAGCTGGCGGCGTTGGGACTGAGGCTGAGGCCTGCTGATTCGTAGTTGTGAAAGCTGGACCTTCGAGTTGTTGCGCACAGGCCAGCAGGTCACGCGTACATCCCCTCCTCCACTGCGTGTACTGCCCTCTTTGCCACCACCTGTCCTTCCCCTTCCCTTTCCCGTACTTTTCGTTCGCCTTGTTCCTTGCGTATCATATTCACTCGCTGATTGTTCTGTGCCTTAGAGAATATAGGTGCCTTCCCGGTCCTAATCCCGCCACATTGTACTAAACGCAGAGCAGAGCCAGGTCACTAGTCACTGCGCATACTCGACCTATTTGACCTATACTCGACTTCTCCACCAAACGGGTGCTCTCTGCTGCTACCTTCTCAGGTGGGTACACCCACAGATTTGGCCCGTGCACAGTGGTGTACAGTACGGAGACGCCGCTGGATCATTTGCGTCCGACGATGATCCGCACGCCAGGGGCGCGCGCAGCAGAGATGATGATAGGGGCTGAGGGGGATGTTTTGAGACGCTGGTGGCATGCACCCCGGGTTGCCAGCCCGACGACGGTGCGGCGCACGTCCATTGGTCTCGCCCTGGGGCCAACTCACCCTCACGCCCGATTCCAGCCACGCCGCTCCGCCGCCCGTCCTACCGCTCCGACTGGCCGTGGGACGGACAACGCCGGCTGCGGGGGGGGGCAGTGGCCACCACCACGAGGATGGTGCCCGCACCGGAGTGGAGTGGAGTGGCTACTAATGCAGGGGGCAGCATTTGGCTGGTCTTTGGGTATGTTGCGGGAGGTCACGTGATATCTTCCCCACCCCGTGGCAACATTTCAGGCTGCCTCGGGCCGCCATCTCGGGGCCGAGGATGTCGGCAGGCGACGCGAAGAGCACGTCCGGGGCGCCGCCAACACCCCACTCCCACCTACCAAACGTTCCAACGCCAACTGCCGGCGCAATGAGTGTCCCTCCTCCCACTGGCTCTGTCGCGTCCCGCTTCGTCTCCCAGACCGAGCTGACCGAGGCGCAGCAGCGCCGCCAGCGTGAGATCAAGGAGGCGTACGAGCGGTAGGTTGGCCTGGCGATGGAGCGCATCCCGACCGCGTGGCAGGGTATCCTTGGATCCGTTGTACTGACAGCCTGAGGGGGCGGTGCACTGTGTGGGCAGGATGGGCAAGACGCCTCCGCCAGAAGACCAGGAGGAAGCTGCGCCGTACGATCCACGCACGCTGTGGGAACAGCTCAAGGCCAACAAGGATGCCAAGCAAGAAGCGCACGAAGAAAAGTATCGGCTGGCCAACCAGTTTCGCGGGATCGATGTAGCCGAGTCGCAGTTTTTGTCCGAGGTGGAAACCAAGCGACGCAACGCCGAGCAAGAGGCGGCGCGGGCGGAACAGGCCGAGTTGGAACGCTTTCGACGCCAAGCAGAAGAACGCGCACGGCCAAGTAAGGCGCCCCGTGTGACCCCCAACACCGTACCGCCCCTTGCTTCCGCCCTAGGCTCGGTCTCTGCCTCCACCACCTCCTCATCGGCCCCGCGCGCCTCGGCTTCCTCTTCCGCTGCCTTACCACCCAAACTGAAGGCCAAACCGGCCAAACGCAAGAGGGATACGTTGGGATTGGGCCTTGTGCGCAAAAAGCCAACGCCGGCCCTGCCCACCAATCCCGCTCGCTCTCCGACGGTGGCAGGAGCATCAGGAGCAACAGGAGCAACAGGAGCAGCAGGAGCGACAGGAGCAACAGGAGCAGCAGGAGCAGCAGGAGCGACAGGAGCAGCAGGAGCGACAGGAGCAGCAGGAGCAGCAGGAGCAGCAGCATCGACCCCACCTGATACCAAGTCAGCGCCTTCCCACTCGGCGAACCAAGCCTCTAGTGAACCTGCGCCGGCTTCCTCCTCCTCCTGACGCACGATCCGAAGCACAAAGGAAGCACGAATGAAAGGTGGAAGAGAGGATGGAAGAGGGAGGATGAATCCCAGAAGCCCGGTGGGCGGGAGAGGACAAGCGGGAAAGCAGTCGCTGGTGCCCGACATTGGGAAATAGGCATCCGACGTCCGACGTCCCTCAAGCCTCACGTTCAACGTCCAACGTAGCACAAGTTCTGCTCCATCGATAAGAAGAGCGTCAGTTACACGTTCCACGCCTCGCCACCCCGACCCGCCTCGTCCGGTTGCGCCGCGTGGAGGGGGGGCGGCGGGGAAGGAGGGGGGTGCAAGGGAATGGACAGAGGCAGAGCCGCGAGTGCCCTGTGGAGGCTACAATAGTAGTATGGCTACAATCGGATGGATACAATCGGTTGGCTACGATCGTATTAGAGTGTGTCGTGACGACTGGGAGGGTGGGTTGGCCGACGCAAGTGGGCCGGCGGGCGTGCACGCACCCCACGGCGCGAGGCGAGACGAGGTGGGACGTGCCCCCCACGCGCATGACCACGTTGGAAGAGGGCGCGCGGGCGGCCCTGGTTACAGCTAGCCCACAAACCATCTGCCAACCAACGAAGGAGAGTGCCCGAGACCGAGCGACCGAGTAACAGGGCGACAGAGTGGCCGAGTGACTGGGGAGGACTACTAGTACGCATAAAAGTGCTGACCTACGGAGGACGTGGATGATGAATGGCGGACTAGAATGCAGTCTTGCCCCCCCCCCCATGCGCCCACGCACCCACGGAGGCATGGGATCAACACTAAGAATGATCCCGCTGCTCATCACGATCCATCATCGCATCATCGACATTGACCTCTGCATCAATCAAGGGGGGAGCCAGGCCAGGAGCCAGACCAGGACCAAGACCAAGACCAAGCCCGGCCTACCGTATACCATGGTATTGCCGTTCCCGCCACAGGCGCAAGGCGCAGAGAGAAAGGGTGTCTGAAACGAAGGCAGCGAGGAGGGGGAGGGGGGGTATGGGAAAGGGAGGGGAAAGGGAAGAGGAAAAGGAAGAGGAAGAGAGAAGAGCAAAAGCAAGAGGAAGAGGAAGGGGAGGCAAAATGCGAGCCAAACAAGACAGTGGGCGCACAGCTGCTCCACCGCGCTGGCCCATCCCGCCCTCACTCCTCACTCCCCACATCTCACTCCTCACTAGCACCTGCACCACGCACCACGCACAGCGCGAGCGCGCAATCCGCCAGCCTCGCTTCTCCGCGCACGGCATGCGAAGCCTCAAGCTCCAAACTCCAGGTCCCTCGAACCTCGAGCCTCAAACCTCATGGCTAGTTCCCCCCTCGAGGCCCAAGGGGGCAAGTCGGGCGTGTCGCGCCCGCGCTCGCCCTCGTCCAATTTAAGCGAGCGGTTCCGACTGCGGGCCAAGCGTGTGCTGACCCCACCCGCACCCGCACCCGCACCCGCACCCGCAGCCGAGTCCCCAGACGCCGCGGACGCAGACGCGACGCGCGAGCGCGACTTGCCCCGCGGCCAGGGAGCAAGGAACGTTTGCGCTCGACCGTGCCGGTGGGGGGCGCGAGCGCAGGGAGGGGCGGCACGTGTCCCCTTGTCCCCGTGGGGGAGAGCGAGGCGGGGACGCGCTGAGCACAGTGACGGCTGGGTTGACGGGCACGCTCGTGCTCGTGCTCGTGTCGGATCCCGGTCCGGGCGCTAATGGCGCCGGCATACTGAGCCGCGGCAAGCGCGGCCGGGAGCGAACGCGACGAGGTTCGGACGCGGGCGTAGGGTCGGGTCCCGGTGCGGCTGCAGGTGCAGGTGCAAGTGCAGGTGCGGGCAACGGGAAGGGTACGGGACTGTTCCTGCTCGGGGTGGAGCCGAGGGAGGAGGCCGAGGAACGGGTGTACTTGCGCGGGGCGGGAGCAACTGCGACTCGTCCAAGGCTGCACCTGCTTCGCCGCTCCGCCCCCCCCCAGCCGAGGGGAACGCATGCAGTGCGCCACTGGCACTGTGTTCGCTCGCTCCCGACCCGAGCCTGAGCCTGAACCCGATCCCGATCCCGATCCCGATCCCGAGCCTGAACCCACAGGGGCCAGGCTCAAGTCCAACTCCTCCCCAGCTCGGGCACGCGCGCAATGGGATGCACGGTGCGTGGGGTGCTGCGCGCGTCGGACCACGGCGCAGGTACGGGTGCGAGCGGGGTAGCCGGGCTGCGCAGGGTAGGCGTGCGCTGGGAATCGAACGTGTTGGCGCGCTGGGGCAGCGGGGCGGACGGGCGGCGGGCAGTGGCTGGGCGCGGTACGGGGCGTCGGAGGGGTGGGCAGGGTGCGGCGGCGGGTCTTTCCCGCCCCCCTCGCGGGCCAGAGCTGTGACTGGAGCTGTGGCTGAAGCGGCTGAGCCTGTGGCTGAAGCTGCAGCCGAGGGCGCAGCGACAGCGTAGACGCGTCGGTGGAGACGGACGCGTGGCGGGAGGAGGCGAGGGAGGAGGATCGCGTGCGGCCGGGCCGGTGGAGAAGGCGTGGTGATGGGAGGGCTTGGAGGGGTTAGAAGGCTGGGACGGGGGGTGGGACTGGGACTGGAGGGCATGTGCAGGGGGGCAGTGGCGGGGCGGAGGGAGGGCGGGAAGGAGCGAAAGTAGGTGGCGGAGTAAGGGGGGTAGAGGGTGGGTGGGTGTTGTGCCAAAACGTAGCGAGTTGGAGTGCACGTCGTGGTAGTACGCGGCCTGGATATTGGCGAGGATGAGGATGATGTGTGCCATGGCGTATTTGGCGCCGTCGATGAGCATGGGCAACTCCTCGGCCAGCTGGGCGTGGTGGGCCATGAAGCTGGCCGCATGGGCTTCTGTCGCGGTCAGCGCCGCCTTGGACACCGACGGCGCCATGCCCGAGATACCGAGCGAGGAGAGGTGGTGCTTCGACTCGGAGCTGGCCATGGCCAGGGGCTCGACAAAGCGCTGCTCCAAACGCAAAAACTCGCGCTTGGCCTCATCGTACGACCGCGCGTGCTGCGTCAGCACACTCGAGCACACCTTGGTCACGTCCGCCAAGAAGAGCTGCACCTTGGTCCGCACCGTACGGTCGAGTCTGCGCCAGCTGAGCGCAATGCCGTGGCGGACAAGGTAGAGGAACGCGCTGGCATGCGCAATGCCCACCGCGTCGGCCTCGGACCACTCGCCCGCGCCTGGGGTGGTGGCGCGCGCGCCGGTGGCCGAGGACGGGTGGAGCGCAACGTGTGCCCCTGGCGGGCAAACTCGACAAAGCGTTCGGTGAGATGGATTTGACTCCAGAGCATGTCGTTCGCGCCTTGATCCAGTTCTGCGACGCTTTGGACAACAATGGCGCAGGTGCCCAGGACCTGGACCTCGTTCAGCTGCTCTGCCACCTCGTCCGACTCGCCGGGAGAGGGCGAGGTGGCGGATACGCTGCAGCTCAGGGAGCGTCTCAATGTCCATCGCGGGCAACCGAGTGGTCTTGCGCCGGGCCATCTTATCGGCCTTCTCTTTCTCCTTGGCCTCCTTGGCTTCCCGCGCGGCCGCCTCGTCCTTGTCCTTGTGATTGTGATTGTCCTTATCCTTATCCTTGTCCTTGCCACCGCGTTTCGGCGGCCGGAACAACCGCCCCGAGTGCGGCAAGCGGCGACGGCCCTTCTTGCTCTTGTGGGGCACGCCTCCCTCGGCGGCCAAAAGCGCATTGAGGCGGGCGACCAACTGTTCCACCTTGGCCTGTGCGATGGTCAGGGCGGCGCGTTGGGCCTCGAGGCTCTCGTGGGACTCGGCGCTTCCGAACCAAGCGGAGGTTTGCCAGCCACGTCGGCGGGTTGGCCGAGGCTGAGGGGCGTAGCTTTGAGTACCTGGTGTAAGAGCAGTGGGTACTTGAGCAGCCGCTGGATCGGTTTGATCAGGAGCGAGGGCAAGTCCCATGACGTGGTCTGCACTCGAGCGACGGCATTGGCGTGGGCCAAAAAGGCGCGGGTGGCAGGCTGCTTGCTGACCATGTGCAGGCGTTGGATCGACTTGGTGTGGGCAGTAAAGTAGGCGGTATAAACCGCGTCAATCTCTGGCATCTGTCATTGCGCGCGAAGCAAGGCAAGCAAGAGGGGGTAGCGATCCGTAGCGGCACAACGGCAGAAAAGGGGGTTAGGGGATCCGTGCGGCACAAATACAGACAAACAGACAAACAAACAACGAAACAAAAAAACGAAGAGAAGAATACAACGCACCATACGAAGGAAACACTTGGCCAGCGCCTTGCCCATCTGTGCGGGCAGGACGGGCTTGGAGCTGCGCGGGCGCGGTGTGCCCGCGACCCAGACCGAGGCGGCAGCGGGAGAGGCGCCCGGGAGAGGGGCAGTGAGGTTGCTGGAGCTGAGGCTGGTGTGACAAGGGGGTCCGAGGCAAGCCCCGGCACCGGCAACGAGGAAGCCGCTGGGCGATCCGGGGTGTCAAGCAGCGTCTCCTGCAGCTGCGCATCCTGCTCCGCGCTCGGCCGGCTGCTGAGGGATAGGAAGGTCCGAGGTTTAACGTCGACCCGGCGGATGCCAACGTGGACCCGACGGACGCTGTTTCGGGCGGAGGCGAGATCAAGGTAGCGCATGCGCAATCCCCTCCAAGCGCTCGGCCATCAACATGGCCAGCACCGCCATATCCTCCACATGGGCAAAGATAATGTCCAGGTCGTCCTGCGTAAAGGGCGCCTGCAGCTGCTCTGCATCGTCCCCGGCCAAGGCCCAGCCCACGCCAGCCCCAGGGGGCACCAGGGCAGCAGCCGAGGCGGCTGGGAGCGTAGCGTGCGACGAGGTGGGGAGGAGGCGGCCAAGGTACCCGCACTGGCACTCGGGCTGCCGGCCGGTACGCCGCCCGTGCCGGCACGATTGTGGTAGGGGTGGGTAGCCGCAGTCGCAGCGCGATCGAACGAGTCGGCGTCCTCGGTGACTTGTGAGCTGGTGGTGGTGTGAGGAGGAGACGCTGGGCGCGGGTTGGAGCCGCGCTGAGACTGGGCCGGCCCGCAGGCCCCAACACCAACCCCGGTGCTGGAGAGGCGCTCAAAGGTGGCGGAGGCCGCAGATCGGCGGTGCCTGCGAGAGATGCCTTGGCCAGCGCGTCCCGAGCCGGAAGGAGGTACACGTCCCTTATCACTCCTAGGTCATGGGCATACCTCATCTCTGACTCCCACAACTCATATACCACCTTGGCGCGCTTGACCTGCAGGTCGAGCTGGGAATTGCCCGATTCGGCATCCAACTCGTCGTGTTCTTCGGCCTCATGGACATCGCCATCGCCATCGCCATCACCTTCTTCTTCTTCGCCGTCTTCGCCTTCGCCTTCTTCTTCTTCCCCTTCCTCGTCCAATTCAAGCTCGGTTTCCGCTCCAGTACGATGGTCCTCCTCGGTATCCCGGTGACATCCCCAATGTGAGGGTCGTCGAGGTGCTCCTCTTCGTCCGAAGGGGGGAAAGCGTGCTCGTCTGTCCCGAGGGGGTGGAAGCCAAGTGCCGGCGCCGGGCTGGCCACGTGGGCAGGCGCGACGGCCAAGCTCATGGCCATGCCTAGCGCAGAGGACACGCAACGGCGGTCAGGGGAGGAGTGGGAGGAACGGGAACGGGTATGGGTCGGGGAGTGAGAATGCGAATGCGATGAGAGTGAGAGTGAGAATGCGAATGGGGATGGGAATGGGGATGGGGATGGGAACGGGAGGTGAGATGAGGGTAATGGTGGTGGTGGTGGGCGGAGGAGGGGGAAGAGGGTGTTCGTCAGCCGCCTCGGATACGCCAGGGAGCAAAGGGCGGTGGGGCGCCGACCCTCGGCTGGGACGGCGAGCGTGGGTGGGGGCTTGGATGCGGGGGCGGCGGCCATGGCCTCGTAGTAGGCCTTGGCCGACGTGTAGGGTGACGTGGGCGCCGAGGGTGACACGGTGCGCCGCGGAGCGCCGGCACCAGACGGGGCGGCGCAGCGTCCAGAGACGTCATGCTGGCAGCAGCAGAGGCCGCAGCCGGGGATGCAGCCATGAACGAGCGGCGGGGGGCGGTGGAGGAGGGCGGCGGGGGCGCAGACACGGACGAGGGGGGAGAGACGAGGGCAGGAGGCGGCCCCGGGAGGAGGAGCGGTGCCAGGCGGGCATGGCGTCCTGGGACGGCAGCGGCCGGGAGGGCAGCAGCGGGAGGGCGGGTCGTCGGCCGTGACAAGGAACGAGGCGGCGGGTGGGACAGGCAAGGCAGGCGCCGTGGCGGGGCGGGCGGGGTGGCGCCACTCGCGGCGGGGTCGCGGCGGGGCACGGGTGGGGCTGTGGCGGGGAGCGGCAGCGGGTGCGTCCGAGGGGGTGGGGGTGGTGGTGGTGGCAGTGGGGGTGGTGGTTGGGGGGCAGTGGTGGTGGTGGGGGTGGCAGCCGAGGCGGCGGGCGGCGCGGGGCAAGCGAGGGCCAGAAGTGCTCCTGTTGCGCCTGCCTGGCTGGGCTGCGGCGGCGCGTGGGTTGAAATTGGGATTGGGACGGGGGCTGGAACGGCCGGCTGCCACGTCGGCCGCCGTGCGGCGTCGTCCTCGTCCTCGTCGCACTGCCTTCCTCGCTGATGTGGCCCGCCAGCCCGCGCCGGCGCCCACAGCTGCCTGCGGCAAACCGGCAGGGCTCGCCCATGCCCAGCGCAGGCACAGGCGCAGGCACACTGGCCGCCGCACCCGCCGGCTCAACTCCACGAGCTCGATAGCCCTGCAGCGCAGACGAGTCCGAGGGAGATTAGGACAGCGGGAGCGCGGTGCGCACCGAGCTCGTGTCCGACATGAGCGAGGCCATGGAGAGTGGGCGAGCCGATGTGTGGGGGCTGAGGCTGGCGCCGAGGCGCTGGTGCCTGGCTCGGGGATGTGGACGTGGACGTGGACGTGCGTGGGCCAGTGAGGAGGACGGACTGCGCCGCACGGGCACGAGGGGATGGTGTCGGGGGCGTGTGTGGGTGGGGGACGAAGGCAGGCGCTCGGCCCATGGCGGCGAGCTGCGTGGAGGTCCAGTCGACGGGACCCGCGTGGGCCGGCACCGACGCCGAGGAGGAGGAGCGGTGAGTTTAGGGGCCGGGGGAGAGGCTGCGTCGGCCGGCGGCTCAGGCTCAGGCTCAGGACCAGACTCAGGCCGGTGCGGGCTTCCGGCCGCCGTGCGAAGGAGAAAAAGGAAGGGAGGGAGGGGGCTCGTCGACAACGCTCCGCGTTTGGTTGGCGTGGTCCACACGTCCGAGTTGGCGCTCACGATGCGTTCCAGGGCCGGCGGCTCGTGGGCCAGCGGGACGCATGGGACGCACGGGGCCCATGGGGCGAGACGGGGATGCCACGCCGGCGGCGGCCCGGGCACGGGCACAGGGTGGAGGAGGAGGTTCCCTCGGCGGTGGCGGGGCGGCGGCGCGGGCGCACCTTGCTGCGTTCGCCCCTGGTGGCGTGGGTGGGGGCGGCGACGGGGCACGCGTGGTGGGGCGCGGGGGGCGGCAGCGGCAGGCAGCGGCGGCAGCGGCGGGGAGCGGGGCGCGGCGGCGTGGAGGAGCAAAGGGCGGGTCGTGCTGGCGTTTGCGGGCGCGCAGGGGCGGGAGGCCGAGGAAGGAGCGGCGGCGGCCGCCCGTTGTCGGGGCGTGGTGGGGGAGGTGGGCGCGCGCGGCGCCGGTGGCGGTGGGGTCGCGGGCCGAGGGCGAGGCGAGGGAGAAGCTGGTGCGGGAGGCGGCCGCGGGCGCAAGTCGGCGGGCAGGGGCGTGTCGTGCCCGCGCTGGCCTGCGCCGGCGGCGGCGGGTGTTGGTGGTCGCGCACAACAGACGGCGCATGGGCGGGAGCGAGAGGGGCGGGCGGTGGTGCCCACGCGTCGTCCAGCGGCGTGCTCGTGGCCGTCGTCGTGGCGGTGCGAGCGCAGCGCCGATGGCAGAGACGAGGCGGAGGCGGAGGTGCGGGCAGAGAAGGTGTAGTGTTGGGCTGCCACACACTGCCCCCCTGCGCGGTGCTGAGTCGCAGAGCGCAGGCGCTGAGTGCATGTGGGGCTTGCCTATTAATTTCTGGCGGCTCGGGTCCTGCGACAGCTACTGACTATGTCTCCACAGATATGCGTTGTGTGCGGCGTGCGATCCAGTGCGCCCAGTCCCAGGCCACAACACCCCCATCCACCCTCACATGTCACAGCACGCCCACCCTAGCCACCCACTTGCTCGGCACGCTGGTGACGCGCATAGCACACACCCCCCAGAGGATGCAGGTCCCCAGCTCACTTGGCCGCGGCCACATCCATCCCCTTGGGGCACAAACACAGCCAGCCAGCCCAGCCCAGCCAGCCACAGCGCTCGGTGGGGTATGGCCGTCCAGCAGGCCGCAGGCAACAAAGAGCAAAAAACAAAAAGTAAACATGCACACTGGACGCAGCGCCGGCCGTGTGGCCTTTTAGGACCTGACTGGCGTCGGTGCCAGGCCGGTCGACACGCGCTTGGTCGCGGTAAATACGCGTTCCTTGGACATGAACAGGATCGCAGCCGTCAACACCGACTGGAGCAACTTGGACGAGATGCCGTGGTACAAGCCGCCAACCCTGCACACAAGCCCCAAGCACCAAGCACAAGTCCGCAAGGTCAGCAAGGTCAGTCAGTATCGTCGTTCCAATCCAGTCCCAAGGGGGAGGTGGGGGGGTGGGGGCACGTACCCTTCTTGCCGCACAATGTCCGTCATTGCCGTCCAGACATTTGGGTTCTTCGTCTTGCCCATCGCGGCCTGTTGGCGCGACTTGATCACGATCTGGGGTACGTGAGGCCCGTGGCAAACAACTTGCTCACCGCGCCCAGGAGGAAAAAGTCGAGGTCAGTCAGGCTGACGGCCTTGCCTGCCGGCGCGCGGCCAAGCGCGAGGTGACGAGCCAATTCTTCAGCTGCTCAAACGCCGTGTACTGCAGAATCGGGTTGATGACCAACACCAGTGCTGGTCCAATGCCCTTCCACAGCGCCAAGACGCCGTCGGTCTGACGATCTGCTTGAGCGTGGGAGGAAGCCGAGCTTGCGCAGCACGCCGGCGGACGCGGGCTGGCTCGAGCCAGGCACGGGGGAAGGCGCCTCGCGCACCGTCTGCCGCGTGTTGACCACCCAGATGGGGTGGACAGGATCGAGGTGACCACACCGGCCACCAGACCAACAGCCATCGACTCGGCCGTGGTAGTGCGCCCCCGACGCAATTGTCGCCTCGGCTGTGGTGGCGGCGGCGGCAGCCGAAGCATGCTTGGCCGTCAGGATGACATCGCGCAGATGCTCAAAGGTGAAGTAGTAGAAGAAGTTGGTGGCCGAGATGCCGACGAGGAGGAAGACAGGCCGGAGTAGAGGCCAGCCAGGCCTTCGCGCGCACAATCTCGCGCGCAGCCTGGAGCATGCCGGGCTCGGGGGCAGAGGCGGCAGCGGCCTTGGCGCGCTTGTGGACGGCGGCGCGCATGCTGATGGTGAGCAGGGGGTAGGTGGAGGTCATGGCGATCATGCCGCCGACGCCGCCGGCGGCGGCATGGATGAGAGAGTCGTGGACATGGCGCACAGGCGGCAGCGAGCGAGAGGCGGGACGGAGGGGGAAGAGGTGGGGTTTAGGCCGCGGGGGAACAGACAGGCGGCTGGGCTCAAGTGGGGGGGTGCTTTCAACTTTCAAACGCACGCCTGCGCCGCCCGCCGGCTGGGCGCGGACCCGGCAGCCGGAGGCACGCCACCCGGGTAGGGTTTGCACCCCATGGCGTGGAGGGGTTTGCCGTCAGGCCTGAGCTAGTGGCGCTGCGCTTCGTCCTGCAAGCCGAGGGGATGGCTACGCTGTCTGCTGCCAGCTCAACTGGGTCTACTGCCTGCCTCCTCCTCTTCCATCGCACCCCCACGTGAATCCCTACGGCTTGCTTGCTGGCCTGGTCCCAGCCGCGCTCGATGCTATGCCGCATTGCATGACTTGTTATTTTCCGTTGTTCTCTATTGTTTGTTCTGGAGGGGAACAAGGGAGCGGAATGGAGTGGAGTGGAGTGGAGTGGAGTGGAGTGGAGTGGAGTGGGGCGGAGTGGAGTGGAGTGGAGTGCGCCCCGCGCCTCGGGGCGCATGGTAGCCCTTAGATCTCCTCGTCCCAGCGGACGTTAGCCAAGCGGTACTCGTCCAAGGACCAGTACTCGCGGCGTACGCCTTGCCAGTCCTCTTGTGTCACGCCCGGGGCCATATGGTGCCATTCGACGCGCAAGCCGAGCTCGCGCAAGTCCAGCTCGACCACCGCGGTCATCACGTCGTACAGAAACGCATTCGCGCGGCCAAGCCGTGGAAAAAGCCAAAGCGCGCATGCGGGCCCGAAGCCAAGAGCGAAGGCAGCTTGTCAAAAACGATCGCAACGCTCCGTAGTCTTCACTGTACGTGTCAAAGTAGATGGCATCCAGCGGACCCAGCACCTCCGCTCTGGCTGTCTCAGCTGGCTGCTCCACATCTGTCTCGCCCGGCTCGGCATCAAGGTGCGCCCACGCTTGCCCAAACGCGGTATCGCTCAGGGGGCCCGTGGGGTCCGCCACGGCGTCCTGCCACGTCGACGGGACGACGACCACGCCGGGCTTGGGCGAGGCGAGTGTGCCCTGCACGGAGCCTGGGGGCCGGAGCGGGGTAGAGGTGGAGGTAGAGGTAGAGGTCGACGTCGACGGCGCTAGCCAGCCCGTTTGTTCCATCATGGCCAGCGCGTCGGGGTGGGGTTCGATGATCACGTGGCGGTGGGGGCAGTGAGATTGGAGGAACCGATCGACGATGCCCAATCCGAACCCGACGTTGAGCACGCTCCAGCCCTGGTCGTCTGAGTGGGTGGGGTGATGGGGCGCGGCGAGCGCGGCAGCCGAGGCACGCATAATCTCCGTCTCCCACGCTGCCATAACCATGTTGCCATCCTCGTCCAGACACCGTTCCACCTCGCCCGACGACGAGGTGAGGAAACGCAACTTGCTCTGGAGAAAGTTCTTGTTGTTGTTCGTCAGTTCCTCCTGCCCGGCCGGCGTGAGCAGCACGTGCTCTTCCCCTTGCTCAGTGGTGATTCGTTGGGCGGCAGGACCGCCAGCCGAATCGCTCACTGGCTCAGATTCTTTCTCCGCTCCCCTTGGTGCGCTTGCTCTTGCGCTTGCTCGGCTGCTTCGTCTTCTTCGTCTTCTTCCTGCTCCCTCTGCCGGGCCAGCACAGTAAGCAGCATGGTCTGCCGCACGCCTTCGTCCAAGAGGTAGCGGTAGACCTTCTGATGGTTCAACGAGTACGCCACGTCACCAGGGGTGTAGCCCAGCGCATCCACCGCGTTCCACAGGCCACCACCTTGGACCAACGTCTGGACCAAGCTCAGCTGGCCCAGTTCGGCCGCCAAGTGCACCGCGGTCCACCCGGGCGAGTGGAGGTGGGCCTGGTCATCGGCAAACGCCAGTGCGCCCGCTTTGAGCAGCGCCTCGGCCGCGCGCACTCGCCAGTCGGCCGGGTCGGCGTCCGCCTGGTCGCCCAAGAGGCCCTGGAGAAACTGCTGAGCGGCCGACGGCGTAGGCTCGGCCTCGGCCTCGCCAGTGTCGGGCGCAGCGCCATACGGCTGGGACCGAACGTCGCACACCCACCGTAGGAGCGCACTCAGGTCCACCTCGGTGGTGGCGGGCTGGGAAGGTGGGGTGGGGTCATAGGGCCAAGGAAAGCGGCACAGGCGGATGGGCAAGAAGCAAGATGCCAAACGCAAGACGCAGGTTGCGTCTCGGACAGTCAGTCAACTAGTCGCCTGGCTTTTGTCTGCCGTCTCGGGTCTATTTTTTTTTTTACCTCTGATCGGGTTTGCTTTTTGGAATTCAATTGATGCAACTGATGCGCTTATTGGCTTGGGGGTGAATGCCAATGCATATGTGCAGGCGCCGACGGACATCCAGTCAGAGTAGATCCGCGCAAGCCGACAATATGAAGGCCACAACGACGTCCTCTCGCCGCCCTGCCGCCTCCCTACGCGCGGCCCCCGTCGCCGTGGGAGCGGAGACGCAGCCCTGAGCAACGGCATGCCTGCCCGGGCGAGCCAATGGCGCCAACCGAGTTCTATCCACGCCCACTCGCTCCCTGCCCTCCTTCCCTCCCCATCTCTTTGAATCAGGAATGATAATCATTACTCACTGGGAGCCGTGGCAGGCTGGGAACGGTGCTGCCTGCCTCGGCCCGTGCACATAGTTCCACCCCGCCCTCATTACATGAAGATCCCCCAGTCATGCAACCGATCGCACGCGTCGTACGCTCCTCCCGGATCTTCTCCAACTTGTCCGTGTCGGCGCCGATGCCAAAGAAGCCCGAGGCGCTCTGGAGCTTGCGCTGCTGCAGCTCGCGGAAGCGCGAGCACTGGGTCGCTAGTTTGTTGGTGTAGTCGGTTTCCACCCGCGACTCGAACCCGCCCAGGCCGCCGTTGGACATGGACTGCTCCGCGACAAAGGGATGCTGGTTCCACTGACCTTGGTCAACGTAGTACGACACGCCGTGTTGGGGCGTGAAGCGTTGGTAGGTGTAGGAGCCAGTTGGCACAAACCGATAGCCCGGGTCGGCAGGAGAAGAAGGTAGGCGCATAGGAACAAGGAAAACAGCCCCAGCAACAGCAATGGCATCAGTTGGAACAAGGTGTTGGTCCAACTCTGATCTGCCTGTTGCTGCGCACGCTCGCCTTGGCGCGGCCGCCGGCCGCCGGCACGGTACTGCCGGAACCCCCCGGGCCCGCCAAACGTAAACGTTGCCCGCCTGGCCCAAAGCCGCCGCCACCAAAGCCGCCACCGCCAAAGAAGGCATTGAACAGGTCCTCTGCATTCACCTCTTCGGCAAACATGCCATTGCCAGGACGAGGGCCAAAGCCGGGTCCCCGCGCAAAGGGGGAGGCAGAGGAAGAGGCACCGCCACCTCGTTGCTCAGGATCGCCACCAAACCGATCGTACATCGACCGTTTGTCTTCGTCCGACAAGACGGTGAAGGCCTTGGACACCAACTTGAATGCCTCGTCCGCCCCCGGCGCTGAATTCTTGTCGGGGTGCAACTGCAGTGCCAATTTGCGATACGCCTTTTTGATCCCATTCGGCGTCACTGTTTCTCCACCCCGAGGCATTGGTAGTAGTCGCTGCCGGCCGAGTGAATGCGCTGGACGATCTGGACCTGCTCCTGGGTGTAGGAGCGCTCCGTTCTAGGCGGTGTGGACGAGGAAGCGGAAGGAGAAGCCCCGGCGCCGGCGCCTGCAGCGGTGCGGCGGGTGGTCGAGCTGGAAGTAGAAGGGGTGGCTGTCGAGGCGCCTTGGGCCGGGTCGGCGCCCGAAGCAGAGGCAGAAGCACCGCCACGAGCGCCTTCCCTTTCCAAGGGGCGACTAGAGCTTCGGCTTCCGGGGTGCAGCCAATGGCAACGGCCTTGCGCGCCCATTTGAGTGCGCCGGCAGTGTTGCCGGCTGCATCGTGTTTGAGCGCGAGAGCAAGCGCCTTGGCGGCGCCGTCAACGTCGCCCATGGGGTCGGGTAGTTGGTTGGTCGGGGGGCGTGGAGGAGAGGGGCGAGGGCGGGTGCGGTGCGGCGCACGGCACAGGCGGCGGGAGGGAGGCAGAGGTGGTGGGGGGCGCGCGAGGCAGCGCAACGCACGCCAGGCACGCCGTCTGGCTGGATGCCGTGGGGGCAACGGCGCTCTCGGCGCCCCCAGGCGGAACTGGGCAGCAGGAATAAAAACGCGCCGCACTTCCACGTGGTGCCGCGCACTTGAAATTGCAGCATCCCAGCTGCCGTTGCGGTCGCTTGAACTCACACGTACACTTATCTATCCAGGTTACCATCAACTGCTCTTCTACACGTTCCAACCGTCCCATCCCACTGCTGCTGCCGCGGACACGGTGCGAAATGGTGGGACAATGGCGGGGATGTTCCCCTTTTCCGGGTGTGGATCCCCACAACGAGCATGAGGCACGACGAGGTGCGGATGCCAGCGAGTCGGAGCGGGCGTTCCGGGACGAGACGAAGAACCTGGAAGACTGGGGTGAGTAGGAGTGTGTACAGCGGCCGGAAAAGGAGAGTAATTTCATGGTGTTGCGGGGTCGCTTTGTCTGCCATTACAGACCCGAGACCGGTCGGCTAGTTCGACGGCGCGCCCGGTGGGTGGGCCTGCGGTAGTGTCCGCCTTTCTTTATGCCGACCTCCAACCAAGCGAACACGTGTGCATGGAACCGCCACAGTGGTTCGGCGGGGAGGATGGTAAAATGTAGCTGCTCAAGAAGGCCCTGTATGGCCTGAAGCAAAGCTCACGGAGATGGTATGAGAAACTTACCAGTCTGTCCCAAACCATCGGCTGCCCCTACACTGTCGCCGATCCGTGCGTGTTTACCCGTGTATACGGAAACGGTAGGGCCATTCTCTGTATATGGGTCTATGGCGCTTGCGTCGCTGCCTCATCTACCGCGGCATGTAGACTACAACTTCTCACGGAACCTACGCCAACATATAGATGTCAAGGACGGCGGTCCAGTAGGATAGTTCCTCGGTGTGCGCCTTGTCTTCCAAACTGGAGAGTGCCACGTTTCTCAGGAGGACTTATAGATTAAAGCGAGCACGACAAGGTTTGGGCACGAGGCTAAGCCGCTTCATCGCCAGCCCTTCTCCCTATTACGGGGGCTCAGCTCGTCCCCCGATCCGAAGGCGAGCGACAGTGGCCGGAGGAGGAGGCACATCGCTTCGCCAGTGAAGTGGGAACACTGGCTGGATCGCGTCGTGCACCGGCCCGGACGCTGCCTTTGCCGTGCGATCACTTGGCCAATTCTGCGCAGACCCTAGTCCGCAGCATTGGACGGCTTTGGCAGGGGTAGGGAGTTACATGGGTCACACTGCTGGTTTAGCACTCCGGCTGCATCCTACCGTTGGCCCACCGTTGGAACCTTGTACACCGACAGCAGTCACAACGAACGGTAGGAGATCACGGCCACCTCTGGCCTGGCAGTCTACGTTTTGGAGCGTTGGTTGGCTGTGGGACGCAGCACGCGTGACTCGGCGTACGTGGCAGCGAGCGAGGATGTCGCCCGCGCTATAGCGCTACGTGAACTGGTGTTGGTGGAGCTTGGTGTTTTTCCAGCAGGTATTCCTTTCGCGCTTCGATGCGACTCGTCCGCGGCAGTCACCAGTGCCAACAATTGGGGTTCCGCCAAAGAAAACGCGCCACCTTGCTCGCTCCTGCCACTATATATGTGAGAGAACCGAGCAAGTATTGTCGCCCCTTTGACTATCAGCAAAAATGTGGACAATAACGTCTCCGACCTCCACACCAAGAGCCTGGGACACAAGGTCCTGGAGCCGCTACGTGACCGCGACTCGGGTCCTATCCCTGACTCCCCCACCTGGCCACTCCGGGGGTTATTAAGTTTTGGTGGAGATTGAGCTCGAGAGCTTGAGAAAACCCGTCGATGCAATACACCATCAACTGCCTGCTCTCTGGTCTTCTACACGTTGGTGTATATCAGACCATTCATTTCTTCCGAGAGGCGATGGGTGCTGGACGTGTCGTATCGCTTTTTCTCGCAAAAACTGAATATGCCACGGGCCTAACTCGTATAGCTCGTAGCGATAATAGACTGTGTACTACATGCATGCTGTTCAGGATGTATCATATACCAGGAGCGCTAGGCCTAAGTATGGACTGTGAGAGTCTCGGGAGTCGGAAGTCCGTGGATGATTCAGAATGCGCCGGCCCGGCACTCTGCATGTGGCGGGCGATGCACCATGTGTTCCTGGTCTCTGGTCGGACTACTGATGGGATGATCAACGTAGTAACGTTCACCTTGAAGCTTGAGCGCTTGAAGCTTGAGCTTGAATTGAGATCTTTTGGAGATCATCGATCTCATCGATCATGTCGGTTGTCTATGCGGTTGGCATTGTGGAGCGCTGCACTCGGTGGAGCGTCAGAGGCATCCAGGATCTTCGACCACATGCCAGCAGCTAGCAACTATAAAATACAGCAACAGTGGCATGATAGTGATGGGGATGGTTTGACGATCGACCACGATCTGCACCGTTGGCCACTGAGGTGAGAGACTGATTGCGTAAGAGAAGCGGCAAGTAATTAGCTGAGAATTTGATGATGAGAATGTAGCAGGGAAGAGAGGTGGCCAGTGGATGGCGTTCGGGTTGCAGTGAACATGAAGAAAGGTAAGTCCGGTATAACCGGTATGTTGAGACGTTTTGGAGCAGAGGGCTGGAAAGGGCTAGTGGGGTTCAGGCATCTGCTAGGCCTGCTATTACATAGCAGGCCTGCTACGCGCCACGGGAGGCGTACGTGAGTAGGGTGATGGATACGAGGATCGGCGAGGCGATCGCTCCACGTGTGTGACATGTGTGACTTGTGCATGTGAGCTGGAGAGGTGCTGAGCGCTCAGTTGGGCGCTGACGCTGAGGCCGCTGAGCATGTGAGCTGAGCCTCAGCGTGAGCCTGACTGAGTTGATGATGAAAACGCATGTGGTGTTTGAAGCAGGGGGGGGGGTGGAATGGAACAGGAACGACAGCTACAGGGCCGACTGAAGGAGGTCCGACGACGCCAGCTAAGCGCTAAAGATGCTCCTCCTCGGCGCCCGGGCGCTTGAGAAAGTGGAGTGGTAGCGGGGCGCTGTCACACTCCTGCTCGCGACAACAGAAACAACAGAACACCCTCTCGTGACGCGCGTAATGCGCTCGCTGGCCGAACAGCCGCACCTGGAAACGCTTGAGCCTGAGGCCTGACGCGCTTGACGAGCTTGACGCGTGACGCGTGGGACGTGTGGGGAAGCGTCTCAGGCACCCGTGCAGTGGCTGTCAACACTGCGGCGCAGGGGCAGTGTACACGCGGATCGCATCACCGATACGCATCATGCATCCTGCCCTGGGACTGCCCCGCACGGGGCCTGTGTGGGGCGCGGTGCGCTATGTGCTGATTTTTCCAGCGGGCGGCGCAGTTTGATTGAAGCAGAGGGAGCGCCCCAGACCAGACAACGCCACTGCCGACGCCCAGTGGCTGCCCCCGCTCTGCGCCGCCCAGCAAACATCCCCTCCAGCACCAGCAGCCGTGGCTAGCCTTTATAGTATCGTAGTCAGTCCCCCCTCCGGCCTCAGGCAAGGCCCCCGAGCACCTCCTGCCCCCTTCTCTTCCACATCCTCCATCATTATCCTCCCTCCGGCACGCCTCCCCCTCTGAACCCGCTCCCACCCGTCCACCTCCCCCTCACCACAGCGCATTGCTACAACCATCAATGGCATTGTCCTCGTCGTCCTCCCGCCCGGCACGACGCTCGGTGCTGTGCTCGGCCCTACTGGCCACCACTGCTGCTGCTGCTGCTGCTGCTGCTGCCACCGCTGCTGCTGCCACTGCTCCCTCTCGTGGCCGCCTGTTCGGCCGCGCAGCCCCCACCGCCCCGGCTGGCATTTCGAACAACGGCCAGGCGTTTGACCGCCAGGCGTTCGACTATGTCATTGTAGGCGGCGGCAATGCTGGTCTGGTGCTGGCCTCGCGCCTGACGGAACAGGCCAACTTGACCGTCGTCGTCATCGAGGCCGGCCCCAGTGGCGAAGGCGACGATCCCAGCGTCACGATCCCTGCAGCCAATGTACGTCGCTCTCTCTTTTCTATCCCTCCTATTATATACCCTTCTCCAGTTGTCCCTCTAGGGTTCCCTCCGTTAACTGTGGCCCTTTCCTTTCTTCCTACTATTTTGCATCTTAGCTGTACAACTCTTCCGTCGGGACCGACATGGATTGGGCCTACCTTACCACCTCCCAATCCACTTGTTCAACCGTCAGCTTCCGTGGCCGCGGGGCAAAACGCTCGGTGGTTCGTCAGCCATCAATGGGCTCTACCTTGTGCGGCAGCCCGAGGTAGAGCAGAACAGCTGGTCCAACCTGATGGCCAACGTGAGCAGCGCTGCCCAAGACATCTGGTCCTGGAACAATGTGCTGGACGCGATGAAACGATCGGAAACCTACACCCCCATCGATGACGAGGCTGAAGCGATCATTGCATCCGGGAACCCAGGCTACCAGGGAACCTTGGTCCCTTACAATGCTTCCTACCATGGCAGCTCTGGCCCGATTCACCATTCGTACCCTGGCTTTACGTACGAAGACGTGGGCGCGTTCCTCGGTGCTGCGGCGACGGCGGCCAACATGGAGATTAACCAGGATGCATACGGAGGGAACAACTCAGGCCCCTTCTTGTCCATGTCGTTCCATCAACCCGGCCAACTGGACGCGTTCCTTTGCTCGCGACGGTTACCTGGACCCGAATCTGGACCGGCCCAATCTCTATGTCCTGACGGGTACCAAGCCACCAAGATTCTCTTTGACAACACCACCTCTCCTCCCACCGCGACCGGGGTTGAGTTTGCTGCCGGGCCAGGCCAGGCCAACTATACTGTCAACGCTAGCAACGAGGTCATCCTTTCGGCTGGTGTGATTGGGTCCCCGCAGCTGCTTCAGCTGTCGGGCGTGGCTGATGCCTCGGTACTGGACCCGTTGGGAATTGCGCAAGTGGCCAACGTGCCCGGTGTCGGGTTCCATCTGCAAGACCACCTCTCTAGCTCGGTCAAGTTTTCTCCGGCCATCAACACCACCATTGCCCCGGCCAAAGTGACGGGCAATGCGACGGTGGACAGTTACGTCAACTCGGCTACGGCCTACATTCCGCTCAGTAAGGTGCTGGGCGGCAATGTGACCACCTTCCTTTCCAAGTACCGTTCCAACATTGCCTCCTACGTGGACGCATACGATGCGCCGGCCAGCGTCAAAGCTGGCTTCCACGCGACGAGCATCGAGCTGGTCGACAATATGTACCCGCACGACGTGCCGGCCGTCGAGATTCTGCTTGGCAACACGTATGGCAACATTCTCGTCGAGTGTGGTCTCCAGCACCCGGTTTCCCGTGGCAGCGTCAAGATCAACACACCTCTCCCTTTGACCATCCCGCTGTGGACCCTGGCTACCTGTTGCACGAGGAGGATGTGACGATCATGCGGGAAGGCTGCCGCTTGGCCCGGACTGTGGGTACGACCGCGCCGCTAACCCAATTTGCCGCGACGGAATTGGCGCCGGGAGCGGCGGTGCAGTCGGACGCTGATTGGAACACGTATGTGGCTAACACGTCCGGAACCGAGTACCACCCCAGCTCGTCCTGCTCCATGTTACCGCTCGAGTTGGGCGGGGTGGTGGGATGGCGAGTTTGCTGTGTACAAACCCAACATCTTCGCGTCATCGATTCTCCGTCCCGCCGCTCTCCATGTCGCAGCATCTCATGACCATCACGTATGGCCTCGCTGAGATTGGCGCCGATCTGATCAAGGCCAAGGCCAACAACCAAACCTACAAGGCCATCGCACCAACGGCACCACCGTCTCTACCAACCCGACGGCCACCGGCAGTGTCCCTGCTACCGCCAGCGCCTCGGGCACGCATGCAGCTTCTACCAAAACGCACAAAAGTGGTGCGGCCCACCCTCTGGTTTCGACAGTGGGAGTGGGGATTCTCGTCCTTGGGGCGGTTGCCTTGTTGCTGTAACGAGAGATACATGACGCCAAACACGCCCATCCCTTTTATTACAGGTAGATGGTGGGGAAGTGGGAAGGTACCTTCCCCTCTCTCTTCCCTCTCGCCGTATGGCGACATGCCTCTTCGCGTCCCTTGCCCATCCTTTTCTCTGCCTATTACCATTGCGCTCGATGCCAACGAGAGGAGCATTACAACGCATGGGGAGGACGCGAATTTACTTTTTTATACATGACTCAACCCGCCGCTGACGTTCCCCTTTTGTCGCACATTTGTTCCTCGAACGATGTAGCCGCCATGTAGTCATTTGTTCGGTCCATGCCCTGATCCCAAGTGTCTCAACAGATTGAACAGAGAAAGGTTGCCACACTGGCACAGGTCTCCAGGTCGATGCTTAGGGAGCATTGCAGTACTTCCTCCACCTACCAGCCAGGCTCGGACACATGTACGACGTGGGCGAAGAAAGAAGAAACAAAAAGCAGGCGTCGCACACCACTGCATACATTTGACCGTTAACTCTTTAGGGCAGGGAGGGAGAATGGGTCCGGAACAGACGCCGTTGTGGTGCTTGGCATGAAATAGGGGTTAGGGCGGGTGGGTCCTCCCCAAATGGTGAACCATGGATGAAAAGAGAGAGTGAGGGAAAGGAGAGGGAGGAGAGGAGAGGCAGGGCAAGGGATGAGGGGTGTGAGACGAGGGACGAAGGACGAGGGACGAAGGACGAGAGACAAAGGGAGAACACTAGGACAAAGTGAACCGCACCATGGCCCCAAGCCTTCTCCGAACGTTTCACAGTGCGGTGAAAAAAGACGGGGGGATTACAGCGAGCAGCCAATGTCGTCTTGGACACGGGTGTTCATGATGAGGGCGACAATCAAGCCATAGACGAGCACCTCGGCAAAAATGAGGATGAGCACCATGCCAATGAACAGACGAGGCTGCTGTGCCGTACCGCGCACGCCTGCGTCCCCTACCACGCCAATCGCAAACCCAGCTGCAAGACCAGCCAGGCCAACGGACAAGCCGGCGCCGAGCTGGACAAAGCCGGCGTACAGCGACATGGGCGACTTGATCCCCGAGGAGATGAGTACCGAGACCACCAGACCGTAGATGGCCACGATACCGGCCATAATGACGGGGATGATGGACTTGATGAGCAAGTCGGGGCGCAGGACACCCATCGCGCTCAGACCGACACGCGCTTGGCCGTGCCGTACGAAGCGCCAAAGCAGGTAAACACAATGGCCGCAGCACAGCCCATGGCGCCGAAAAAGGGCGCGTAGACGGGGCACAGCTCCGTGTTGAAGTTAGTGGCAGTCATGGCTGCGGGACAGGGGCAGGGGCAGGGTCAGAACGCAGGCGGGCAAGGGTCAGCACCGAGACGCAGAGACTAGGCGGGGAGCAGGCGCTCACATTCACGCGCAAAGGACAGCAACGGCGACGGCAGAAGGTGGTGGGCCAGCGTGTTGGCGCCGTTTGCAGCCATCGAATTCAGCCCGCCCCGCCCGTTCCGCCCCTGGCCAGATGCCGCAGCGGAATTCCGCCATGGCAGCCGTTGGGTTGGCTGGGCGGCGGCCTGGCTTTTAGCAACCGCCAACAGGTGATGGTCACACGGGACGGTTGCGGCAGGCGCGGTTGCCCGCCACATCAATGTGGTATACGGATACGAAAAAACGAACCAGGACAGCACTACTACCTGCGCATCTTTTGTCGCGCGCACCATCCCTCGGACCGCCGTGCTGAAGCGAGTAGACATACATTACGCGATGATCGATGACATGATGACAGGAGCGGGAAGAGCAACAAGAAAAAACACCATTAACAACAGCACAGGAAGGGTGTATAATATGAGGGCGATGTGGAGGTGTGTGGCGGTGGTGAGAACCAACGCAAATTGGTGGTACAATATCGGCAGGCGCCTGCGCCATTGGTAGTAGAACAGCAGTGCGAATCGCCCAAGCACGGTGCATGCCATGGACAGGAAAGGCGACTGGGAACGAGAGTGGGGGGCGGGAATAACGATCGGTTGGCGACAAGACCCTAAGAGAACATGACACGTGCGTAAGAGAGATCAATCAATCGGTTTGGCAACGACCAGCACTGTGCAGTTCGCCGGTTGCACCGGCGGCCAGACTGGATCCTTTCCAAAGTCGGCTGATTCGCTTGGTAGAGCGCCGGACGGGGATGGTAAAGTTGAGTGCGTGGCGCGGAAACGACGAGGGCGGAGGATGGGATCCAGCAGAGGACGAAGGGAGACGAGAAGTTAACGACCGAGGGGAGGAAAGGGGCGAGGGAAGAGGCCAGTCTAGGCCCGCCCCATTTCGGGTGTGGGTGGATCTTCCGACATGTCGGACGAAGAGGTGTAGGAAGCGACATCCGACCGAAGCCCAGTCATAAAGGCACATTGATCTTCCAACCGACTTTGGGATGCGGCGACCAAGTGGTTGACCAGCGTATCAAATTCAGTAGCTTCTTCTTGGCTTTCCTCTGCTTCTTCCCTTGGAGGCGGCAAATCAACGGAGCCACGATGGGAGCAGGGTGTGCGTTGGGGCCGGACGCGACGAGGACGGGGCTTGGCAGAAAGCGATAACAAATGGCTGTTGCCACCTGCAACAAGGGTGGGAGTAGCTGTTGTACCCCATTGCGGTATCATTCCCTCGGAACGGAGAGAAGAAAGCTCCTCTTCGTTGGTTCCTTTGATGGCTGACGGCTGGAATACCTCCTCGATGGGAAGCCACGCTTGTGATACCAAAGCCGATTGAGAGCGGTTCAGCCGGTTGGTGTGGGCGTACAGCGAGGCATCCCGACGTAGATTGAGCAGAGCTTGGTCCAATCTTTGGAGCGCCTGTTGTTCAGAGGAGGACATCTCGTCGCTGGAGGGACAGCGTTGGACATGATGGCGATGAAAGGTTCTGTGCAGCGAATTAGGAAGGAGAGAAGAATGCTGGGGGAAACGGTGTGAACTAGGGGTGCGTGTGTGCTAGGGGATGCCAGGATGACGAATGGTGGGGGGGTGGGGTGGTAGGCTTATAAGTGTTGCGGAGACAGAGCGTTGGCTAACGCTGTTGCCTTCGGGATCACTTGCGTGGTGGCGCCGTTGTTGTCTGGTATTTGTGGACAAACGGCATGTGCACCAACGACATACTACCAGCACAGCCGCGGGAAACAGTAACCAACTCATCAGTGCCATCTCCGCAGCGAGTCTACAATATTCCATCGTCCGGCAGTAGCTCGTAAGTGGTGCAACAACAATCCAGCGTGCGGAATGCATTCTGACCTCAATGGCCGAGAGAGCAATGATTAATGAAGCCTGAAAAGCTTAAAGCACGATAGAGGGAGCACCATCCACACGCTTGATTGGGAGTTCAGACGTTCAACGGCTCGGCCGCTCATCGACGCCGAAGATGCATAATGTGGCAACCCAATCCACCACTGTGCTCCTGTGCCTGGTCCTGGATGTCTCAACTGAGGACTGGGTACTGAGTTACTGAGATCTGAGATCTGAGACGGCGTGCTACAAGCTCTTCGGGCAGGGGAGGAGGGCAGTTGCAGAGCAAAGCAGATCTAATATCTATCTTTGATACGTGAGTTCCGAACACGTTCATTCTTCCGGGGCCTCAAACATTCAAGCCTGGGTGGAGTTCAAGTTGAAGTTCAGCGGACAATTGACTCTTTTGTTGTGGGCGACAACAAGGGCGGTGCCATTAAAAGGCAGTGGACAGCGCTGGACAGCCCGGCACAATGAAAAGTAGGTTGTGCCCGATTGAAACACATGCCCCTACGATCGAGATATGAGGAGGCGAACTGCACTCGTGTCTATAAGGTTTTTGACCCCAACATTCCTCACGCATATCCCGCACGCTCATACTCAGTCTTAGTACTCAGCTCTGTAATACTCAGTACTCAGCAGCCCAGCCGTTAGAACTTAATCGAGACAGCTGTGGGAGGTGCACGGGCCACTGTGACGTGCGTACGAGCGCTCACAGGCTGAGCCCTCAGGCTGAGCCAATAGCAACCGTTGTTGTGGCCACTGTCCCAGTCCGACTGGCACGAATGCTCTTTTGTATAGCTGTGTAATTACTCCGACCACGCCACTTACTATCTTCCAGTGGCACGAGGTTCAAACGTACTTCAACGTTCAACCAATGCGCAACCTCCTCGAGGCAAAAGCGAGTCGCGGGAGAGGCTCGAATCAGTATCTAATAGCCCTCAGTGGCTCAGCGCTCAGCTTGAACTGGGACCTGCATCTTCTTTCAACCGTCGTGGCAGCACAAGCCACACGAGTGGGGGGCCTCAGTGGCAGCCAGTCAATGATTAACCGGCAACCCTTCGCCCCGTGGAAGGGCATGACTATGACTAGTGACTCCTCAAGAGTTGAGCAAGCATCCGCCCAGGCTGTGGCTGGCTGATGCATGATGCTGATGGCCATCCGTATAACTGGTTGTCTCTTAGATCTTACCCACCAATCCCCCAACACCAGCCAGGCTACTAAGCCCTCATTTACAACGGTTTAGCCTGTTGAATGGAGGTTGAGGACTAAGTTGGTTGGCGCTGTTCACTAGTAGTAAATTACTGAACCACTAGTTACTAGTCATTGCCTAGCCATACTAGTCACGGGAGCCACTGTGACTAATCAATCACCCAGGCGCTAGCTTCACTACCTCGTTTGCCCTTTTTGGCCTGCCACCGCGTCTCACTCTACGCATATGTATGGTGCAGCGTGCCGAGGCACCGGTACGTGGGTACCAGTCCCAAGAGGACTGCCTCGCACGATCAAATACGACGACGAGCACGGCGGTAGGCTGGGTCTGACTCTGGGAGGCAAGTCGCAAGCCCGTTGACGGAACTTGCGACTCTCCATAAACTCAATGTCCGAATCCGACTCGGACGGAGGCGCGCGCCGAGCCGCGTTGCGCCCCTGGCCAGCGGTGGGCGAGTCGCGCCTCCCCGGCCTCGGCCTGCCCGCTTCCCGGGCCGACTCCCAAGCCCAAAGCCAGCGACCGGCCACGCCCCCGCCCGCGACCGAGCTGGTCAGTGTGGCCTGGGCGGCTGAGCGAGACGTGGCGGCGTCCGTTTGGGCGGAGGCGGAGGCGGAGAGGGACTGGGGCCGGGACGCTTGTCCCTCGGCGGCCAGCGCGGGAACTTGTTCGTCTTCCAACGCGTTCCAGCTAGGTGTGCTGCCCCCAGGAACAGTTGGGAGCGAGGCGCAGGGTGTACTCCCGCGCCGTCGTCCTGGTCTTGGTCTTCCTCCGCTTCTTCCTCCTGGTCCTCCTCTTCCTCCTCCTCCTCCTCCTCCCTCATATAGTTGGGTCGCGAGCCGCGCTGGCGCGTACTGGACCTCGCAGCCGAGTCGGCCGAACCGAAGCCGAGGCCTTCGTTCCCGACTCGCTTGGCGCCCGGCGCGCGGCGGCTTACGTGCGGCCGGGGCAGCCGCTGCTCGCCCTCGCGCCGTTTGCGCCCGAGGCGCACGCACTTCTTCTTGCTCTTCGACGCCGGATTGTCCATGGGGTCCGGATCAGGCACGCGCCGCCGCCGAAGCGGCCGACCGGCCCGTGGGGCGGCTGGCAGCAGGCGCCGAGGGACCAGCGCGGTCGAGGTCCATGCTGCCATGGTCACCATTGTCGCCATTCCTGCTGGCGGCCGAGAGCAGCGCCGTATTGCGCCTTGGCCATGTCCACCTCCTGCTGGTACGAATCTTGTAGCGACATGTCAATCTCTCACTCGCGTGCGCCGTTTGGAGCGCCGAACGCATCTGGCGCTTGAGCGAGCGTTGGATAATCTCGTTCAATGCGTTCTTATCGTCCTTCTCTACTGACGTTTGCAATCCATGGTCCAACACGAGTGCCGGCAGACCTTCGAATTCTTGCCCCAGGACAATAGAAAGAGATGATCTTGTTGAGGTCGAGTTTTTGCAGTCGCTCCATCACGCCCATCTCTTGCGGATCGACAAACGCGGTCCGGTCTTGGCGTTCTTCTTTTGGACGCGCTTCGGTTGAAGCCCAGTAGATCCTTTGGGTTGGCCACTCGCCCAACAATTGGACCCAAATCGAACCAAGTTTGCCCACTTCGTGTTTCTCAAAGTTGACGCGCAAAGGATCAATATGGAAGGGGCATTCGACCAACTCGTCAGAGGGGGTACCCTGCTGACTGCTGTGCCGCGCCGCCCACTGCTCTTTGGCACGTACAATCAGCGACTCGATCTTGGCCTCGAGCATCTTGAGCACCAACTTGTACGATCGTTCTTCCGACAAGACGATCCCGCGTACCTCCACCTCTTCTTCCAAATCAAAGTCTTCAATCACAAATGGTCGTACGGTCTGCAACTCGCGTCGCTCCACCTCGTACTCTTTCCCACAAATCGTCAGCAGCGCACCGATTTGGCAATCTCCTCGCCCTGGCTTAAGGATGGTAACGACGGTCGAACCCGGCTGACAGATCTTGTACGACTTTTGTGGCACCGTTTCAGGTGTGGTACGGCTATGTTCGTGGCCCCAGACCACCAGGTCAATGCTATCGTCAAAGGCGCCTTCGGGCACGGACGCTTCCAGGCGCATTCCGCGTCGGCCGGTTCTGGTGTACAGCCAGCAAGTTAAAGTACGCCTCGCTGTCTTCGACCGGCTTGAACATGCGCACCCGCCGCATTCGTAGCTCCATTGCCAATCGCTCGTCGCGTAGATTGCCCAGCCCATACAGCGCCAACTTGGTGGTTCCCTTTTGCATCAGGCGGGACGGACGTCGACCTGTTGCTGCTCGGTGCGGCGGGAGGTGCTGCCCAAAGGTAAGTTGTTTTTTGCCCAAATAGTTGATCAACCCCGCGGTAGAGAGCAAGTCCAGAGCCGAGAGAGGACCGTCGGGGCCCAAGCCTTGGCGATCATCGTGGTTCCCATGAATGGCAAAGACAGGGATGGCCACATTGTAGTACGGTTCCATGTAATTCACCGCCCCAAACCTATACCAACAGCAAGCGCGGTTAGCAGCGTAACACAACACAGAAAAAGCAGGAGCGGCCAAAACGCACTTGTACTTGGGATGCGCCGAGTCCCTTGGGTCCGACACGTAGGCCAGTGACAGCGGCCGACTGCCCATGGTGTACTCGCGCAGTGCGCCCATGACTTGGTGCAGCGAGTCGCGCGAAGGGTGGTTGTCATGAAACAAGTCGCCAGCCAAGAGCACCATGTCCACCTGCTCGGTCTTGGCAATCTGCAGTGCCTCGCGGAACGAGTTGAGAGCATCTTGCCCGCGCACGGGGTCATTTTCTAGGTAGCCCACATGGTTGTCGGTGGTGATGAGGATCTTGATCACGTTCCGCTCGTCCGCCTCGGCCAACGCCAAGTCCGGCTGCGTGTTGGTGTGAGGGATGGAGCGGGGGGCAACAGGAGTAGGGGTGGGGATGGGTAGAGTGGGTGGTACACGGCTCGCTCCGGTTCATCATCATGTTCTTCTTCTTCTTCGTCGTCTTCCTCCTCCTCCGCTGCCTCCTCCTCGAACTCCTCTGGTTCCATCTCCTGTTGCCTGGGTCGGGATGGCTTTTCCGGACGCGGTGAGCGAGTTGGCCGGTCGCCCTCATCAAAAGACGGTGTGCGCTCAGCCAGGATTCGTCGAGGCCGCGCCGGAACGTGGCTGTCGTCAACCTCGTCGTTCTCCGAGTCGTCGTCAAGGAGCAAAGGCGGGATGGGTGCGGGTGCGAGTGCGGGCGCGGCGAGTGGGGCTGGGGAGTGGCGCGGCGGCTGGACCGAGTCGGTGGGCACACCACTCATGGTTGACGACGGCTCGGCCGAGGAGGATGTGGTGGCCGACGCCCCCATCCTCGTCCGGACCCTCGGCGGCATGGGAGGACCAAGACGAGCGGACGACCAAAGCCAGGCCGTACGTACCTCACTTACCAGTGTCCTCCCCCGCCACACCACCACACCGTGCGTGTCGGGCTTAGGTAAGCAGCCCCGTCAGGTCGCATGGCACGCCTGGTGTACTTTACCACCCACGTGCCCGTTCATCTGCCCTGGAAGGTTGAAGCAGGTGTGGGCGCCACGGAGGCCTCTGCGCGTCTGTGCGCAGCGTCCCTCAAGCCTCGGCCTCAGCCCTCAACCCTCAGGCCTCAATATTCAATGGACAGACGTGTGGGGAGAATCGATGATCGGGGCTCGAGCAGTGTCAGCGCTGTCACTGTCATGTCCAGCGCTGACAGCGGCACGATGTGTGCCGAGCAACGGACTGAATAGTACTGATGGGCCCTGTGGCCTGTGGCCTGGGGGCCGAAGAAGAAGGCTGTGGCAGCCAGGCCGAAGATGGCGGATCGATGACGCAGGTGATGCAATCTTTAATGACGCGGACGCGCGGTACGCGCGGACCTATAATAGTGCCACTGAACGTTATTTCTGAACGTAACAACCCTTTGGGCACCCCTTCTTCCCTTTCTCCTTTTTCTGTCGTCTAGATCTTATAGGCTTGGTTCAGCGCTCAGGCTGATCGCAGCACGGAAGAGATGGCTGCTACACAATTCTCTACTCTCTCAATCCGTGTACAGAGAGCGTCGGCAGGAAGAGCAAATGGGCATCGAGATGCACTACTACCTTTCATTTTGGCCAACGCTGTGGCGGACCATATGCACAGGTACGGCGGTTTTCGCCATCTGCCGACGTATCTGTTGGCTATTGGGTTTTGTGTGGCCCAGAAGTGCGAAGCGTGTCAGATTGTCATCAACTGCTTTTTGATTGGGGAGCTACACTCGGTTGGGCGCAGCCTGAACGTACACTCAGAACGGGTTTAGTATACTTAGTTGGCTGTGACTAGTGACTAGTGACTAGTGACTAATGACTGGACGGCGGGGAGAGAGGAGAGAGATAGATCATCCATCATCGATTAGTCTGGGCACCGATATGCTCCTGTTCGCTGCGCCCGGCCGGCTGAGGGGGGGCGGGGCTATAAGGTCTAAGGCCTAAGGGCCTAAGGGCGCAATGCATGTGATCCCAGTCGTAGCGAGGCAGGAGGTGCGAGTGGCCTGCGCGCGCTTGTGGCGCCGGGGTCCAGGCCGGAGCACGGCACGGGTGCGGGCGGCGTGGGCACAGACACGCCTCAGTGGGGCTCTTGGCTGGGACGGGTATTAGCCGGGGTGGCGTTATTAAGCAATTCGCAGGGAAAACGGCAGGGGAGCTACGTAGGAGCAAGGCCAATGCGCAAGACTACCCACCTGGGGGAGGACAGGGTGTCGGAGAATGTGCGACTGACTGTAAGAGTGCGAGGCACGGCCATAGCAGGTGCTCTGCGAGGCGAGAGCGATGGCTGCGCGAAGCTTTTTGCGTTGCGGCTGAACGGCTCAACGAGCCCTCAGCCTGCCGCCTGATCTGGACGAGCAACGATGGCTGCCCGCTGGGTGAGCCTAGGGCCGAGAAGAGAAGGAGGATTGCATTGTACACGCGAGATGCGTTAGTTACAGAGTGTTGGGGCGGCAGGCGGCGGGGCAGACTTTTGCTCATCGCGGCAGGCGCCAGGGCACAGGCTGAGCCTTCCGGCTGATGATGAGGGCCCTGGGAACTGCGTCGGCATAGGCGAGAGCGCGGGGGCCTGCTGGGCGCTGGCCAGTCACGCAGTCATCGTTCGTAGTCAGCGCCCGCTCGGCAGCGCTCCCACCGCCGCTTTTTACACCCTTCCTCGGCTGAGCGGAGCCACCGCAGCCACGCGCCGTGTTGTGTTTTCCCATCAGGAACTCGGGACTCAGTACTCAGGACTCCGTCCTCCCTGTGCCCAGTACACTCAGCACGCCGTGTGCGCATCAGCCCAATCCCAGACGCCGCAAACTCCAATCGGGGCAGTGTAGATTATCCGCGCCAGCGCCCCGCATGCCGCAGAGTGTCGGAGAGCATAATAGCATGGCCGCGTTCGCATACGGTGGATCATATAGTAGCGCACCTCCTACCACGCTCCTTTCGCCACCCACACCGCCGCGCTCTCCTCCGCATCCCATCGCCAGCATGGGTGTCCTCGCCACCCGCAGCCCTCCAACGTGCCCGCCCCGCCCCCCTCCTTCTCTCCTGCCCTCCTCCGCTCCCACGCGGCCCGCAACCGCCCTGGGACGAGCTGCCAGGCCTGCCGCCGCCTCAAACGCTCCTGCGACCGCCCGCGTCTCCTCGACCAGCACCGCGCCACCAGCGGCGAAACGGGGCTGGCGCGCGTGCGCTGCACCCTTGCCGCGACTACGGCTTCCCCCTGTGCAGTCCCTACCAGCTCTCTGACGCCTCCTCCGTTCCTCCGTCCCCGTCCCCACGGACGGCGCCCCTGCCTCCTCTGCTGGCCCGTTCGCACCAGTGCCCACAACCGCGCCTCACCTAGCACCCACCCTGGTCTCCGCCGGCGGGAAGGACGCGCTGTACGCCAGCTGCGGCGCGCCAGCTCGGCCGAGAACGTGTGCCCTGTTGCTCTTCGGGTTGGATTCGTCGCGGCCGTATCCGCCACCGCCGTCTTCCCCTCGGCAGCTGCAGGGGAGGAAACGGGGTAGGCGAGCCCAGGAACGGGTCCGAGCCTCGCTGCCAGACGGTGGTAGTGCACCACCTGATTGCCCTGCCACTTGCAATGGAGAAGAGAACAACCTCCTCGACGATACATCTGCCGCCTTTTGGGTCGTTTCCACTTCGCCCAGCCGCTTTCATCGCATGGAGATGGAGAGCATCCCACCGCCCACCTCGGCCTACCGACCTGCTCTCCACCCTTCCACAATTGGGCTCACACGGGGGACAAGCCCGCCTCGGCTCCTCATCAGCATTTGGAGGACCGCTCCGGTATGCTACCTCTTGGCCGCGCCGCCGACACTTACTACACTCCCTTGATTGGCTCGACCGGTTCCTCATCTACGCCAGACCGGACGCACCTGCTGCCCCGTCCCCGTCTGTCGTTCGGCACGTACCACTCTACTCCTCCAGTGGTGGGTGACGGTGATGGTGGTGCTTCACCCGGTTCACCCGGTGCACCAGCCCAGGAGGCAGATCCTGGGCCCATGTCGTCATGGCCTTCCTCCACAATGCCCTACCCTCCCCGCGCCGCCATCGTCGTTTGGCATGGCAAGCTCCAACTTATCCTCCTCCATGCACCCCTCTTTGCCCGGCCGCACCTTTGGCCTGGACTTTGCTACGTTTGGACCGCATCATGGCACAGCTGCTTCTCAGCATCCGCTCGCGATCGAGAGTTTGCTCAATAGCGAACAAAGAGAAACGTACCGGCCCCAACACGGTCCTGTCTAACGTAGTATAGGTTTCTTCTCTCGCATCACTTTTTGTTCATTTTTCTTGCTCTTCTCTATGAATTTTGTGACGCGCAGAGGGGGTGATGGGTCCAACACATATATCCATCAGCTGCATCTATGACCTTTTACTCTAGATCTTTCCTTACTTGGGACTGCTTTGCCTTTCTTGCAACACGCGTTTCTACATGTTCATTACTATGATCTCTCCTGCGTTGCGAGGTGGCTTCGCCTTATTCTTCTGGTACATAACGCACCCCCTTTGCTGGAATGAATACCATTTCGGCACCAAAAGCCAGGTTCCTTCAGCGAGACGTATGTTCTGATCGATCGCGTTTATATATGAGCACTTCACCTCCCCCCTCTTCTCTTCACCAACCCTGGTTTGTCCCCCTCACATTTTACTTGGCTGATGAGACCTGGAGTCCTGATGGTCCTCGATGAGGGGATACAATGGCACTGGTAGCGGTGGTGGTCTAAGCCATCCAGCAACGTCTACAGAGGAACATCAACTCCATCAGCCAATCTTCGCCAAGGGCCAGGCTGTGGACCAAGCCTCCGGAAACAGAAGCCAGAAAGCATCGGAATTCCTAGGCCTCATGCAAGCCTGAGGAGGGATTGAAAGGACCTTTTGGCCAACACATGCGAGCCACACCAGCGCTGACTCAACATTGGCTTTCGTCCAAACGAGCCGCTTCTCTGCCTCTGATCGATGATGTGCGTGAGAGTACTAAGTGAGGCATGACAGGGAGGCATTGTTTTGTTGGGGGAGGAGGGAGGAGCAAGGGGCGGGCACTGATTCAGCCATCACAGTCCGTAGCGGGTCCGAGATCAAGGGTGAGAGCAAGCCGGTATTGGGATCGTCCCACGTGCTGGAATCGAGGGAGGAGGGAAGAGAGACATGACAGTCGAGCAGTCGAATGTCAGGGGGGAAGGTACCGTGATTCATCCCACAGGGGAGAGGAGATGGGTATAGTATGAAAATGCAGTGGGCAACGTGGTGGGAAAGCGGGGAAGGTGGAGGATGGTGTTCGCATGAAAGGTAGAGAAAATGGAAGATACGGCGAAGGGGGAGGATGGAGGGGCTAGTCACCTGCCTCTTCGTAGCGCATGCTTAAAAACGCTTTGCAATATGGGCATCGTTTATGGCTCGTGTAGTCCACAAGCGCCTTGCAAGTGTTGCACTGGAGCCACTTCATTTTTGCCGACCGAAGCTAGATGATCGGAGGAGCATGGTGCCCCCCCCGCACCATCCCAGAGCTTGTCGTCAGCACGCCAGTGGGAAGATGCACACGTTTGGCGCTGAAAATAGTTGTGCGAAGGGGAAGGAAGGGATGCGATGGGGGTAGAGAGAGTATGAAACGTACGACGCGGTAGGTAAGAAGGTGCGGCTAGTCTACTCTGCTTTCACTCCGTTTCTCACACCGGGTACCAAGGGCGAGACAGAGGGGTGGCCAAAGGAAGCAAACCTGGCAATTCGAACCGTTCATAAAGGCGCCTTTTATCTTTCTTGATCTGGGGTGTGAGTGTATTAGTACTAATCCTACGTGCGTCGACAGTGTGGGGCAGGGGGGTGTGGGGGCGGAGGGGTGGGTCCGTTCGCGCAGAAGCAAGAAGTAGCTGATTTGGAGCGACGAGTGCACTTGGCGAGCGCACTTGACTAGGTGCCTTGCACTTTTGTCTTTTCCCCGCAAAGCTTGAATCTCGTCGTGAATTCCTATCCCTCAGCAACCTCAGCAAAACCTGGGCGCGAGAGAGCATGGGACATGTGACTGCTGACGTTGGCCGTACAAGGATGAGGCGGGTCAAGGGCGAAAGGGGAAGTGCCCCCTTCCTTATTTGAGGGGGGCAATCGACGATCGTCGTGCTACTACAGAGGGAAGTACAAGGCACGAAGAAAGTCGCAGGGTGGGGAGTGAAGGATATATGGGGCCGTGTGTTGAGGTTCCGTCACCTGTGCGTCACCGTGACGGCTCCGCCTGTTCACTGACTGAGGGATATAGGACTGAGTGCTGGCGCCTGTGATACAGACTTTGTGGCGTCTCACAGGAATGGGATTGTTCCTGATAAAAGAAAGGGCGCATGACAGTACTCAGCGGCGCAAGCTCCACTGGGTTTAGCAAGACAACGGCGTGCACCGCATGATACAGCCACATCCGAGATCTCACACAGTATGCCATACACTTGTCAGTTGCCACTTGGGACCTCCTGACTTTTCCGAGTACCTTTGACCATGCAAAAAGGCGATGGATGACCTCTCCGCTCAGCATATCAGATGACAGATGCGAATGTCTGTCCCACGGATGTGGTACCCCCGTTGCACACCCCTGTAGAAGAGTTAATTAATGCACTCTGTGGATGACGGCACGGGGGCCTCCTGTCCATGAGATAGAGCTTGTCTTAATTAGACAAGCGCCACACTGATGCCTGAAGCCACCACATGCTGTATCTTTTGGGCCTCTCAAGCTTCAAGCAAAAACACTCTTGGATGGTACGATCCATTAGGCACATCAAGCGTCTCAGGGAGGACCTGTGGAAAGCATGTGTCTCGTCAGTTCATGAAAGACATCCTCTCGATCTCCAATCATTAAAACCGTTAATCATTTGTTAATCATGCATAATCATGTCTCCCTCCAAAAAGTACAGAACGGCGATTGAACTGCTGGGTCTCAGATCTCTTGGTGGTGGTATACAACCGACGATGGCAATTGCCTTTGGTGTCTTAGTAGGTGCTCTTAGTAGGTGCTGTGCCGCCAACCCGACAGACAGGAACCCCGCCCCCCTGCCTGGCCCTGTGCAACCCTTTTTTCTGTACATAGGCCCGCATCGTGGAAGAGAGCCTCCCATGCATCATGCATCTCAGCATTGGAGAGTGTAATACCGCACTGCCGACCTATATATACCCCTGCCCCCCCCCCCCCCCTTCTCAACCTCTATCTTCTCCCTCTGTGACCATATGTGTATGCCGGGGCATATATATTCGCGCCGTTCCTCGTTTTGGTCGTGTCTCCGCCGAGCTGAGCGGCGCAGTCCAATATCGCTAGCGAAATGTGGAGATGGTGAAGCCGGCTTGGTGCAATAGAGAGTCGGTGCTGTTACGTGTTCTGCAGCCAACGGGTCAGTACTATAGTAGGCACAAGAAGGGAGGAAAAAGGATGTTCCACAATCAGTGGTGTAGTGGCCAACATGTTGTCTCACCTAATAATTAGAAGTGGAAGTCCGAGTGTGCTAGGGGACCAATCGCCCACCAAGCGAATACCAGTCTCTCTGCACCCTCCACCGACGCTGCCTCTACGCGCTCTGGCACTGGATCCAGGCTGCTGCGTCCTGTACGTCTACGTGGGGCACCCGCGCATGGGGCCATAGGGGATGGGTACGGGAATGGGAGATCAAGAACATGGCGCAAAGGACCCAGGAGAGGCGGTGGGGGAAAGGGGGAGGGGGGGGGGCGAGACCGGTGCGACGCTACTGAGATGCAAGGAAATGAACGTCGACCGCAAGCCCGCCGCCTCGCTGTAACATGTGACAGGGAAGTGTCCATTTGAAGTCAAATGGACGACATGTATGTTTCTTCTACCGACCGAACGGGCATCCTGCATTCGAGCCCTGTATTCCATCCATAATGAGGGCGCGAGAATGATGAGACGATGGACGGACGGTCCTTTTATATGCAATGCATTGGCCCGAACCGAAGGAGAGATACGGGCTGGTGTTGTGCATGTTGGAGAGCGGAGCGTGGCGTGGCGTGCAAACCCACTCCACTCCGTTTCGCCACCTTAGTGTGTCCCGGCGGGTAAGGCAAGAGTGGAGTGCATGTCGTGGAGCAAGTCCAGAGCACGGCGGGTGGACGCGCGGGTGGGGTCTTCGTCGGTACTAGTAGTAGCCGACGCAGGGGAGGGGGACCAAGGGAAGGGGAGGAATTGCTGCAAGTACTCGTAGGCCACCAATGTGGCGCCAAATTGCGGGGAGGAGCGCAAGACACGGGCAAGAGAGCCCTTGAAGAACGCTTTGGGACCCTCTTGGACCAGAATCTTGCGGAAGCAATCGGCAATGCCATTGTACGTCGCTTGGCCCTGCCGCGCCTCGACTTGCAAGCGCGTCTTGATCACGTCGGCTGGGGTGGAGAGGAAGGCAGCTGGCATACCACTGATCGCTGCCGCAGCCAACGTTTCGCCAAACCCAAGCTTCTTGCCATTGAGCCCTTCGTGAAATGTGTCCTTCTTCAGATGGGCATAGGGGGAAGTAGATCGCACTAAAGGGGATGTCGCGCAACAAGCACGCCCCGGCGCCCTTGTACAATCCGCGTACTCCCAGCTGTCGCACAATCTCCATCCCGCCCAACTTGGCTGGTGCCGCCACGCCGGCGGCCGCCGCCTTGGCCAGCTCGCCTTGAACCTGCAGACGGATCTTGACAATCTCTGGGGGTACCGTTCGTCAGTATATCTCATCACATCACTGGTCTAGTACCTGGAGGCGGGGGGGGGAAGACGTACCGAGTGGGTTGGTAAAGACGACCTGGCACCCTCCTGCCGTGCCGCCCGAGACGAGTTCCCAGACCAAGGCAATCTCGCCAGTGACCGGGTCCTGGGTCTTGGACCGCACCAGGTCGTTGACCGTCAACTTGATTGCCTTTTCTGGCGCCACGCCGACCAGCTGAGGCCCCAGGCCGGAATAGAAGCCGAGAAGACCTTCGTTGCGAAACACTTTGGCAACACAGTCGAGGCTGTTCTTGTACATAGGTGCCTCGCCCACGGGAGCACGCTGGTTTTGCATGCGCGTCTTGACCAGGTCAATCGGGTACACCAACGTTGCCCCCACCGAGCCAGCAATGCCGCCCAGACCAAAGTGGTACACCGACTTGCCAATGTCGTACAGCACCGATCCCGCCGACTCGTGGGTCAGATCATGATGCCTGGGCACATGGGAGGAACCCACCGGGTCCACATACGCCTCGGCGTCGACCTCGGTGGGGATGGGTGGGCTGGCGGCCGGAGCAGCGGGCACGGCCGCGGCGGGCCGCGGCGGGGTCAACGAGCGCGCCGGCACATACGGCTGCAACGTGTCGGTGATGCGCAGCTCGTGCACCAGATCGCTCACGCCCGGCTGGGCCTTGGGGTCGGCGGGCTTAAAGGTGTAGGTGATGAGCCCCGGCGGGGCGGTCTTGACCTCGCGCTGGAACGCCTCGAGCTGGGCGTGGAGTTGGGGCGAGGCTTGGGCGGGGTGCGGAGCGTAGCACTCACCACGAACGGCACGTCGCGGTCGTTGGCGGGGGCTTCGCAGGCGAGGGGGGCGCGGAGGAAGGGAGGGACGAGGGAGGACATGGCAGCGGACAAAGCCAGGCAAAAGGAAACAGAAGCAGAGGCAGAAGCAAAAACAGAGACAGAAACAGCGATGGATCCCGACGCGGCGGAGGGCGGTGGGCAGGCGGGAGGCGAAGCAGGGGGGCGCAGGGCGTAGGCAAGAGAAGGGACGCTCCAAGGGGGGCGAGGCGGAGCGGCTGGCCACGCATCTTATAGGTGCGGGCGACATGGCCAGGTGGATTGTGGTTGTGTGCATGCTCTCATGAGCCCAAGCGCGGGGCAGGAGCGCCGCATGGGCAGGGGGGCAGTGTTGGGCGTGCGTTGGATCCGCCGCACCGGGCATGCAACACAATGATAAACCAACCCCAGCGGTGGGAGGCGTGCGGCGTGCGGCGTGCGGCTGGGGCTCAGGGCGCTGCGTGGACGCGGGGGCGCTGCCCTGCGCTCGGCGGCGCCGGCGGCCCAGCGCGGCAGGCGGCGTGCTGTGAGTCAGTGATACCGCCTCCAGCGGGGGGGCAGTGTGTCGGGCGCTTTCGGGCCCGCGCCGTGTCCGCGCAGCGCTGGCACGCGCTGGCAGGCACTGGCCCGCACTCGCCGCACTCGCCCGCCCGCCTCGCTTAACTCCACGCTGCGCTCCGGCTGCTCCCGTCGAGCGCGCTCGCCGCCCCACTCGCGTCGGCAGCCGCCGCTCGCCCAATCAACGTTCAACCGTCCCTGGCTTGTTCCCATGCGCCCCCATCCACCATCCCCACCCACGCCCATCCCCATCCCGTTCCCAGGCCCATGCCCACCGCTGCCACGCCATCGGCCCTGCGTCCACACGCCGCTTGTTTTTCTCGTGGCGCGTAAGCGCGTCGTCATGTATTGCCGTTCTACGTTCAACGTTCAACGTCATCCTACCCTCGTCAATCAATGGTATATCAATCAGGAACTCTTAGATCTTATCGATATCCTTTTGCCAGTCGTCCCTCGACTCAGCCCAGCCTGAAGAGTGCCGCGGAACTGCCGACGCGCACCCATTCGCTCTACGTACGCTCCGCCCCACCAGCCCATGTCTGTGGGACAGTAACACATCACAACAGCCCATGGTACACCCCCTATTTCGACAGCAGAGATAAATGGCATGCACAGTCATAGAGCCAACCAAACCCATCCAGCCTAATCGGCTCTCCCCCCCATTAACCATTGCCCTTGCGGGGGTCCCGAAAGGACTCACATGTCACAGATCACAGCGCAGTGGTTAAGTGTACCCTGCCAAGCGCCCCAAGCGAGCCTCTGATACCAAAACAGAGGCGCCATGCACGCAAGCCGGGGCGGAAGGCCCAAATGGGTAGCTGCTAAGTGGACAGCAAAAAAAGGAAGATGAAGGAAATCCACGAGCGAGACAAAAGGCACCGGAAACCCCCGAACCCCGGCTCTAGGCTGAGAGAGCTTGCCTCCGACCTGCAGTCCTGGATCGTGCCCACTCAACGCACCCAGATCGCTTGATCACAAAGCAAAGCGCCACAAGGAAAGAATGGCTTGGAGACGAGGAGCACGTAGAGCGTGCTCTCATCGGAACGCGTATACACAGAAGAACGCGTGACGCGCACAGAAGCTTGAAGCTGGAGACTTGAAGTTTGATGCTTGATGCTGTTGTGGAAAGCTGAAGATATGGTGAGGAGATCGATCAACTGGAGATAGAGCAAGGCGGACGGCTCGATGACCTCAGGCGGTTTGAGTTCACTCTGGCCGTAGGCCTGACCCCAGGCCTCAGGCTGAGGCACCACCGCCACAATTCCAGCTCCCAGGCTGCGAGTGGTGGCATAGCATGTTCAACGTTCAATAACGTTCAATGGGCTGGAGGCGAACCTGCCAAGCCCCAATGATATCAGTTCGACAAGGCAAAGGAGCTCCGCTTTAGTCGCGCGGGCGATCGTACTTGCGGAACGGGTCGTGGTACAGTAGGGGCAGAGCGGCGTGTCGTTCTTCAAGCCCTCGTAGCACCAGTTGCAGAAACGGGATCCATACTTGTCTTGGCAAAGGAATTGGAGCAGACGGATTGGGATTGGGGTTGAGATTGGGATTGGGCAGGCGCGTGGTAAGCTTTCTTGAAGTCACACAGGGTGCGTTGGTTGAGATAAAGCGGAGACTGAGTGTGCAAGGCAAGGAGGTCTGTCGAAACAAAAACAAAAAGAGTGGTCAGTCCACACTATTGCCGTTGGAGTACGCAACTGAGCACTGGGCGCTCCGGCGCCCCCCCCACCTTTTTGTGTGAGAATCGATCACAGCCCAAAGCGCTGCTGAGCGTGCTGAGCGCGCTGAGATCGGCAATGAGATCCTTCCCATTCGATCTAGTGCAAGAAGGGGGGGTTACCAGCAACGCGTTGCGCACAACCGTGACATGTAACACCCGCGGGACATGATAGGACATGATACGCACCTTGGGAGGGGAAGCAGTGGCGCGAGGGCGACCAGGGCGCGTAGTGGTGTTGCTGTACCAAGGAGAAGGGGATGGCACAGAGGAGGGAAGGAGCCGATGACTTGTCCTGCGCGATAAGCTGATCGCGGTCGCTATAAACTCCTCCAGGTGGACAGGGGAGCACCGGGGCTGCGTGCGGCATGCGCCACGCCGGCCGTAGTCATTGCGAAATCACGGATGAGGTCATCGATCATCGATCACTGAATCACCAACAAAGTTATCACGATCTCATGCATCATCGCGTCATCGATCATCATGTCCGTTCTGGGTTTTCGCTGTGGACCCGCGATGGAGAGTCGTGTCGGGTCTCTGCAGAGGAACCCGGATCATTTCGATCAGACTCGATTAGCGATTAGCGATGTGCGATTAGCGATTATCGAGATTATCGGTACAGGGGAACATGTCCGGACTTTGCCGATGATGCAGGTGATGCAGATGGTGCAACACAGCGATGCTCAAGCTCAGCCTCCAGCTCAGGAGGACAAAAGCCTCCTGTTGCCGCCGTTGCCGTGGGGCCACCCACACCTTGCCACGCTCGTGCCGTCTCGTGCGCCGCCACCGCACCCAGCCCTGTTGAGCGCTGAGCGTTTAACGTTGTCACGAATTTTAAATACGCCGGGAGCGGAGCATGGGGGCAGTGTACCCCGCACCATCCCGTTCCTTGTAGACAGGAGGTGTAGTAGGCACTTCGGCTTTCCTGGAGAATTGCCTTGCTTTACCACGGCTTGCTACGTGAGAAGCAACTACACGTCCACGCCCAACCGTGGGCTTTCCCTCTCCCCGTGCCAGTGCCCATGCAGAGCCAGCGCCATCCGCCATGAGGATACTGTCAATTAAAGTGACTCTCAGATCTCAGCCTCTCAGCCTCAGCCCTCTTGGCAGAGCTTCTCAGCGCACAGCGGGCTATCTATATCATTCAATCAGAATGCATTTTACCGTTGGTTACCGCGCACCGGGTATCGAAGGGGGCGGACAGGTATTGTTTTCCTTGTATATTGCCACCCGATAATCGATAACCGGGAGCCCACTGCGCCCAGCCGTCTACTGCACATCGGCATGTCTCGGACCAACCGCATCTATGGATGAAATAGGTCTCTGAGTGATTGTTATCAAAAGCTATCAAGTTTAGTTATCGATTGTCGATTATCGTCGCGTAATTATCGACAATGCCATCGCCAACTTCCAAGTGAGGCCGAGTACTACCGAGAGTCACATGCACTGCTCAGCAATTGAAGTGTACGTTGAAAACGTTGAACGTTGAACGCGGCCAGCCTCGAGAGTCATCTGTAGTCCGACACATAGAAGTTGGCACGTGGGGGCCGCGCATGCAAGCAGATCCACCATGTTTGAGATGATCTACCAAACGACACGTAGGGGTATGTGTCGTGTTGATCATGGATCATGCTCATTTGCATAGGCCTGAGTCAGCTAACCCTCAAAAGGCCTCAGGCCCTCGGAGACCTCATCTGAGGCCTCACGCGTCACGCGGGCCGGCAGGGCCGGCTTGCAAGCCATAATGTCCTTTTCCCCGTTCTGTGTACTCTCATGCGATTGCACCATGGCATGTGCTCTTCTTATCATCGTACCTGGAAGCCGTGCCCACGATTCAGCATTCAAACTCAGCGTCACATATGAACCGTTCCTTGCGCCAAACTCGTGGAGCAGGAGGGGTGAGTGAAAGAAACTCCCTTTTGTTGTTGCCTCTTTACTCGGTGTGCGCGGCAGGTAGCCAGTCTCACTATACAGAAGCAACTGGTGTCGACGCGTCAATTAACGCGTCAATGTCGTCAACCCAGGGCGCAATTTAATCACTTGCAGTGGCCCGTGTGGCGCTGGAAAAGAGAGACCGAAAGATTTGCCGATAGAGAGGGCACGAGTTACTAGTCACTGGTCAGATCTCAGATCGAACTCCATCTCAGACGCCAGAGGGGGAGGGGGGGAGAGCTAAGAGAGCCTGGGGGAGCTGAGGAGGTGGACCGGGTACCTGTTTCGTATCCTCAGACACCTTGCAAAGCACAGCACAACGCAAACGGTCCTGGCGCATGATCGTGGTTGCATGCATGATGGTTCATTGCATTCACAATTTTCAGTGCACAAACTGCCCCAGCGGAAAGTCCGTTGGCTTACCCAAGTAACTAGAACTGATAGAAGCCCTTACGTACGCGTCGGCACCATATACCCGGGCGAGCATGCCATATTTAGCCGGAACAGGCAGTGTCGACGATGCCCCTGGGCTGCCTTTGTGTTGTGAGGCTCAGCGCTCACAGGCTCGGCCAATGTTCACCAAGTTTATCCCGATGGTCCTAGGGATGTCGATGACGATGAGCACAATGTGTATTGAGTGCACGTGTTGGCCTAGGGGGCCGGACGGGCAGAAGGATGAGGAGAAGGTGATGGATTGGAGCCAGAGTTGGGTCTGGGTACAGAGGCATCTATATAGGAGGCTGGACTAGGCACAGGGACAGTGAGTCAAACAGGAGAGAGAGTGCAGGGCACAGGACAGTGACACGCAGGGACGTCAGCGTGGAAGCCGATGGAACCGAGGCGAACCTGGTCTACCGACTGGGAGCCAGAGGATCACAGTCAACACCCCCCGCTGGCCAGGAACCCGGAGACATCGGTTGTGGGATGAGCTCCTGCCAGTGGATGTAGAGGGGAGGACTTGAGTGGCAACCGGGACGAATGGCCTGGAGTTGTGCATGGCCACACGACTGCACACCCCCGCTGTCCAGGATGACACCTGAACGAGCCGAGCGCTTGTGGTTGGTGTATTGTGCGACCGCCAGATGCTGTAGAAGTCTTAGAAGTAAAGTAGTAGGGGTTGCGCCCCGAAGCGATTTGGTGGGCAAAGTAAAAAGCACCAGTTATAGGTGTAGTGAAAGAAAATTGGAAACTTGGAGTAAATGCGGTCCAAGGTCGTTGGCATCAAAATTGGATGCGTTTGGTAGTTGTTTGGTTCCGCATGCCTGGTGCCAGTGGGTCCATTGGGCATGGAAATGAACGGGCGCTATGCGTCAACCGTCTTGATCTGTTTGGGTTCTCTTTGTTGTTGAAAAGAGGAGTGGAAGAAGTTGGGTGACCCCCCCCCCATCCTTTCCCCAGGTGCCCGGATGAATTGGCAGGCGGCTTAGCTTGGGCTTGTAGGCTTGGGGGTGGGCTTGCTTGAAGAGCGCTCCCCTTCCGGGGGGATCAGATTGTAGCTCTGTTGGCCTAGGAGCCGGACGGCAGAAGGATGAGGAGAAGGTGAGGTGATGGATTGGAGCCAGAGTTGGGTCTGGGTACAGAGGCATCTATATAGGAGGCTGGACTAGGCACAGGGACAGTGAGTCACACAGGAGAGAGTGCAGGGCACAGGGACAGTGACACGCGGGACGTCAGCGTGGAAGCCGATGGAACCGAGGCGAACCTGGTCTACCGACTGGGAGCCAGAGGATCACAGTCAACAGCAGGGTTTCAATTGTCGATCTTGGCTGATCTTCAACTGCCGTGACGCGTGAGGCCTGAAGCTCAGGCCTGAGGAGGGTTATATTAGGTACCGGCCGTACCACACTATATGGAAAGATCGATTGGATTATTTCCGCGACATAATCAACACTCTCTCTGTCTTTCTTCCTTTTTCGCTGCCCCGTCTCGTTGACTTTGTTGGGCCCGGGCAGAGATTGCGCGTAGCGACTGATCTTAGAAGTGAACGTCGTGGAACGTTGCGGGGATTGTTGGAAGAGATGTCTTTCCCGGCGGAATCTCCGCACAGCAGTAGGGTTCCCCTATTGCTTTTTCGTGCGGGGGACACACATGCAACAACATCATTTTGCATAAGTGCTAAGTACTCTCCCTGACTTTTGTAATAGAAGAACGAGGCGACCTCTGGCGGCCTTCCCCTGTGAAGCACCTTATCGATCATCAGGCCTCAGGGCACCAACCTGTCTAGAAAGCACCCCTAGCCAAAAATTTTGTGCCTATATATGCGAACGCAAAACGGCACGGCTAACGCATGCAAGTCCGAAAGGACCCAAGGATTGGGTGGAGAACCTCTGGATATATAGAGCAAAATGCGATCGCGGTGGTGGTAGTTTTAAACGTTAACGTCTAAGCCTTTGTCGCACCAAGAGGAGACCGGGGTTCGAAACTACCGGAGTGTACCCGTGGAGGCTTTGGAGCTCAAACAAGGGGCAAAGGGTGATAATCGATAAGGTGCCTTGGCCTATGTACGGGACCAAACAAGGCGGTAACGGCCGTCGGAAATGACATGAGATGAGCATGGACAACCAGCAGTATAGCGCGGTTGGCACCGTGAGCCGATCAACGTGACCAACCTATAAGCCTAATGAAGGTCTACAAAGCCTCTCCTCTCCTCTGGTGTGTATGTACACACCACCCGGGTTAGTTGCTTGCGGGAACGCATATTGACAAGGGCGAGGGGGTTCTCACAGGCACAGTATAACGGCGAAGTAGCAATAAAAGATTGACCGTGTTGGGTTATTCCTGCTGTGTGCGGAAGTCATCATCCCGACACCTCGCTCGCCTAATGATGCTGCGCCCCCTCTCCGATGATCCTCCCAGTTGAAGGAACCCCGTGGACAAGCCACAAGCAGCCCACCCGGAGCCGAGCTGTGGGCGGCCTGTTGCTGGGTGCGCCCTGTGCATGCACAGGATGCACGGGGCAGCAGCCCATATAGTACTAAGTAGCTTCGCGCTTCCCCCTCGCAGCGCTCTTCCATTCCCCTGTGGTGCGCATGGCATGCACGGGGCGCAGACACCCTGCCCAAGCCAGCGTCGCGCTGCGGGGGCAGTGCTCCCGTCTGTCCGATAGATCGAACAACTGCATTTTATATGCCACCGTTCGTCTCGTTGCTGCCCAGCACACAATCGCATCACAGCCGAGGAGCGCCCTTGCCCCGCACGACTGGCTGATTGTGAGAGGCGCGGCAATGCAAACACTCCAGCGGCAGCACCACACTGCCCCCGGCCTTCTGCCCACCACCCACCACCCCCACCCATCGTTTCGTCTCGTCCGATCGGTCTATTATGCCCCCCCCCCAGCATATAATGCAGGGACTGTCCCGCAGGCGACCCAAATTGCCCCCACCCGCCCCTCTTCCTTCTCCCCTCTGTTCTTGTGGTGGGCTCTGGCCTCTCCTTGCCATGCACACCGCCGCTGTTGTTGCTGTTGCTGCTGCCACGGCCGCCGCTGCCGCAGCATACGCTCTGCCCCAGTCCCAGTCCCGCCAGGCGACCAACAAGGCCAGCGACACGCTCATCAACGATCTCAAGTCTCACAACCTTACCCAGCTCGCTACCCTGCTTTCCAGCAACATGGACGTCGCCAACACGATCGTCGCCAACGCGGGCGAGAAGCTCTTCCTGGCGCCTGTGGACAGTGCCGTGACGGGTCTCCCCACCTGGGTCTCGGGCAACCAGACCGAGCTTCGCGCCACACTCTTGCAGCACGGTATGTATCTGTGTGCTCTCTCCCGTTGGTTCTCCTGGGTGTAGGTTCTAACTGGGTGAAAATGCTGCCCTCTTAGTCCTCAATGGTTCTTTCCCAGTCGACCAGATCCCCAACGCACCTACCCACGCTCTTGGGTATTCCCTCCTTACCGATGGCTCATTCTCTGCTCAGCCCGGTGGCAACGGCCTTCCCATTTCCCTCTCGAAGCGGGGCGACGGCCCGTTTGACGTCTTTGAGGGGTTGAATTCCGACGCGGTAACCGAGACGCCTACACCATTTCCAACAACATTACCGTGGCGCCCATTGCCCAAGCCATCACCGTGCCCGGTACCACGTCCTACACGCTCAGCTTTGTCGCCCACCAGACCCAGCTGGTCACCACGCTGGCCAACTCGACCTACTTTACCGACAACGACCTCGACTCGCTGCCTGGGGTGACGGTGTTTGTGCCGACAACGGAGGCCTGGACATCCGCCTCGTCCCTGATCAACGCAACGGGCAACGCAACGCTGGTGGCCTTGCAGCACATTATCCAGAACCGGGCGGTATTTACGCCGCTGCTGCGCACCCAAGGATCGCTGGTCAATGCGGCGGGGCAAGACATGTACTATGAGCCGAGCAACAACTCGATCCGTGTTGGGACCAGCTGGGCGCAGATAATCCAATCCGACATTATCTCCAAAAACGGCGTGATCCACACGCTGGACAATGTGCTGCTCGACACTAACTACAACGAGTCGCGGTCGGTCCAAGCGGCGCTGTCCGCACGCAAGTCTTCCATGGTCCCGTCATAGGGTTCATCCAGGGCGACAATGCGGGCTCAACCCAGGGCCCCGACGTGCCCGGACCAGATGCCCACAATCCCGCTTCGGGGTTTACCAACTCCACTGTCGCTGGCAACGACAATGGCGCCAATACCACCGGTACGGGCTGGCCCAACGGTACTGGTAACAACCCGTCTGGTTCCAACGGTGGCAATGGTTCGGGTGGCAGTGGTTCAAATGGGAATGGGTCCGGGAAGGGCAAGCCCAATACCGCAGGCTTGCTCTACGTCCACACGGTTTGCTGGCTTGCTGTCGCTGCGGGATCGATGGCGGCACTTGCCTAAGCCAGTTTTACGTATACATATACCTGGCCTCTTGAGACCTAGTATGGCCCCTTTTGTTGATCTGCGTCTTTCCCTACCCTGTGGTCGGAGCGTTGGCAGGCTACCTTGCACTTTCTCTGGGAGTGTTAGGACTGTGTGCCAGTCAGTATACCTATGGTCCATCCAGCTGACTAGGGGTTGTCCCCAATATTGTCTGTGCTTCTTCGATATTTACCGAGCAGAACCCCAACACATATGATGCCCCATGACCATCATCCCCCTCCCAACCCCATCCCCGACTCTACTTTCCCTTCCCCACATGCTCGCATACCCTTAAAGCTTTCTCGTTTCTACACGCGCATCCCATTCGGTCTCTCCTCTGGGCTCTCTGGCCTCTCGACTGGGAGAAGCAGCGTCTCCCACGGGTTGATTACACAGTATACCTCATTGTCCCCCCCCCAAGTTCCCCCCCTATTCCTTCCTTCCTTGGTGTGCGCGCGGTGGAACTCGAGCTTAGCGTGTCTGTCTTTGAGACTCTGTTGTTACGTCGATAGCCCCACTCTGAATCCACACGCTCCCTGTATAGTACCCTCCGTGGGCGGCATCTGTAGTCCCGATTCCGATGGCCGGCGCAATGGGAGAGACGGGGGGGGGTTGTGATTGGGCATAGCCAGTGCCATGCATCATGGGTGGACTCTGGACAGGGGCCCGGGCCATAGTAGTGTAAGGGAATTGTCCTTTGGAGAAGAACGATTCGGCACTTTGACGGGCGAAGGAGGTTTTGCCCGTGGGAGAGGGAATGGCGGACGACAAAGAGCTGGCCACCATGTTGACTTGAGCTGCATGGACCGCGGTGACAGAACTAATGACAGCGGGCACCAACTGGCATAATGAAGGGAGTTCTGTGGTCCGGCGACTGCTAATCGAGTCTGTGTGCCAGTAGTTGACAGTTGACAGCCCCCGCGATTGTCGACTGCCTCCGCCTTGGAGTCACATGACTTGAGGGAAAGTAAAAGTGAAATGTCGAACGCTGACGCGCTGCCGGAGTAAATGTCTGACAAATATTCTTCTGGCGCCATAAATCCGCAACTGCCGCTGGGGGAGGCGGTGGAAAAAAAAGCGTGATTCGCATTGGACAGTCCAGTAATTACTCCGCCCCAACCTGGCGCTCCATTTCCATCGCTCCAGGGCAACGCTACCGCCGCCGCGCCACCACCACCACCACCACTACCACCAACTCGCGCCCCATGCTTGTTCGACCGGCTCTGTCGCGGGCGGTGCCGCGTGCGCTCTTGCGTCCCTGCCCTTCCACGCCCACCTTTGCCTCCCCTCGCGCTGGGTTCTGCGTCTCGGCGCGCGCCCAGGCCGAGGTGGCGCAAACGCTGATTGAGAAGATTGTGCAGCGGTATGCGGTGGACCTCCGCCCTGGCGTCACTGTCCAGGCCGGCGACAGTGTCAACATCCGTCCCAATGTGGTCATGACCCATGACAATACGGGCCCTGTGATCTCCAAGTACGCACTCCTCTTCCTTCCCTCTCCCTCTTCCTCTTCCTCTTCCTCTTCCTCTTCCCTTCCTCCCTTTGTTCCATTTCCATGTGGTTAGTACGGCCCTCTGACCGGGATGGACGTTACGCGATACGTTGTTGTGTGGTGTGTGTTTGGCGTTCCAGGTTCCGCTCCATTGGCGCGAGTAAGATTGCCAACCCGGACCAGGTGGCGTTTGCGCTGGACCACGATGTGCAGAACAAGTCGCCGAAGAACCTGGAAAAGTACAGCAAGATCCAAGCCTTTGCCCGAGCCCACGATATTTCCTTTTACCCGGCTGGGCGCGGGATTGGTCACCAAGTGATGATTGAGGAAGGGTATGCGTTTCCCCAAACGCTGGCCGTGGCCAGCGATTCGCATTCCAACATGTATGGCGGGATTGGCTGTGTGGGCACCCCGGTGGTCCGCACCGACGCTGCGGCGATCTGGGCCACGGGGCAGACCTGGTGGCAGATCCCTGAGCAAGTCAAGGTCGAGCTGACGGGCCACTTGCCGCCCGGGGTGACGGGCAAGGATGTGATCATTGCGCTGTGCGGGTACTTTGATCAAGACCAAGTGCTCAACTGTGCCATTGAGTTTACCGGCCGGGGGTGAGCACGTTGAGTGTGGATGAGCGCTTGTCGATCGCCAACATGACCACCGAGTGGGGTGCGTTGGCCGGGGTGTTTGCGGTGGACGAGACGACGTTGGCGTGGTACGAAAAGTTGATCCGCGGCCTGGACAAGTTCCAATTTGGTTCGTCTCCCTCCTTGGCCCAGACCCACCCGCGACTCAACTTCAAGCGCTTGGAGTACCTCTCCAACCATCTCGTCCGTTCCGACCCCGATGCCGTCTACAGCAAAACGCTCCGCCTGGACCTGAGCCAGCTTGCGCCCCACGTCTCGGGCCCCAACTCGGTCAAAGTCGCCACGCCGTTGAGCCAGTTGACCGAGCAAAACATTCCCATCAACAAGGCCTACCTCGTTTCCTGCGTCAACTCACGCCAGTCCGACTTGCATGCGGCAGCACAAGTGCTCAAGGGCAAGAAGGTCGCTCCTGGCGTTGAGTTTTACGTTGCGGCCGCGTCGAGTGTGGTGCAGCGCGCGTCAGAAGAGGCGGGTGATTGGGGCACGTTGCTCGCTGCGGGCGCCAAACCGCTTCCGGCCGGATGCGGGCCTTGCATTGGCCTTGGCACGGGGCTGCTGGAAGATGGCGAGGTGGGCATCTCCGCTACCAACCGCAACTACAAGGGCCGAATGGGCTCGCCTAACGCGTTGGCCTACCTTGCGTCGCCCGCCGTCGTCGCAGCCTCTGCGGCGGCCGGCAAGATTTGTGGTCCGGCCGATTTGGACCCGTCGCTGGCCAAGATGACCAAGCCTATCTTTTCCTGGACGGCCAATGCGCCGGCTGCGCCGCAGCAGGCCAGCGCGGAGGCCACGACGGCAGAGCCCGAGGCAAAGGGTACCTTGTTGCCTGGTTTCCCGTCTCATTTCTCGGGGCCCTTCCTATTTGCGCCACAGGACAACTTGAACACCGATGCGCTCTACCCGGGCAAGTACACGTACCAAGACGACATGACCCCGGCCAAGCAAGCCGAGGTAGTGATGGAGAACTACGATGTGGACTTTGCCAAGGTGGTGGCCCAGGTGCGTGCGGCGCATGCGGCTGAGACGGCGCCGGAAGGGGTGCGCAAGGGCGTGGTGCTGGTGGGCGGGTACAACTTTGGTACGGGCTCGTCGCGGGAACAGGCGGCGACGGCACTCAAGTATGCCGGCGTGCCCATCGTGCTTGCCGGTTCGTTTGGCGACATTTTCAACGCAACGCAACCAACAATGGTCTGATTTGCCTTGAGTGCCCTGCGCTTGTGGATGCGTTGACCGCCGAGTATGCCAAGGGGGGCGCGCGCGGCGCCGGGACAAAGGACGGCAAGGCTACCCTCCAAGCGTTGGACCAGACCCTTGACATTTCCTCGGCCGACGGGGGGTGGTGCAGACGTTGCCCGACGGGTCCAAGGTCACGTACCAAACCAAGACTGGGGTGGCGGAGAATGTGCAGGATCTGTTCCTGGCTGGAGGCTTGGAGGAATGGATTCGGAAGCGCTTGTGAGGTTGTTCGAGTCGAACAAACTTGCAAGATCCCCATGATGCTTCACTGGATGACTATCGTCCCCGCCTTTCGGCCTGCTTACAGACTGCGTCTACAGAGCTGGCGCGTAGCTACTATTGAAGAAAGAAGCTAATGGTGTCCGATATGCAACTCGCGCTAACCACCGTCTCTATACCCACCTACGCCCACTTCGAGTCTTGTGAGCGAGTCATCATAGCAATTCTACTTACGCTACTAGGCTAAGCTGGCTCAGTTGTGGTATGTAGGCATATCTCCAACACGCAATCCCGGTTCATCAGATTTGGGTTCGGTCATGTAGCACATAAGACTTTGCTTTCTGAAGAGACACTATGGGAACAGTCGTGAGATGGGCAAGTGCAGAGGGGGATGGTGCATTACACATTTTGGGCATGAAGCATGAAGAACGAAAACGAGAATATGCAGCAGCGGGGTAGTCGTCATTTTACTTGTTCTGCCGGTCCGGGCGGAGAGCACGGACAGTGTGGCCGACGCGCCACATCTCCTGGTCAGCAATGGCGTCGGTCTCCTTGTCGTAGTCCTCGCGGTACGTGGGGCGCGAGGCAAACTCAAGCGTGCGGCGTGTTTCGTCACCGTTGCGTACCGAAGCGTAAAGGCGCTCAAACACGGGCTTGTTGGCCTTCTCAAACTCAGGCGCCCAGTCCAGCGCGCCACGGCGGGCCGTGGTGGAGCAGGCCTTGTACATGTAGTCCATGCCGTGTTCCCCAACAAGCGGATAGAGCGATTGCAGCGCCTCCTCAACCGTCTCGTTAAACGCCTCCGAGGGCGAGTGACCATTCTCACGCAGCACGTCGTACTGAGCCTTGAACATGCCCTGGATGCCACCCATGAGCGCACCACGCTCGCCATACAGGTCCGAGTACACCTCCTTCTCAAACGTCGTCTCGTAATGTACCCCGAGCCAACCGCAATGCCGGTAGCGACAGCCTTCTCCAGGGCCTTGCCAGTCACGTCCTGGTACACGGCCACCGACGAGTTGATTCCCTTGCCCTCGAGGTAGAGGCTGCGCACCGTTCGGCCCGAGCCCTTGGGCGCGCAGAGGATCACATCCACATCCTTGGGGGGCACAACGTGCGTGTCGTCCTTAAAGACAACCGAGAAGCCATGCGAAAAGTAGAGCGTCTTGCCCGGCGTGATCAGGGGGCAATCTTGGGCCACAGCTCCGACTGGGCCGCGTCCGAGAGCAGGTTCATGATGATGGTGCCCTTGTTGATGGCCTCCTCAATGGGAAGAGCGTCTTGCCAGGAACGTATCCGTCCTCCTGCGCCTCCTTCCAGGAGCGGCCACCCTCACGAACACCAACGATCACATTCAGGCCATTGTCGCGCAAGTTGAGCGACTGGGCGTAGCCTTGCGAACCATAGCCAATGACGGCAAACGTGTCGTTCTTGAAGTAGCTCTGCAGCTTCTCGGCGGGCCAGTCCGAGCGCTCGTATACCTTCTCATCCGTCTCGGCAAACTTCATGGTGCGCACACCGCGGACGAGGGTAGGCGCCGCAGCACGCATGGCCGGGCGCGCAGCACGCGCACCGCCGGCAACCAGCGTGCTGAGGCCACGAGCGACCACGGTAGAGCGGGGAGCAGCAACACGGGCAAGGCCGATGCGCTGGGCGGCACGGAGGGCAGTCTGGGGCGCGGGCAGCCATGGTGGTGGTCCAGATCGGGGGGAAAGGGGTGGAGATGGAGTTGCAGCGGGTTGGAAAGAGCGCGGTTTAAATCCCGTTTGGCGTAGCGCGGCGGAGCGGAGAAAAGTGGATCCACGAAGTTCTGTGCTCGCCGCACACTGCCCAGGTGCCCCGCGTGCCCCCCTGAGATTCCATCCTTGGGCCGCCGACAAATTCTCCGTGTGCTCGCTACGCCTCTGGACCAAGTCCGCGTTTGCATTCATGTCCGCTTGGGTTTCTTCCACTGGCCACGCGCCACCGCCCCTGTGGGCCGGACTTGCGAGGGGCTTCGGGGTTTCGTACAGCGCCGCTCCTGGGACCGGCTATCACGGGATTAAAGATTGCCCCCTGTTTCCCCTCCTGGGTAGCTCCTACCCAGCAGAGACGATCGATAATCGTGGATCGATGATGGAAGAGTTTAGTCGGTCAACAATCAGGCATTGCAATGTATCAACTTCCAACGCCCCTAGGCTGGCCTTAACACGTGCTGTCTATCCTTCGTTACAGGCCGCTCGCAACACAAGGGCAGGGGATGATCGTTCGCGCTCATACCAGCTGCTGGTTCTGATTCATTCAGGTAATTACTTATAGACGAGAAAAAGGGAGAAGGGATAGGGGGCGTGGGGAGGGTAGGGGGCAACAACAAGGAGAAGGAACGCTACCTTGTAACTGCGTGGGGAGGGTAGGGGGCAACAACAAGGAGAAGGAACGTTACCGTGTAACTGTGTGCGTTGAAAGCCGCTCGCAAGCCCATCAATCAAATCAAGGCTGCGTGCAGGCCCAAGCCATCTGTTCAGAGCGAGCAGATCGTGGTCAGCACATAGCCCGCGCCAAGCGTAAGCGGCAAGCACTTTGACGTGGATTCAGCAGCCGAATAAGATCCGCAACCACTACCTCTGTGCACCCCCCTGAAAATTTGGGTGCAGGGAGAAGCGTGGGTTTAGGTCCGCCTGTCGGTAGATTTCATCCCGATGAAAGGACGAGGGAAGAGCACGTACCCTGATGGCGGAGAGAAGACAGAGGGCGCCACGCCGGGGGCCGCGCCGACAAGCGGTGGCGGTGAGCAGCAGACCGCAGCACCTGCGGAAGAGCACGGGCGAAGAAAAATGGCGGGAGCGCGGAAAGGCAGCAATGTGGAGGTAGGTTCCGCCCGGAGGGGAGTTCAATTTCAGGTGCTACTTTTGAGTGTTGCGTCTACTTCTCAAAGTTTCAAACGGCTTTCGAGCACGGGCTGGTTGGGGGTGGGGTTGCCATCTTGGCTGGTGGGCTAGCCCAACGGCCCCAAGTGAGGTGCTGCGCATCCAATCATTGACGCCCTGTTGCCTTCTACAGGACCCAGCCCGTGCATTCGGTCGTACACACGTCGTCATTAGTTAGGAGAATGTTGTCTTCTGCCTCGCCCCTGTCCTTGCGCCCGAGACGTTATCCTTCCTCCTCACCTCCGGTCCCTCGTATTTGGGCGAACGAGGGCGAACGGAGAACCAGGCAATCAAGAAAAGAAAAAAGTAAAGATGGTACAGAGCACATGCAGATAATGGGATATGACAGGGGGTAATGCTACGAGGGAGATGTGGAACGCTCGACAGCAGTGGAAAGGGGGATGGGGGGATGAAGGATGGGGAATGGGGGTGGGGTGGAATGAGGGGGAAAGCGGGATACAACCCACGGACAAGGGCATGGACATCAGAAGGGCCAAGGGATCCAGGAAACGGCAAGGCAGAAGCAAAACTCGGACCGGCGACTGGCCGTCCCATCTCGGCGCCTTGGTCTGGGACTTGCGGGCGCGTCGAGCGCCGCATGTTGGCTTAAGGGCTGGAGGCGGAACTGGATGTCCTTGAGCGGCTTGGTGACCGGTCGCCATTGATCGAATGCGTCGATGAGCTGATCCAGTTCCGAGCCGAACCAACGTTTGATTCGCGTGGTCTCCAGCAGTCCGCGGAATGCCCAGGGAAGTTTGGTACGGATTCTTCATTGCCCCGTCCGTGAGGGATTGGCGTCGTTCGTCCGAGCTGACCTGGACCGAGCCAGGCGAGGGAGCGGCAGTGCGTGTGCGTTTCCCCCGCTTGGTACGGCTGGGCGCGGGAGGCGCCGAGGGGCGGTAGAGGTCGACTTGGAACAGGTACCGAACGGCCAAGGTATACACTGCTGCTTCATCGTAAATCAGACTGTGTCCCGATCCTCCAAACACGCTCCCCCCACCGCCGACGAGCAATGGCGGCGAGCAATCCATGATCGTCCAAGCCGGCATTGCGGATGCGGACCAAGAAGCTGAGAAGGTGAATGAGAAAGTCATCTTGGCCTTGCGGGAACGCTTGCCCATTGATGTACAAAGCCCTTAGCACATTGGGTGTGATCCACCGAAAAGTTCAATCCGGTAGAGCGGGACCACCTGATCATCCCCAACCACAACAAACAAACCTTCACTCCGGGCTGGCCATGTCCCTTTGCCTGGGGCGGCGCGAGGACACGTTGAAGCGCAGCGAGGTAGGCTTGGCTCACCCCGCTCGACGGCGATTGAAACTCAAATAGCTCTTTAGCGGCAGCCGTCTCAAAGTAGTGCAGATACGTCGAGGCAAGTTGCCTTGCAAATGGGTAAATGGACCGTGATGAACCCGCACATGGCCAACAGACACACAGCCGTCCGTCCGTCTGTACCACCTCCTCTTCCAGCATCTGCGCCAACAGATGTACCGATACAATGGCGCCTTGGCTGTGTGCAGCAACAAAGACCGCATCCGCATTGCGCAGGGCAGCAAGCCACTCCGAGTTGCCCTGCAGTTGCCCATACAACATGTCCACCCGCTCCGAAACCTTTCCGTCGCCATGCAGAGGGATGCTGGTCACATGCCGCTCGGCTTTGGGCACCCCCAGCGCATCCAACTGGTCCTCTACTGCTTGGCTCATCATGGTGGCAAACTTGTGGGACGTTCCCGTGGGCTCACCCATAACGGTCTTGAGGAAACTTTGCGTGAACCAGCCGTGCACCCCTACTACAACCACCCGACGAATCTGCGAGTCGGGCCAACGTTCGAGTGTCGTCCACGCCTTAGGTAACTTGTCGGACAGGGATGGGACGTCAGGGGTTGGAGACGCGTCTGTCTGCGTACTTGATGAAGTGGAAAAGAGGTAGGAAATGGTCCGTTCCCATACTCCAGATTTGGGCACCAGCGACCGAGGTGGGGATAAGAACGTGTCTTCAAAGCTGGGCGCGACCAGGTTGGGAGCAAGGGGGACAAGGTCCTTGGGTTCTTTTCCAGATTTGGACGTAGGCTTCGTTTCCGTGGACGCCTTTGTGGGCTTGGAAGGCTCCGCTGGTCCTTGAACCGAAGGTGCGGGGGTGGCTCGAGATGTGCGCGTCAACGACGGGGTGGAAGCCGATTTGGGGTTCAGTTCTTGTTTCAAGCTATGCTTGGCTACATCCTTGACGCTCTTGGACGACTGGTAGACCGTCGGTTCAGCACAAGGCAGATGTCTGGGTGGGTGTGGGGTCCGGAGCCACAGGTCCAGGGGCATTGGGGTCCTCATCCAAGTCCATCACTTCCGGCCCATTGGGCTCCCCGGAACTAGGCAAAGCAGGGGCAGATGAGGTTGTCCAACGCAAAAGCGACATCCAAGTAGGACGTGCCACCACGTCTGCACCGGGCGTTTGGTCCGGTTGACACAGCGCGTGGGTGGTCCGCACTAGTTGCTCAGAGGAGCCATACCGAAGCAACACATCCCGTTTGATCTGTTCAGCCGTGTCACATCCGGCTGGGCTGGTTCACACGCAGAGCTGCTCCCCTCGGAGGTGGGAGCGGCACGCTCTTCTTCCCTCCCCACCGAAGACTGGGCATCCAGGAAGATGTAGTTTCCGACACTGGGAGCTGTGCTATTCTCTACCACTGGTAATTGTGGTTGACAGTCAGCATCCGTAATGTCCATCATCGCACCCGATTCAGGTTGAAGCGTCTCCTTTTGACAATGGCAGACGGGGGATCCTGAGACGGTGGGGGTAGACCCTCTTCGCGGGGTGCTGTCCAAAAGGGCCACAGCCACCCAGACTGTGGCGGCGAGTCAGCGCCTCTTGTCTCATCCGGAGGAGGCGCATTGGTGCAGACAGTCTCCTCTACTTGGGGTTCGAGTTCCAAGGGGGGCTCGACGGAAGAGACAGGAACAGGATCTGGTGTTGGGCCCCAAGAAATATAGACCGCAGCAGAGATGGCTTTGGAGGTTCTGTTGCAAGCGCGCTTTGGGAAGCGGCAGGGGATCCACAGTGGGCGATCATTACCCTCTTCAGCAACTGGCTCCATCGAGGCCTCGACGGCCGGCCCGTCGCGCAGGAAACGTAAGTACTGGTGTGCCTCGGATTCGGGCGGCGGATCATGCGATGGAGTAGGGTCAGCTGCTGGCGCGGGCGGCGAGGGAGGTGACGGGGGAGGGCTCGGGATTTTGCGGCCAAACCACGATACGGTCCGTTTACGAGGGACAGGTTCGACGGATGCGGGCACCGAAGGCGGCACCGCCTCGAGCTCGGGCTCGGGCTTGGGCTCGGAAGTAGTAGACAAGGGATTGATGGCTGAGATGGACTCAGGCTGGGTGCGCCTGGGGGTAGAGATCTTGGTCACCGTCCGTACTGTTGTCGTGTTGGGGATGCGATACGGTGCAGCGAGCGCACGGTGCACCGAGGGACGGCGTGACTTGTCGCCTAGTGCCGACGCCGACGCTGACGGTGGCGATACCTCGGCCGGAGGGGCAGGTTCCGAGCCAGGTGCTTCTGGCGAAGCAGCCTGTGCTGCAGGAGCTAGGGTGAGTGAGGCAAAGCTGCCCACACGTCGTAGACTTGCAGCAGCACGGCTGATGGGAGTAGGGATGTAGGGCGCCAGGCCACTCGCCTGATGTGGGGGATGGGCGGGGCATGGGATGAGGCCGTGCGTGCGTCGACGGCGGCGGGATGCAGATGGTGTGGGTCAAAGGAGGAGGGGAGCGGGGAGGAAGGCATGTCGGAGCTCATGGCCGGTGCGCGCGCATGGACTCGGGCAGCGACGGGACGGGCGGGGCTGCGGGCGGTGGGAAGGGGGGCTGGCGCTAGCGCTGGCGCCGCCTGGGCCGAGGGCGAAGGCGGCGGCTGCTTCATCCAGAGCGCCAGCGCAAGCGACCAGCAGCTGAGCGGAGAAGGCGTCGTGGCGGCGACGGCGCAGCAGGTGGTGGTGGGGGGAGCGGATGGCGCTGGTTGGTGGGGGTTGGTGCTTAGTGCTTAGTGGCAGTGGGGGTGCTGCGTCCCACGCCATCCGCTGTGCAGGGGCCGAGTGATGGGGCGGTCGGGTGCAATCTCAGCCCCCCTGTGCCAGACCCCGCCCGCATGCGCATCCGATGATCGATTATTGGCCGTCACACACCATGACGTAGGATGCATGATGCATGCCAACCCCCGGGCCGCCTCGGCGCTGACTCAGCACATATGAAATGTGAACTCCCATCACGTGATGTGCGTGCGGGCGCCGTTAAAATACCCTCCATTCTGGCTTGGCGGGAGCGTGGGCCACTTCTCTGCCTCTGGATGTTGCCACCACAATTCTCCCTGCCTGCGCTCCCATCTCCGCAAGCATGTACTTGCGCAGTTCTGGTAAGGATACACCAATGCGGCAGGTGTGATTGCGCAGGAGAGCCTATCAGCCAGCCGACCCAAGACGAAACCAAGAGGAGGGTATATATGGCATTGCTGTTTGGCATCCCTCCTCTCCTCAACAAAAGCCTCACTGACACTGGCATTTGATTGGGCAAGTCAAATTGGAGGGGCGCTTCCTGCGCTTCTGCCGCTGCTCATAAAACCTCAAACTCTGGCAAAACACGGCTGCAGCGGCTCACAGTGCGGCTCTGGAGGGGGGAGCACACACGAGTTGGAACTCGGGACGGGGCCCGTGCGGCGACGCAAAGCACTCAAGGCACCTAACCTAACCCTTTGAGCATGAAGAAGAAAAGGGTTAGGGTTACCTCTGAGCAACCCCAGCAGGAAAGGGGAAATGGTTGTCGCCATCTACTCCAGCTCAACCTGACCCACCGCACAAAGCAGGCGGAGGCACTCAAGCCCGAACGACGCCAAAACTGCGGCAAGGTCCAGACCAGCTCGGAGCTCCAGCAGCGGAACCGGGTCCGACTACTGCTTAACATAGGTCCTACATCCACTAGATCTATTTGGGAAGCAAGGGCGACGGGCAAAGCGAGAAAACCGTAAATTGGAGTGGAACGGATGAGAGAAAACATGTCAGAGCTCAATCAAGGAGACCTCGGCTTGGGGGGCTGCTTGCTGGGGGGGCAAAGCCCATTGGGGCGTCTGGGCTGGCACGTGCGAATCGGGCCCGGCGAGCCAATTGTGCGTCGCGGGAGCAACGGTCGGGGCAGAGGGAAGGTGCACGTCTTGCGCACCCTGCGCGCCCCAGACACTGACACCGGCGGCGCACCTGTACTCCCAGGGGGGGCAAAAGAAGGCTGCGGGTAGGTCCCGGTAGAGGGCAAAAGAGGCTGCGCCGTGGGGTAGGTCGCGCTCGTTGCCGGCGCCTGCATTGCCGCGCCTGGCGGTTGGGCCTGCGCCTCACTCGAAAGCAAGTGGCTGTGCGGAAGAAGTAGAAGGGGCATGGAATGGTGCAGGGGCAGAAATGGAAGGTGACTGAACCACAATGGCGCTGACGGCGACATTGGGGGGGACGCAACTGCCACTCCACTAGGCGAGGCGGAGGCAGCAGCCTGAGGTGCGGTAAAGGGCGAATAGACAGAGTAGTTGAAAGTCGGAACTGGCGCTACCGTAGGAGAGGCAGGGAAAATGCTCGTTTGCCGTTGCAACGCGGGATTCGGTGTTGGTGCGGTGGCCATGTTAGGGACCGGGGAGGCGTGGGCGGGATCGGCATAAGCTGGGCTCGGCGGGGGAAGATATCCTTGCGGGTATGTTTGAGGGTACGCATGGGTTTGGCTTTGGCTTTGGCCTTGGCTTTGGCTCTGGCCTTGGGATTGGGCCAAGGCCAGGGGGTAAGTTTGAGCGTACGGATGAGTGTCGGTTGAAGCCTGCGAAGGATACGTGTACGGAAGATAAGATGGATGGACAGGAGCTGGAGGCTGGTAGGCTGAGATGGGAGGAGCAAAAGATGGTGCGGGAGCAGCAGCAGCAGTTGGGCATCGAGCAGACGGTCGTACAACTTGACAGAAAAGTCAATCTTGGCTTGCATCTCGCTGAGCCGCTTTAGTCGATTCTCGGCTTCATTCAGTTTGCGTCTAGCCTCGGACGAGCGCCCAAGGACTTCTCGAGCGCAGCTTGGACGGGTGGGGGAGGGCGCTCCATCTGCGTGGGAGCTTGGCCAGCAGCGATGGCCTGGTCAAGACGCGAGACCGCTTGCGCAAATGTCAAAGCGAATCAATGTCGTTCGCGTCCATCTCCACGTTCGGTAGAGTCGGACCAGCAGAGACGGGCACAGCCGGGGCAGCTGAGGGCGCCGTTGGGGCAGGGGGCCAAAGCAGGTGCTGAGGGGTCAACACCTCGATCGGAGCCGGGGCAGTCGCCCGCTGGGCCGCTAGAACTTGAGGCGGGGCCGTTTCCAAGCTGGCTTTGATGGCCGCAGCCAAGTCCGGGTCGTTCTCAGCGTCCACGTCGATCGAGGCTTCGTCGGTCCCCTCCAATTGACGCCCGGGCATCGAAGGTGCACTAGGGCAGAGGGTGTGATCGGACCTGCTGGCCCGAACTTTGGAGAGAGCTTGATGCCAATTGCAGGTCTTCTTCCTCCTTGCGCCGCGCTGCGGCGGCCCGAGGGTCCATCGTTTTGGACCGTGCGTGGCGAGGACTGCTCGCAGCACCAGCGCCGCCTCGGCCATAGCTAGGCGGGGAGCGAGGCGAATCGATCGACTTTCGCCGCACCACAGCCGCCTTGGGCGGGATGGACTTGCGCGCAAAGCAACCGTCACACACTCGGACAAGTTGGCCAACGCCAAACCATGGAAGAGCCATGGTTGGGAAGAGCACTGGTGGCAAAATACATTGCCACAATTGCGGCAGTGATGCTTGCGGGTAAATGTGGTAAACGACGTGCGACAGCGGAGGCACACCTCGCCATCAACCCACTCGGCATGGTACGTGTCTCGAAGGCGGCAGCGGAGGAGGATCGACGGATTCGACCGGGTCCTTGGGTGGGAACTGGTACCCATCGGCCCGCAGCTGCTTGTAGACAGCCGCGGCATGGGTCATGTATCCGGCCGCACCTCGCTGATCTGGGCCCATGCCTGGAGCAAGCCGAGGATGCGCTGCTTGACGTCGGGATTGAGGGTGCCACCGGCGAGCGGGATCTGGAGGATGGAGACGAGGTTGTCGATGAACTCGCGCGAGAGCCGACCTCGGCAGAAACTCATCGCCGCCGTTCTTGACGGAGATGTCGGTGAGGCCGAGGGCCAGGAGGACGACGTTGGGGTTCTTGTGGCTGATGCGGCGCTTGAGGACCTGCATGGCGTGCTTGGCGGCGACGCTTTTGCTCTTGATCTGGTCGGCAATGTCGAGGTTGAGGGCAATGTCCTCGGTGCCCGAGGCAGCAGCTCGGACGTGGCCTTGTCGACGGCGTCGCTGAAGGGGTCGGCGCCCACCAGGACATGAGGCGGCTGGGCGGTGGCGGTGGCGGTGGATGGAGAGGAGAGGGCGGCGCGTGGGCCGCGCAGGCGAGCGGCCACGGGAGGCGGGGAGGCGCGGGGCTGACTAAGCGGCCGCGTGGCACCAGCCAGCGCGTTCGTCGGGCGTCCGCGCGGCCACCGCGCGGGCCCCGGGCGGAATGCGCAGCGGGCGGAACGGCGTGCGGCACGGGACCAGTGTGGGCGAGAGTGGCACGCGCCGGCTTGCTTCGGACGAGTTCTGCCGGCCGTCGCGGGCCTCCGCTCGTCTCGGTCGCCACCACCTCCGCCGCGGCCAGCACGCACGCACCACGCACGCCCCACCGCCCTCCGCCGCCGTGGACGCGCCCGCCTCGCTGCCCGCCGCCCGCTGCCCCCCCCGCCCTGCTCCGCCTGCTGCCCCGCCCACTGCCGCCGCCGCCGCCGTCTGCCGCCCCCCGGCCCCGTCGCGCCTTTCGTTCCCCCCGCCCACCCGCGCCTGCGCCCGTGTCTGCGCGTGTGCCCCCTTCTCTCCACCACTCTCCACCCTCTCCCCTTCTCCCTTTTCTCTGTGATCCCCCATGCCGTCCGGCGCCAGCTTTGCCGAGTCGCCCGCCGCCGTGCGCCCCGTCAAGGAGGTCCAGTTCGGCATCCTCGGCCCGGAGGAGATCGTAAGCATACCCCCCCTCACTCACGTGCTTGTCGCTTCCGGACGCGTGTTGACCTCTGCCCTCCTCCAGCGCGCCATCGCCGTGCTCAAGCTCGAGTTCCCCGAGACGCTTGATGAGGCGGGCAAGCTCCGTGTGGGTGGTCTGATGGACCCCGTATGGGCACCATTGACCGTAACACAAAGTGCCAAACCTGTGGCGAAGGCATGGCCGAGTGTCCCGGCCACTTTGGCTACATTGATCTTGCCCGCCCGGTCTTCCATGTTGGCTTCCTTAACAAGTCAAAAAGTTGCTTGAGATGGTCTGCACCAACTGCGGCAAACTCAAGTCGACCCGTACTCTGATCCGCTCTTCAAGGAGCTGCTTGACCGGACCCGTGGCAGTCGTAAGCGCCGGTTCCAGGAGGTGTGGGAGTACTGCTCCAAGATCCCACTCTGCTATCCGGATGAGCCTCAGGACGAGGATGGCATGGACGAGGATGTCCGGATCGGCCACGGCGGGTGTGGGCACGATCAGCCCTCGATCCGTAAAGAGGGCCTGAAACTGTACCAAGTCTGGAAGCGCGGCAGAGACGACGAAGAGGGTGCTGTTGAGGGCAAGACCGCGCAGCCCGACAAGCAGCAGCTGACCGCCTCGGACGCCCACGCCATCTTGCGCAAGATGACGGTCGAGGACATCACGACCTGTGGTCTGTCTGCTGATTTTGCCAAGCCCGACTGGATGATCCTCACTGTGCTCCCGGTTCCACCGCCCCAAGTGCGGCCTGGTGTGACCGAGGGAGGGTCCAACCAAGCACAGGATGACTTGACGTACAAGCTGGCTGAGATCGTTAAGGCGAACGACAATGTCGAGAGGTTCGAGAAAGAGGGCGCACCGGCCCACATTATCTCAATTTGAGCAGCTGCTCCAGTTCCACGTTGCAACGTATATGGACAATGACATTGCGGGCATGCCTCAAGCAATGCAAAGTCTGGTCGGCCCGTCAAGGCCATCCGCGCTCGCTTAAAGGGCAAGGAAGGCCGTCTTCGTGGCAATCTGATGGGCAAGCGTGTCGACTTTTCAGCTCGTACGGTCATTACTGGTGACCCGAACTTGGAGCTGGACCAAGTGGGCGTGCCGAAGACGATTGCCAAGAATTTGACCTACCCTGAACGTGTTACCCCTACAACATTAGCATGTTGCAGGAGCTTGTGCGCAATGGTCCCACCGAGTGGCCGGGAGCGCGCTACGTCGTGCGTGACACGGGCGAACGGATTGACCTCAAGTATGGCCGTCGATCTGATATGACTTTGCAGTTTGGGTGGATCGTCGAGCGCCACTTGCGTGACGGTGATTATGTCTTGTTCAACCGTCAACCTTCGTTGCACAAGATGTCTATGATGTGCCATCGCGTTAAGCTGATGGACTACTCGACGTTCCGTCTTAATCTGTCGGTAACCCCACCATACAACGCTGACTTTGACGGAGACGAGATGAACCTTCATGTACCTCAGTCGGAGGAACGCGGGCCGAGCTGAGCCAAATTGCCTGGGTGGCGGCCAACATTGTTTCTCCCCAAGGCAACAAACCCGTAATGGGAATTGTTCAGGACACTCTCTGTGGTGTGCGCAAGTTCACCCTCCGTGACTGTCTGTTGGACCAAGTTCAAGTGCAGAACATTCTGATGTGGGTGCCCAACTGGGATGGGCAGTACCCTATCCCATGCGTGATCAAGCCCAAGCCGTATTGGTCGGGCAAACAGATCCTGTCTATGTGTATTCCCAAGGGTATCAACGTCAGCCTTGGTGGTAAAATCAACCCCAAAAACAACCCCAAGGACGATGGGGTGGAGATTGACAATGGTGAGATCATGTACGGAGTGATCCAAAAGAAGGCTGTTGGCGCTTCAGCGGGTGGGCTGATCCACATCATTTCCGGGAGCGTGGGCCGGTCGTTTGCCGTGACTTCTTTGGTGGGCTGCAGCGCGTGGTCAACTACTGGCTTCTCCACAACGGTTTTAGTATTGGCATTGGACACTGTTGCCGGCGGGAGCGTGTCTAAATTCATTGTCGACCGTATCCCTCGGCGAAGCAGGCCGTGGAGAAACTTACGGAAGATGCCCGCTTTGACCGGCTTAAGCCCGAGCCTGGCCAGACCATTCGTGAGACGTTCGAAGGCAAGGTCAACCAAGAGCTCAACAAGTGTCGTGACGATGTGGGTAAGAGGGCCGAAAACGAGCTGCCCGAGTGGAACAATGTCAAACAGATGGTCATTGCCGGCTCCAAAGGTTCCTTTATCAACATCCCCAGATGTCTGCCTGTGTTGGGCAGCAGTCTGTCGAAGGAAGGCGGATTCCCTTTGGCTTCCAGTACCGCAGTCTTCCGCATTTTGCCCAAGACGACTTTACTCCCGAGTCGCGTGGGTTTGTGGAGAACTCATACCTGCGTGGTTTGACTCCCCAGGAGTTCTTCTTCCATGCTATGGCTGGGCGTGAGGGATTGATCGACACGGCCGTCAAAACGGCTGAGACGGGATACATCCAGCGTCGGTTGGTCAAGGCGTTGGAAGACGTGATGGTTCACTATGATGGTACGGTGCGCAACTCGACAAACAAGGTGATTCAATTCCTCTATGGTGAGGACGGCCTCGACGGCGCTAAGATCGAAAAGCAGCGCCTCCTCACCTTCAAGCTCTCCGACAGCGAGTTCCGTGCTCGCTTCAAGGTCGACCTGGCCAAGCGCGGCTTCCGCAAGGGCCGTCTCCAGCCTGGGCTTGCAGAGTGGAGCCAGGAGTTGCAGGACTTGTTGGACGAGGAGTTTGACCAACTCGAGAGCGATCGTCACCTGCTGCGTACCGAGATGATCCACAAAAACGAAAACGAGGTGTACTTCCCCTGAACCTCTCGCGCTTGTGCGTTAATGCCAAGCAGGTGTTCCAGGTGGACCCAACCAAACCTTCGGACTTGGATCCCGCCCACATTGTGCGCGAGGTTAGGGACATCATCCACCACCCACCGTCGTGCGTGGATCGGATCCGATCAGTGACGCGGCTCAAGCGAACGCTATTTCCCTCTTTGCGGTGCATCTGCGCTCCTTCCTTGCTTCGAAGCATGTCATTGACGAGCTGGGTCTGAACCGTGAATCGTTTGACTATGTGTGCGGAGAGATCAAGGAGCAGTTCCAGCACTCGCTCGTCAATCCGGGCGAGATGTGCGGTACCCTTGCCGCGCAGAGTATTGGTGAGCCGGCGACCCAGATGACGCTGAACACCTTCCATTACGCTGGTGTGTCGAGTAAGAACGTGACGCTGGGTGTGCCTCGTCTCAAGGAGATCATCAACTGTGCCGAGAACATCAAGACACCGGGTTCATGTCTTCCTTGACCCTGAGTTCAGTCAGACGGAGGAGACGGCAAAGGCGGTCCAGACGCAGTTGACCCATACCACCCTGCAGACCGTCACGGCGGCCATTGAGATTCACTATGACCCGGACCCGGTTAGCACGCTGATTGAGGATGACAAGGACTTTGTCGATGCCTTCTTTGCCATTCCGGATGAAGAAGTGGAACGCACTCTGGAGCGCCAATCGCCTTGGCTTCTGCGTCTCGTCTTGGACCGCGGACAGATGCTCGACAAGGACCTGACCATGAGCCAAGTTGCTTCGCGGATCCAAGCTCTGTTTGGCCAAGACTCTTTGTCATGTACTCGGAAGACAATGCTGAAGAGCTGGTCTTGCGCATTCGTGTGGTCAATAACGAGGGGACAAGGAGCCGCGCGGGGATGAGGACTCTTTCCTGAAGAACTTGGCCCAGAGTCTTTTGACTGAGATTGACCTCAAGGGTATCACGGGCATCGAAAAGGTTTTCCTCGTCCTTGAAGAGAAGCGTGACTGGAAGGTCAATGAGGCAGGCTCGATTGAACCAGTTAAGGAGTGGATGTTGGAGACGCAGGGGACGAACCTCAAGCAGGTCTTGACGGTCGACCACGTGGACCCTCGCCGCACCGTCTCCAATAACTGTGTGGAGGTGTACCAAGTCTTGGGTATTGAAGCAGCGCGTCTTTCGCTCTTGAACGAAATGCGCATGGTTATTGAGTTTGGTGGTTCCTACGTCAACTACCGCCACATTGGTCTTTTGGTGGACATTATGACCATCCAGGGCAAGCTGATGGCCATTACTCGCCACGGCATTAACCGCACGGACCAAGGCGCGTTGATGCGCTGCTCATTCGAGGAGACGGTTGAGATCTTGATCGAGGCGGCTGCCATGGGCGATGCCGACGACTGCAAAGGCGTGGCCGAAATGTTCTTTGGGCCAGATGGCGCCAATGGGCACGGGTGCGTTTGACGTGACACTGGACCTGGGCATGCTGCAGCAGGTTGTCGTGGACCACCGTCTGCCCATCCAAGCCATGATGAATGCCCGCGTCGATCCGGACGGCAGCCGGACGCCGCAGGCTATGATGACCCCCTACGACAGCATGTCGCCCATGATGAACGATCTGGGCCAGGGGGGAAGCGATGGTATGTTCTCCCCGTTGGCGACCATGTCGGCGGACGACAACATGTTCAGCGACTACCTGGGTCCCGGTGTGTCGCCGATGCGGACGGGTTTGGGCCGGGGCTGCGTCGCCGGCGTTTGCATTGGGTGCGGGCACGAGCCCGGGATACTACGCTCCTACCAGCCCAGCCAACTACCTAACCAGCCCGGCCGTGGGCCTGACCAGCCCCATGTACAACGCCGCGGCCGGTGGAGGAGCCTATTCCCCGACTTCGCCCAACTTGGCGTTCGGGGCCTCGCCGTCGTACTCGCCACGTCGCCGCAGTACTCTCCCCCTCGCCGCAGTACTCGCCGACGTCGCCGCAGTACTCGCCTACGTCGCCGCAGTACTCGCCCACGTCCCCGCAGTACTCGCCCACGTCCCCGCAGTACTCGCCCACTTCTCCGCAGTACTCGCCGACGTCGCCGCAGTACTCGCCTACGAGCCCCGCTATTGGGGCAGGGGCCGGCGGCCGACGGGCGGTGGCCTCGCCAGCCTATTCGCCAGCGAGTCCGGCGTACAGGTACGATCCTCCCCCTTGCGTTTGTGTGTTGCTTCGCCGTATTACCTTGTTCTTGCAGCCCCACGTCGCCTCAGTACTCACCGGCGAGTCCAGCCTACTCGCCTGCAAGCCCAGCCTACTCGCCGGCGTCACCGGCGTATTCGCCAGCGAGTCCGGCCTACTCCCCAGCCAGTCCAGCCTATTCGCCCGCGAGTCCCGCTTATTCTCGGCGAGTCCCGCCTACTCGCCTGCCAGTCCTGCCTATTCGCCGGCGAGTCCGGCGTACTCGCCTACGAGTCCGGCCTACTCGCCCAACGGTGCGGAATCCGGCACGGCACGGAGAAGGGCAAGGTACCCAGCCGCCTCGTCGGTCCAACTTGACGGGTCGCAGCATGTACCTCAATGGGGACAACTAACCGCTACTACTACTGCAGGCCAAAAAAAAATATCACCTTTCTCCCTCTTCCTTTTCGCCTACTGTCTAACCTAACGTCAATGTCTACCTTCTTATGCATTTCTCCCCTTAGTGTCAGCAAGGCTTCGCCAATTAATCATCTGCTACTAGTTTGGCTCCTTCTGCCTAGTTTGCCGCGAGCAGGCAGCTAGGTCGCTACGGTTCCGTCGACTGAGTGAGGCTGGCTCAGGCATCTGTGGGTGGGACGGACAGCTGTGGGTTTTTAGCTTGTGATGATCTGGGCTAGAAACCCAAGACAGCGACGGGGTGGAGAAATGAGCAACGAAACCAGAGTGGTTGGTGTGACGATGAAGGGGGACAGATCGAGGAGGTGTGCTTCTTGCCACAGGCATGTGCCGGGCAAGAAGAATGCGCCTTGGAAGAAAGGGCACGTCTTGGGGGGAAAGGACACATTGGAAGGACAGGAAGGCTCGGAAGAAGGCAGGCAGGTCCATGCTACATGCTCTGCTCCATGGGCGGTCCCACCTGTCACATCACTGAGTAATGCTATGTTCGCTATGTGGTTATGCACGTTTTGATAGTCCAGGGTGTGTGCGGCGCCTGTGGTGCATCAAGCTCACATTGGCCAAGCCCCGCCCCTAGCGGGCGGTTACAATTCTGGCATCTCCACCGATTCCCCCATTTGCTTGGCCTTGTACACGGCCATGACCTTGACCACAAACGCTTCCAAGTGCAGGATCGGCTTGGCACCTTGACGCAAGCGGGATTGGTACACAGATGCCCACCCAATGATGGCCGAGCGCAGCTCATCGTTCTCCTCGACCGAGGGAATCCGCTCCACCATGCGCCACGCCACCGTCTTGAGCACAATGGTCGCTGGAATGGCATGGGTAAGCAGGCGTACAGTTTCCCCCCTCCCTCCAACACGCCTTCGGACGACAGCTTGGTCAGCGCCACACCTCCGCCGCTGATCGAGCCACTTGCTCCCACTCGGGCAGGGCCACTGCCAGGTCCAGCGCTTTTTTCCCGTCCTTGGAACTCGTCTCCAGCCCACCGCCACCATGCTGGTGCAGCAGTTCCAGCATCAACACCGCCCGGCGCGTGTTGCCGTGCGCATGGTGGGTCAGCGCTACAGCCGCATCGGAGGGCAAGGTGAACTTTTCCTTCTTAGCCACCGTCTGCAGCAGCTCCACCAGGTCACTCGCCAACGGCGCAGGCACCCGGAGCAGCAGACACCGACTTCGAATGGGAGCAATGAGCCGGGCCAGGCTGTCGGCACAGAGGATCAAACGTAGATTGCTCATGTACTTCTCCATGGTCCGACGCAGAGCAGCTTGCGCATCGCGCGTCAGCTGGTCAGCACTGTAGATGACGACCACTTTGAATTTGCCCTTGGCCGTGGCGGTGGGCGTGTGGCCCGACAAGTTGCCCGCCTCGACAGGCCCGCCCTCGAGCACAGATGTTTTGGCAATGTCCTTGATAATGTCCTGCACGACGAGACGGTCATAGATGCCCGCATCGCTGGGAACGCACGCCCAGAAAGGGGAGGGTCAGCGTGGGAGGCGAAGGCGGGAAGGAAGAAGGCGCGGGCCCGAGGGGGAGGCGGCAACGTACCTAGGCGTGAGCTCAATGTGGTGGTTGGAGGTGATGATGTTGATGTCGAGTTTGCGCTTGGACGGGTGAGGAAGACGCGCTGGCTGACGCGCACCTTCTGTGCGCCGGGGCCAAAGAGATCGCGCAAGAGGCAGTTGATCCGGGTGCGCTTGCCCGCGCCGGGGGGGCCGTAGAAGAGCATGTGGGGCACATCGGCCACCCTCGCCAGGCCCTGGAGCGCTCGGTAAGCTCGGGTGGTAGGTGAGCTGCGGGAAGGAGGTGGGGCGGTGCTTGTCGACGTAGAGCATCGCTTGTGCTGAGGGCGGATGGAGCGGGATGGAGTGGGATGGAGGGGGATGGAGGGGGTGGAGGTGGGGGCCAGGCGGCGAAAGCAAAGCGCACGCAAAGCCAGCCCAGCCGCGCCACGCACGGCGCCAGTGTGCGTCCACACGCCGCCGCGTCGCGTCCCATTGCTTCGCGGCCGCGCGGGATGTGCAATGTTCAAAAGCTGCCCCCCCTGGTGCGTAGCGGAGGGGCCACCACCGTCGTTTCCTGGCCCTTTTGGGGCCGTCTGAGCAGTCCTCAGCCTCGGCTGGGCCCCTCCAGCGCCGATCAGACCGAATGGATCGGGCACAACTTCCCCTAGGGCCTCCATGCGTCCTTCTACACGCTGCACTGCATCCATCCGATCGACCAGCAATCTCCATCTCTCGGTGGAGACGCAGCGCACGCATCACGTGACGTGCATCCTACGAATCCGTCCTTAAGCAGCCCCCCCCTCATTCGCTCGGCCTATTCGATGCACTGGCCTACGGCGGTCGTCACGAAGCCCGCAAGCCTGAAGCGGGAAGCTGCGACAGAAAACAATGCTTCCTAGGACAAGATACCCAAGCACAACACAGCAGGAAACAAGTCCGCACCCGGCGACCTCCTCAACGCCGGCGCGTTTGCGGCTTCTTCTTCTTGCTGGTCCCCATAGCGCCTCGGGCCTTGCAGTCGGCACAGAACCAAGAGCCATCCGGGGTAGTAGTCAGCCCGACACAGGAGAGGTGGAACCACTCCCGAGGGCAGTTGGGCGCATCGCAGGCAATCATCTCGCCAAACGAAACCTGGTTGCAGAAGCAGTACCGCGCCTCGTCTTTGCCCGCTTGCGCCGTCAACGCAACCGCCTCCGGTGGCGGACCATTGCCCCCGGCCCCAAACGTGTAAGGCGCAGATGGAACGACACTGCTCCCGCTCCCGCGTCCTTGGGCTGCAGGGCGCCGCCCACCAAGCGCCGGCGAACCCGCTCCGGCTGGCGTGCCGCTCCGCTCTTGTCGCCGCACCAACGTCGCTGCAGCGCTGGCCGGGTGAGGGCTAGCGTTGGGCTTCTCCGACTTGCTCCGCACGTCGTCTGAGAGTTCAGGAGCTTCCGAATGAGCAGCCACCTTGTTACGTCGCTTCTTGGCCGTCCCGTCCTCAGCGGTGAGGGCCTTGCGTTTCTTGTTTCCGGAACCCGGTGCAGCGGAAGGCGAAGCGCGGGGTCCGCCTGCCCCACGGCGAGTCGCTTCCAGCTGGGTGTGTCGGATCGGTTGGGTGCTGCCTGAGCCGCGGCGGTGGTCTTGCCCACCTTACGCTTGGGTGTTCCGAGGGACGTGTCGGCAACGGTGTTGCTCCCGCCAGTCGCGGGGGGTTGGGTCGCAGCCGTGTGAGAGGACGAAGGGGGGGGAGACCAGTACGCTGAGCAACAATGGCCAAGGTGTCCAAGCGGCCGCCGACGCGCCCGAGGAGGGGTGGGGGAACGCCCGGCAAGCGGGCTAAGGAATCCAAGTCCGGTACCGCGCCTGGGATGAGGTTGAGGTGGCGGAGGTAAGACACCGGGTCGGCAAAGGGGGCAATGGAAGGGTGGGCAGCAATCTTGTTGAATGCCTCGTCGAGTTTTTTCTCGGCCACGGCCAGTGTCTCGGCGGCAGCGACGGCAACACGAATCTTGTCGTCGCCGCCCAGCTTGTAGGCACGCGACTCTCCGGCCACCTCTTTGAGAGTGACGAGGCGCTCGCCCGGCGTCGCGTTCCGGTTCTCGACGAGCGAGGTAAGCTGGGCCATGCGGGAGGTTATATTGCCAACATGGCCTCCAAGAACAGCATCGAGTTCACGCAGATCGCTCATGGTGCGGGTGAGTTCGAGGGGCAGCGCATCGAGCTGATCGGCATATTGCATCAGCGCACGAAACGCAGTGCGGTCGGCAGCGGCGAGGTAGGCGGCTTGAGCAGGGTTGGAGCCAGCAGACGCCGTGGCGGCCGCATTGGCTGGGGCGGCATGCGCAGCGCCGGGCAGGAGCTGGGATGGGCAGCAGGTGGGGGCTGGTGGGGCTGGTGGGGGCTGGTGGGGGTGGGGGGGCAGCGGGGCAGGTGGATCAACGATTAGCCGCCCGAGTTAGGCCAGCGGAATTGTGCGCAGTAGTCGGTGCAAGTTGAGGGCGGCATCAGTACTATCTCGGCACGTGCGCAGTTTGCACGAGCATGCGCCTATGCCCTGAGGGTGGAATTGGTCAACGCTGTATTTGAGCGCCCTCTGCACAGCACTCGTGGAGCCTAAGGCGCCGCCATGTTCATGATCCCCACGTTCGTCACCAGCCTGCCCGACGGCTCCGAGACAGGCACCTACCTTGCCATGGATCTGGGTGGCACCAACCTATACGTGTGTGCGCCATCACACTCCTTGGCATGGGGGAGGTGAGCATCGAGCAACAGAAGTACAAGGTCCAGGACAGTCTCAAGATGGGCCCCGTTGCCAACTTGTTTGCTATATGGCCGAATCGGTAAATGTCTTTTTGAACGACAAGCATGTTGGGCAACATGAGGAAAGGCTGTCGATGGGCTTTACGTTTTCCTTTCCTGTCGAGCAAACGTCAATCGACTCGGGTGCCCTCATTTCATGGACCAAGGGGCTTAACTGCCCCGACGCGGTGGGCAAAGATATGGTCCAGCTCCTCCAAGATGCATTGGACAAGCGTCACTTGAAGGTGAAGGTGGATGCTATTATCAACGCCACAGTTGGCACCCTTCTCGCCTCGGCTTACCAACAGGGGGGGGGGGGTCGCTGTTGTGAGCAATCTTTGGAACGGATACCAATGGCGCCTATCTCGAGTCGATTGAATCGATTGGACGGATTCAGGTACGCCAAGGCTCCAATGGATCAGCGCCAACCCACATGGTATCAACAGCGAGAGTGGGGAAGCTACGATAATGCCCGCGAGGCGCTGCCAGTCAGTGACTAAATACGGCAATAAGGTCGACAGTACCGCCATCCGTCAGCGCCACGACATTTTTGAGAAAATGATTAGTGGCATGTACCTTGGTGAAGTGTTCCGGTCGGTGCTGGTCAACATGATTGGCCAACTACTCGTGTTTGATGGGTTTTCATCCGATAGCCTCAACAACAGAACGAGTTGGAAACGTACATCATGTCCATCATGTCCATCATCGAAGCCGACATTGACTCGGGCCTCGCCTCAGACGACCACCATAACGAGACACGCGGTGCCTTGGTTAACAAACTCGGTGTTCCGGAGAGAACGTCCAAGTCATGGACATGGAAACGGTGCGAGGGTATGTCGGAGTGGGTGGGCACGCGGGCGGCTTGTCGGCCGGCGCAATTGCAGCCGTCGTGATCCATACCGGTCATGTACCGCCCATCGAGGATTTGGCCAGCAGCAAAAAGGCACCTGGGAACGTCCTGTCCATTACTCCGGCGTCACTCAATGTTGGTCTAGATGGATCGCTAGCTGAGCTTTACCCTCACTTCCGCGAGCGAACCCATGTGGCTCTCGTTGAGATTCTCGGTCAAGAGACAGCGAACCGAGTCAAGATCGAACTGGGTAAGGATGGCTCGGGTGTCGGGGCGGCACTTTCGGCGCAGGCGGCCAAAAAGCAGCGAACCATGGGCTACAATGTGGTTATAACGTGATGACTATCTGTGGGCTTGGTATCTGCTACCCAATGCCACTGTGCAGTGGAACAGACGGCAATTTAAGACGACCGATGTGGCGAGCAGCGCAGCAAGGCGTCTGTGGTACACTCATTCTGTGTAATCATTGTGTAGGTTAAGCATCATGACCCTGACGTACACACTTTGATGAGGCCAAGAGACGCTTGGACAGTGTAGAATCAAGGAGCCATGCATGGATTGTAATGGAAATGGCGAGGGGGCAGAGCGAATCTGCGGCGGGCAGACGAAGTAAAATGCCAAGCGAAAGGCAACCTCTCCCTACGGACATGAGTTGTCTGTTCCTCTTTGTCGGGTTAAGCTTCCTCCTCGATTTCCCCGTCCTTCCCAGCGTCAGCTTCAGCAGCTCATACCGACCCTCACCACACCCTGATTCACGCCGTACCATCTCCACCACCTACCGGTAAGGCTCCTAAGTACCTCTTTCGGCGGGGAGCTCATATATGCTTTTTCGTACAGATTTGTTATGGTCTCGGTCCCGTCTTCAAAGGTCCATCCCATTGTTGCAGCGTGATGCACAGATTCCATTCATCAGTGGTGCAGGCACTTTCGTCTTCGGGTGTTGTCATTAGCACAGCGCATGATGCCTGAATGAAGACCTGTCACCCCATCTTTTTGACAGCGACCACGTGCAGGGGCCACTGGAGGGTAAAGTGGTTGGGAAGCGACGCTTCAGGGTTGGTTGTCCGTTCCACATCCAGCATCGCCGCCTGCAATCGGAGAAGAAAACGTTCAAGGATCCCGCCTTGATTTTTCTCGTCACCCGGGTGATCTTGGCGGTAATTGTGGAGGCTGGAGAAGGTGCTCAGGTAGCCACGAAGAGTTTCCCAATCCGCGGGCTTGGACATGACCAGCTCAGAGGCAGCTCCATGCTCCTCCTTTGACAGCGGGGTGCCCCCCCTCGCGCCCTCCTTCTCAGGTGCAGGAACAGTCTGTTCCGGCCAGCGGGGAGTCTCGTTGGTGCCTTTGCCATTGCTAAAGATTCGACGTGTGAAAGAACTCTTGTCCCATGCGGCCGAGTCCGTAGGTTCCACCACCCAGGGAGCCGGCAAGTCAATCATGCCGTTATTGAGGATCTGCCTTCCTGGCTCCCAGTAAGGACCAAGGCCGTCTTCCGGGTCAGGTAGTGGCTTGCCCGTCGTGAATTGCGCAATGAGCGGGGTTAACGAAGGGTATTCGGGGAGGAACACCTCGGAGTAAATGACGCAGATGACGCTGCCTCCTGGACGAAGGACCTTGTCGAAGGTCTGCCACATTTTCGCATAGGGCGTGAACCAGTGAGCAGCTTGAAAGGAACGACCAGATCGACCTTAGCTTGCTCGGGCACAGAATCGTCTGGTGACTTGACCCCAAACTGGTCAAGGTAGTTGGACAAGGTCAAGGCATTGTCAACCAGGTACGAGATGGTGCCTAGTTTGCCATGGGGCTCTGCTCCAGTCACAGCGGCCGAGATGGAGCCGGGTGTGAGAGGGCGAGGACGGATGTGGTCGGGAAGGGAGGGGTCGTTGGGATCACGCAGAGCTTGGTCGATCATCTTCTTGGAGGGATCCGAGGCGGTGACCGAGTCAAAGTAGGTCAAAAGCGGTAGCGATCCGATCCCTGGGCCGCATCCCAAGTCGAGTGCCCGTGCCCATCGAACACCTGGGCCGCAGAGGGCGGGTGGAGCAAGGAAGCAGGTGTGCCGTGTTGAGCAGCGAGGAGGGCCTGCGCGCTGATGCGCCCCGTGCCATGGTACTGAGCAATCAGCTGGTAGACCCAGGGCGGGTAGCTGGGCCGAAAGGCTAGATAGCCCGAAGCAGAGAACGTCGAGGATGAAAAAGTGGCCATGATGAAGCCAGGTTGGCGACGATAAGAGTGGCTGAGAAAAGGGCGAGGAAGGAGGTTGAAGAGGACGCCCGGGATCAGATGAGGCCAGAGATGGAGAGGTTGGATGTGTGAGGATGAGGACCAATCCCATCGGCCAGACCGCATGGCTGCCGTTTAAATAGCACGGGGGTCGGACATGTCGGACAAACTGCAGCGTGTACGCATCCACCGGCCAGACTAACCAAGTAGTAGTGAACCGTTGAACCCGATTCGCTGTGGTGGTCACTGTACGAGTACAGCCGGGACTCTCTTCTCCACTTGCGTGGCCTCGGCCGCCAGATCCACCAAGTCCGCCCTTGTCTCGAGTGCGGTGGAGGTGCTTGGAAGGCGGGCTATACCAACCTGGCCATGGCAATGCAGCGTGTTCGCACCACCTCCGTTATTCCGCTGCCCTAGGGCGAGTGCCTGGCAGGCCCCCGCATTGCCGGGGTTGCGGGCCACTGGCACCACGCCAGTGTGCTCAGCCAGTGCGACATTCAACGTCATCAACGCCTTCAACGCCAGGCGATGGTTGATGTGTGATTGCAGGTTGGGGCAGATCGACGATCGATGAGCGATTTGTCTCGGGGATACTCCAGAGCACAAAAGGGAAAAAAGGAAAGGACGCCGGTGTCGGCTCGAACGACGCAGGGGTCGAACCTGCAACTCCTGATTACAACCATCGTAGTCAGACGCGCTACCATTGCGCCAGCCGTCCTCTGTTTCCGCCAATTGACCGACAATGTCATATTTCTATGTTGCCCATTCTCAACATGTCACATACTTTAACTCTACTTTAATGAATGAACTCGTAGTGTTGGTCGTGGAGAAAAGCCGGAGAGGAAGAGAACGAACCCAGGAGCGTAGAGGAAGGGGCAGGTGAAGGACAAGAAGTGTGTGCTGATGAGATCACTGGAATCGATAACAAGAGAACAAAAATGTGTATAAAGGAGGAGAAAAAAGAGATCAACAGAGGGGTGGCGAGTGTCGTAACGACATGAGTGTCGCAAAATAAGCATGAGTATGGGGGGGGGGGGGGGCTTTTTCACTTCGTGCGGTGTGTTGAAAGGAAAAGGTGAGAGAACCACACGAAACTTCATCGAAGAGAGGGGGATTTCACTGGGCTGCCACGCCCATTAAGTAGTCCCTTTCAAAGAGAGCAAGTGCAATTCCCATGACGAACATGTAGTTGCCCGAAAAGACCTCAATGCTGGCTTTGCGCTTCATCAAACCCTCGGAGCGAGTGATGTGCGCAACCTGAAGCCCAGAGTTCTCTTCGGTTAAGATCCAGGAATCTTTGTCGTCAGCCCGGCTGATAAGTATATCTGGACTGCCGAGGTAGTGGGAGAATCGTACGACTCCTTTCTTCTTGGATTTCCCATCCGTCTTGATTGTAGCAAGCACGGAGCCTTGTACCGAGCGTAATTGGAAATGGGTGCGTGTTCCAGCTTGACACAACACTGAGAACATGCTTGCCACCTTCATCCTTGAGTCGCAACTTGACGCACCCAGTTTGGGATGACCAATCGGTCCTCGTCAGATGATGAGGAGGACGGAGAAGAACTCAATCTCTGTGGAGAACAGGATCTGGCCCGTGAAGCCGTTCTGTTTTGGACCGAGGAAGGCATCGACGTGTGTGTCAGTATGCCAATATGTGGGTCCTTAAGAAACAATGAAAAGTAGACTGGTATGGATAGGGTGACGACTTACACGAACGGAAATCTTAGATCCCAATGTGTACTTGGAGTACATCAGTTCCATCCGTTCTCTTGTTTCGAAACGAGACTCCGTGTACGGAGGAAGAAAACTTGCAGCATCGGAGTATTGACAGGGAGGATGCTCGTCGTATTCATCGTAGTGTCCAATCTAGACTGTCCGTGGTGTCCAGGTCATTGTATCGAGGGATGAGCATTGCTTCGGTTTCATCATGGTTTACGCGCCAGGGCAAGCGGGAATCCTCCATTACAGGCAGCGAAGTGATGCGCCCAGAAGGCGACAGTATCTTGCTGACACTGTTGCGAAGATGAGCTTCGAGGCCACCAGGGCAGATGATGTGGGATTAGAAGGTGTCATGCAGGCTGGGGCTTTTAGCTGAGGAGTGTGGTCCCTGGTTAAGACGAGAGCAGTGCGGATGGTTGCATGTTGGGTGCAGGATCTGTGAAGGGTTATATACGCTAAAAGGTGTAAAAGATGGTATCGTTAAGTCCGCGATAGATTGATACACAACAAAGTAGTAACCGTACCTGCGACCTGAAGCCGCGGGGGGAGGGGCACGGCGCACACATCCTCAGCAGGGAAGAGCTTGTTGTGATCGATGGCGAATCATGTAGAAGATTCTGCTTCCCCCCGGCCTGACAATATGCTACGGAGATTAAAAAACGTACACACAGAGTATACTATACGGGATATACTCTACGCTTGTAAGCGTTGTGTGACACGTATGTATATGAGCAGAGGTATACGAAAGCACACACACGGTAGGGAATGGGACCCTGTGTGGCGGACGGGTGTTCTGACTCCTCACCACGTATACACGGTCCCGATGCCCTGTGGTTGTTGGAGCGTCTGCTAGCGAGTTGGACACAACGGCTGCTATGACTCCAAAGCCCTCTACCCTCACTGCTCTACTCCGAAGGCTATCGAATGCGTGACACACGTCAATTAGGTATGGCCGCGGCTTTAATAAATTAAGGCGCAGCTGTGTGTGTCCGTTCACGTATAATTTAGCTGGAACCAAAAAACACTTGCCATCCTCCTCTTACTGTACACTTACCACCATCCCTTCTTCCGGAAGCAGTGGGAGCATACTCGCGTCATCGGGTCTCCGCATCCGACTGTCATACTTCTATTATGCATCCCCCTCAGGCTGAGGCCTCTGATGAGACCGCGGGAGTCCTGATGGCCCTCCAGGGTGATGCAATCGCACTATAGTGATGGTGGTAGTGGCATCAGCAATGCATACAGAGGAACATCAAGCAGCGAGTTGCCATCAGGGGCTAAGCTGCGGGACAAGGAAAAACAGGAGAGAGAAAACCGCGGAACTCCTAAGCCTGAGGAGGAACTGAAGGGACATCAGATTGGCCATCAATTAAAGCACGAGCCACCCGGCTCGACAGCCTCCCTATTCAAGCTTCAAGCTCCCCCTTCTCACTGCTATTATTAACCCCTCGTCCCCTGTGCCACCTCAGGCGGGGTGTACTATATATCTCAACAATCTCAAGGCAAGCGCTAGCCATGATATGGAACCAATGAGGCTTCTTGGGGATGCGGCGTGATCTCGACATTGTTTCCTAATGACGGTACCGAGATATTGGCCCAAACATAGCTATTAGACTCTATGTCAGGAGGGTAATATGGTGACACTTCATCTCATTTGCCCTTGTGGACGAAGACCGTTGCTTATTTCCTCCTGAATTTGGTGATCAGCATGTGGAAGTGCTGGCAATATAACGTCGTTGCATTTTGCAGGAGGAAAATGAGATCATGAAGGATCTATTCCGGAAATGAGAAGACCATCACAGAGGAAGATACCCTGGTAGGTGAGTCGGACAGCAACCGTAGATGTACTAGGCTGACATCACACTGAGAGAAGAGGTGGATGACACTCAAAAATCTCCCCGAAAACAAAGTGAATGTGTTAAGGGGAACTGGGGTTGGGAAAGAAAAGAGGGCAAATACACATGTGGGGATACACATGTGGGGCATGAGTAAGGAGTTGGTCAAGCTGATGGAGCAAAGATGAGTCAGTCACTTGATACCCACAAGGAACGGAGTAAGATGAAATTCTTACCGGCTGTGTATCCTCCATCGACCATCAGTTCGCTTCCTGTGATGTACGACGACTCATCCGACGCCAAAACAGAACGGCATTGGCCACTTCTTCCGGCCGTCCCAACCGACCCATAGGATGCAATGAGATCAGGGCATCGTGTTCCTCCTTCGACATGATGTCCAGCAATGGAGTGTCGATATACGCAGGGCATACGTTGAATCCGAATGCCATAAGGTGCTTCGTCCAAAGCGACAGACTTGGTCAAGAGCTTCACCAGTCCTTTGCTGGCTGGATAGGCAACACAGTTCCTCGTGCCCACTTGACCAAGAATGGAGCACAAGTTGATGATTGAACCCGGGGTATTGTGCTTCCGCATCAGCTCAACAGCATACTTGACTCCCAGGAAGACACCATCAGAGTGACTGATTGCACCTTGTGCCATTGGTCGAACGAAGTGTTGGTAATCGTACCAAGCTGCAAGATGCCAGCATTATTGACCAGAATGTCGAGATGCCCGAACGTTGTCTCGATCTTTGCGCCCATCCCCATCCACGCAGTCAGCACTCGTATCCCGCCACCAACACAAGAATGTATCACCACAGCAGTGCTGGATGACCAAAAGGAAAGTAACGAACCGTATTCATCACTGACGCCCACTCAGCGTCAGAGGCAGTGTTCAGGTTGGCGTAGTGAGCTTCTCCGCCAGCGTTATTGATTTCTTGAGTGACTTTTCTCCAGCGACGTCGTCAATGTCGGTAACAAAAACCTTGGCGCCTTCGCGCGCTAGGACGTGGGCTGTGGCCGCCCCAATGCCCTTGCCCCCGCCCGTTACGAGAGCGATCTTGTTGGCAACACGACCGGTGGTCATTTGGAGAAGAGCGAGAAAGGAGATGGGGGAATGAGGTTGAGGAGTTAAAGGAGGTTAAGACGTCAAAGGAAGAGTGGTGTGGGTGGGGGGGAGGGAGACGGCAGAAAAAAAGGACCTGGTCGTCGTCCTTTTATGCACCCTACTTCACATCTGGGCCGTCATCGCAATCATGCAGACCCACATAAGTGAGCCTCAGAGCAATCAATGAGATCACAATGAGATGATATCAATGTGAGATGATGCAGATGCATCAAGCATCATGCATCTTCGGCAGTAGAACGCAAAACGCAAACCAGAATGAAGACACCTATGTGTGTGCCTGGATCGTAGTACGCTCAGCCTCCTCCCCGCATCCTGCTACCACCGGCACCAAACAGCATTGACAAACACACCCCACAGCGTGCGGGGTTGCTGGCGATGCCGGTGATGAGTACGCTTTTGAGGCGCCGGCGGCCATATACATTAGCCTTTTTGTGGCGTATATAGACCGCCAATTTTCGGAACGGCTTGTGGGGCCATTACGCGTCACGGCCTCCGGGGTATAGTGTGGGGGGTTACAAGCTGGATACGAGAGCATCAAGCACCATCCGCATCCCACCATATTTTACGCACATTGTTGCTGTTGGCAGCCTAATCCTCTCCAGCAACAAAATGATAACCTCTTCAGAGGTATTTTATGGAGAGGCGGCCGTGCACGCTTTTTTCCCGAGAGTTGGAAAGGATGGGGCAAAGATGTGCGCCCACTTTGCTGTGGAGACGCGGCGCTCTAAATTTCCTAAAAGGAGACGAATATATATAGTGACCTAGTGACCACGCTAGGTCCTGCTTCAAGCTTCATGAGCTTCATGCTTGAAGCTTCAAGTTGAAGCTCCACGACAGTTAGCCCACCCCCACGGCTGGGATGGGCTGGGGCCTATATAGGGTCTCTGGCCAAAATGCAAGGTCTGGGATATATATGCCAGCTGTTTCAGCGCTTTGCTGTCAGCGCGCCATGTCAGCATGCCAAGCACCATATACGTACAACAGAGAGTTAAAGTTGTGCATAATAGCGCGACAAGCCCTCTCCCGTCGGCCCCACAATCATACACGGACTACGCAAGTTCATGGTGCATGATGCATGACGCGTGACGATCCATGAAGTCGATGAAGCTTGAAGCTTGAAGAGCTTGAAGCTCGAAGCAGCAGGCATCAGTGCATCAGTGCATCAGCACCAGCAGAGGGATCATCGATCACTATAACATTGATCAAGCTTCAAGCTTCAAAGCCTGAACTTCAGGTGAAGCCTCAGGCGCCTCAGATCAGACCTAAGGCCTAAGGCCTAACATCTCACATCTCTCTGACCTTGGACTTTGACCTTCAAGCTTCAAGCCTCAAGCTTCAGCTGCTCCAACGGTCAACTTCAAGCCCCTTGCACTCATGCTTCAAGTTCCAAGCCTCAATGACCTGTACAGGCCGCCCCCCCTACCAGATAATAAAAGCGTCGACTGTGGGCGGTGGATTTACCCCACATCCACACTCCAGTACTCATGATGCGCCAGGAGGAGCGGCGGTTGTGTACGTGAACGCAGATGAGAAGTTGATCGACAGAGGTTGCTGGCATGGAGGGACGCAGATGCTTTCATCTCCAGCACTGGCCCCGCCGCCAAAGTAACTGCAAGTGGGGCAAGTATAGCGTGAAGAAGGAAGAGAAACGTGGCAGCTAAAAATAACTAGAAGACCACCGGGCCTACGGCCCGGTCAGCTGGGGCTTCGCCCCAGCTTGGTGCTTGGTGCACCGTCGCCACCTTAGCCACCGGTCCACCTTCGCCACCTTCGCTACCGTTCCCTCGTCATCGTAGCCACCATAGCCACCATTCCACGCTGGAGGAATTTTATCACCCATGTGCATGGCTGAGCGCGCGGGGTGGGTTGCAAACAACGCAAACAAATAGGTAAGCAACAAATAGGTAAGCAGGGGGTCTGCGTTATGAAAATAGAGATAGAAATAGGTGAGCCGCCAGGCTGGCTCTGTTCCAGTAGTGTTCCCTCGGGCGACTGGTGTGCACTTACATAATCCACGCTGAGCGTCCAAACGCATTGCCGCCTGGTGCCGGCTACCGCGCGGTGGCCCCAGCACGTGGGGGCAGTGTCCAATTGCAATTGCGCAGCGCCGCAATAGGCCGCAGTGCACGGGCATCAGAGCATGTGGAACCCTAACGAAATACAAGGTGGCAACAGCGCCCTGGTGCCAGATGAAGCCGCAGACCGGGGAAGAGTGGGATGGTGCGCGCGAAAATTCAGGAGGATTTTTTCGGTCGGAATGGTCGCGCCGCTCTGCTTCTTGCCACGGCGTTTCGTCTTCCGCAGTACTTTTTCTACCGCCACCTTCCCGCTCGTCCCGCTGCGAGCCTCCCCCCCCCCACTCCCACCCAATCCCCCCACCGTCCCCGAAAGGGCTTCCTTCAAAAATGTGCGTCTGGCTCCCCTTGATGCTGGCGCCCCACGTTGATGCCGAGCTGTTGCTGACTTTTGGCTCATCTCAGGGTTAACTTTACCGTTGACGAGATCCGTGGTCTCATGGACAAGTCCACCAACATTCGTAACATGAGTGTCATTGCCCACGTCGACCACGGCAAGTCTACCCTGACCGACTCGCTTGTCTCCAAGGCCGGTATCATTGCCTCGGCCAAGGCTGGTGACATGCGTTTCACCACACGCGTGACGATGAGAAGGAGCGTGGTATTACCATCAAGTCCACTGCCATCTCGATGTTCTTCCCCCTCTCTCCCGAGAGATGAAGAACGTCAAGCAGGAGTCCCAGGGCAACGAGTTCTTGATCAACCTCATTGACTCGCCCGGGCACGTTGACTTCTCCTCGGAGGTCACGGCTGCTCTGCGTGTGACCGACGGTGCCCTTGTGGTCGTCGACTGCATTGAGGGTGTGTGCGTCCAGACCGAGACTGTGCTGCGCCAGGCTCTTGGTGAGCGTATCAAGCCTGTTGCTGCTTGAACAAGGTCGACCGTGCTCTTCTCGAGCTGCAGGTCGAGAAGGAGGAGCTCTACACCTCTTTCCAGCGCACTGTCGAGTCGGTCAACGTGGTCATTGCCACCTACAACGACCCCGTCTCGGCGAGTCGCAGGTCTACCCCGAGAAGGGCACTGTCGCCTTCGCTTCGGGTCTCCACGGCTGGGCCTTCACCCTGTCCCAATTCGCTGCCCGCTACGCCAAGAAGTTCGGTGTGGACAAGGAGAAGATGATGGGCAAGCTGTGGGGCGACAACTACTTCAACCCAAGACCAAGAAGTGGACCACCAAGTCGACCGACGCTGACGGCAAGCCCCTCGAGCGTGCGTTCAACATGTTCGTTCTCGACCCCATCTACCGTATCTTCGACTCGGTGATGAACTTCAAGAAGGACGAGACTGCAAGATTCTCGAGAAGCTCGAGGTGCCCCTTACCCAGGATGAGAAGGACCTCGAGGGCAAGGCTCTCCTCAAGGTTGTCATGCGCAAGTTCCTCCCCGCCGGTGACGCCCTGCTGGAGATGATTGTCATCAATCTCCCCTCGCCCAAGACGGCTCACGCTACCGTGTTGAGACTCTGTACGAGGGCCCCATGGACGACGAGTCGGCCATTGGTATCCGTGACTGCGACCCCAAGGGCCCGCTGATGCTCTACGTTTCCAAGATGGTCCCCACCTCGGACAAGGGCCGCTTCTACGCCTTCGGCCGTATCTTCTCTGGTACCGTCCGCTCTGGCCCCAAGATCCGCATCCAGGGCCCAACTACCGCCCCGGCAAGAAGGACGACCTGTTCATCAAGTCGATTCAGCGTACCGTGCTCATGATGGGCCGTTACGTCGAGCCCATTGAGAGACTGCCCCGCCGGTAACATTCTGGGTCTGGTTGGTGTTGACCAGTTCCTGCTCAAGAGCGGTACCCTCATCGTCCGAGACGGCGCACAACATGCGTGTCATGAAGTTCTCGGTCTCGCCCGTCGTGCAAGTCGCCGTTGAGGTGAAGAACGCCAACGACCTGCCCAAGCTGGTCGAGGGTCTGAAGCGTCTGACCAAGTCGGACCCCTGTGTGCAGGCGTGGATTGGCGAGTCGGGTGAGCACATTGTTGCCGGTGCCGGTGAGCTCCACCTCGAGATCTGCCTCAACGACCTTGAGAACGACCACGCCCAGGTTCCCCTCAAGAAGTCCGACCCCGTTGTTGGCTACCGTGAGACTGTGACGACGCAGAGCAGCATGACTGCCCTGTCCAAGTCGCAGAACAAGCACAACCGTCTTTACGTCGACGCTCTTCCCCTTGGTGAGGAGCTGTCGCGCGCGATTGAGGAGGGCAAGGTCAACCCCCGCGACGACTTCAAGTCGCGTGCCGCTACCTTGCCGACGAGTTTGGCTGGGACGTTACGGACGCTCGTAAGATCTGGACCTTTGGCCCTGACACGACTGGCCCCAACCTGATGGTGGATGTGACGAAGGGTGTGCAGTACCTTAACGAGATCAAGGACTCGTGTGTGGCCGCGTTCCAGTGGGCCACCAAGGAGGGTCCTCTTGCCGAGGAGCCCATGCGTGTGTGTGCGCTTCAACGTGGTCGACGTTACGCTGCACACGGACGCCATCCACCGTGGTGGTGGACAGATCATCCCCACGGCGCGCCGTGTCTGCTACGCTGCCGCGCTGCTCGCCACCCCGGCGCTGCAGGAGCCCATGTACCTGGTCGAGATCCAGTGCCCCGAGTCGGGCCTGGGTGGTATCTACTCGACGCTCAACAAGCGCCGTGGCCAGGTGGTCATGGAGGAGCAGCGCCCCGGTACCCCCATGTACACTGTCAAGGCTTACCTGCCCGTCTCGGAGTCGTTCGGTTTCAACGCTGCCCTGCGCCAGGCTACTGGTGGTCAGGCCTTCCCCCAGTCGGTCTTCGACCACTGGGAGGAGCTGCCCGGCGACGCGTCCGACCCCAAGTCGAAGGTGTACGAGCTGGTGACCAAAATCCGTGTGCGCAAGGGCATCAAGGAGATCCCTCCTCCCTACACGGAGTACTACGACAAGCTCTAAGCCGAGTCGGTCGTCTTTGTTTTCCCGTTGGCCTTCATGTTCTGTCAAGTTCGGTGGATTCATGTGCCTTTCCTTCAAACCTGGGAACATAGTTGGAGTAAGGTATGTAGACAAGATAAATGGCTCAGCGCGCTCAAGGCATGAGCGGGGCGAGAATTGGAGTCTGATGTTTGTGAAGGGGCACTGACAGGCGATGTAGAACAGAATTTTACTGTACGAGAATTCTAAACCACGAACTACTGGAGCACGTGAAGGTTCAGTTGATCCGGTGATGCTGGGTCTCGGTAGAGTGCGAGGGGCGCAAGTGGACCGAAAAGGGGCGATTGGGGGTTAATAGATATCAATCAGCCCGCGAACGGGGAGCGTGGGCAGGCCTTGTAGTGCTCTGAACTTGGAAGAGCGTTCAGTCTGAGCTCTGGATGTCTGATGCTGACGTTTGAAGGTAGCAGCGGGTTGATTTTGGCTGTCTGACGTTGAGCGCTTCTGGGACGAGCGGCATCAGAAGAAGAGGACACATCCCCCTGAGCGCCCACATTTCCGGGTGAGGGGGTGGCAAGAGACGGACAGACGGGCGCGCCGAGGGCGTCTGCTTTGCTTCTTTTCTTGGGACACCCCTTGGCTCGCACCGCGCTGGAGCCACTCGTCCCTTGGCGATCATCGCTTTTGGTCCATGCAAGACTCTTGTGCACAGCACGAATGACTTCGCCCCACCCGACTTGGTTCATTTGACCTGGCAATCGAGATCGCTTGACCCGCCGACCCAATGCCAGGGTGAACAAGCATATGAGAACATGCCCCGGCCTGTTTTACCGCTTTGGTTGGTCGCCTTCTTGCTCGTGTTGTCCCCCCCCTTCCTCCGGAGCGGTCTGTCTCGCAAGCAACGGCCTGTATACATTCAGAGAGAAGGGGGCCGGGGTGCTAAGCTCCTCGGCTGCTACCGCCTTACTACTCTCCGCCATCCCGGCCATCCCAGTCATCCCGGTTCACTATGGCAGCAAGCCAAGTGTGAATTGTTGATTGCTCCACCAAGTTCCTCGCCGCTCAGGCCACGTGAAGAAGCCCAAGGAGCGAGCATGGATCGTGCATCTTTGCTGGCCGCCAGAGGCACGGCAGAAAGACGAGGAAAGTAGGGTACGACAGTGTCCCACCAAAATTCACCAGCCTCATCACAGTGTCCCACAAGGCCGTCCCAGGGCCTCGGACAGCAGTTCCGCGGTACCCCCTTGACTAGCTACGGGACCACCGCGTACTTAACGGTCCGCGCGCCCTCTTGCGCGCGCAACCGTGCACCCAAGCTGCAAAGTCAGATGGAGGCGGGCGTGGGAGAGGATGCTGCGGGGGGCGGGGAAGGCGGGTGGGACTCCAGAGGGGCGGGGGGAGGGGGCGCGGCCCACTGGGTGTCGTACGTGTTGTACATGGGCCAAGGCGGGACACACACCAGCAGAACGCCCACGTTCCGCACGCGTACACCCCCAGGGTCACCGCCAACGACTGGAACCAGAAGCCAATGGCAAACGCCAGCACCTGTACAACCCACCGTCAGTCCACACTCTCTCGCACTGCGCGGGGCAGGGGGCAGCAAGCTGGCGTACCCCAAAGGCCAGCAGGCGCGGTGTTGCCACCTCTCCACGGTTTGCTGGGCAGGCAGGTCGATGTGACCCTCCAGCACGCGCACGGCCGGTGGCAAGGCAAGGCCCATAGTGGTGGTGGGGATGGCGGTGGCGATGGATGGAGATGGCGAGGGGGGAGGGCGCGGCGCGGCGGGCGAGGCAGGCGCGAGCGCACCCGGCCAGGCCGGCGTGCCGCAGGGGATGGCTACGTGGACGTGGCCCCGCGTGTGGTTCACAGCGGGCTTACCTAAGCGGCTTCCTCCTCGAGCTCAAATTCAATGGCCTCTACTACATCAGATTCGGATTCTTCCGGCCGCGCGCTTCGCCGCTGGTGGGGCAGTCTGGTCATCCAGTCATGAGGGCATCAGGGCAGTCGGATCTAGAGCAGCGGGATGCAGAAAATAACGGGGCCAAATACCATCGCCCCACCTGCGAGGCCAGAGGGAAAGGGGGCGTGGAGTGCGACAGAGTACATGGGCCAGGCGTGCAGCAAGCAGCTGCTGCTACGGGGACCCGGGCAACATTGCAAGTCGTCCGAGCAGGGTGGGGAGCTCCAAGGCGCCGGAAAAACGAGGGGAAGGGGGCAAGGGGGCGATGGGAGCGGGAGAAGAGCCAAGGGGATGGGCCCGAACGCTGCAACAGGTGGCGCCCAAACCCCATTGGTCAATCGAGGGTAGGGAAGAAGATGGCGAGGAGAAAGATGGTGGGGAGAAAGAGAGTGGAGAGAGAGAAAGATGGGGAGATGGGAAGAGGAGGGTCAAGCGAGGGGCAAACTGTCCCGCAGCGTATCGAGTTCGAGCAAGTCGAGCACCTCGGGGGGCAGGCCGTATGCCTCGCGTGCAGGACGCCTCGGTGGCCCGCAAGAAGGTGGGATCACGCACGAAACGCGGGACCGAGTCGGTGGCCATGAGATGGAAGATGTGATCTTGGATTTGGAATAAAGTCGGAGCAAGGTTTGCAGCTGCGACGCATGCAACAGTTGGCCCGATGAACTCACCTTGCTCAGCACTAGTTTCTTCCGTTCTTCCAGCGACAAGATCGGCACTTTCTTCCTTGTTTGGGTTTCCTCCTGAGGAAACCCAAGCTCGATAGCAGCCAGGGCTGACGCGTTGGTGCCTGGCTCGCGGGCCGAGCGGGAAGGGCTGCTGGTACGGGATGAAACGGATTCATCGACCAACGCACGCGAGGTGTGCTGCAGCGCTTGGGCGCGTCTTGTTCATGTACGCCAATAGTTCCGTGCGCAGCGAATGCTCGAGATTCAGCTCCGCAGGCGCACCGGCGCAAGGTAAGTGTTGAAGATGAGAAAGGCAATGACGATCAATCCAGGTGGTGGCGTCCATAGCGCTCATCGACTGGTTCAGAATCGAATCGTCATTGGGCTCTGACGGCTCGCCCGGCGCCGGCGCTGGGTCGGGCCCCGTCGCCTTGAGCAGCCAGCTGCTGGGGAAAAAGCACCACGGGTTGCGCTTTTTCTTGGTGATGGTGGTGGTGCCGCTCCGCCGTCGAAGGTCGGACGGCGGAGGCGGAGGAAGTGGTGGAGAAGCGGTGTTTAAAATCTTGCACATCCAAGTAGAAGGATAAGTTTTCCTCGCAAAAGTTGCGGCGCAGATACGCTTGGAAGAGGAGCACAAGGATGGATCGGCCAAGATCTGACGAAGGCGGTTTCGACTGCCTTGATCCCGGGATGCTGTCACGCTGGTACGTGTCCCACTGCCCCCGGATCCACTTGCCCTCTCGGCCGAGGCGCTGCCGGGACGGGAGCCCGAGCCGACACGGGAGGAAAGGTCGGACTTTCGACCCTGCTACCCATGGAATGAGCGAGCCCGTATCATCTTCTACCGAACACCTCGCTTCGTCGGGACTGGAGGGGGCAGCGAGGCCGTGTCTTATCCCACTGGCCAGGCCAGGTGGCGTGGAGGTGGAGCCAGTCGGGGTACTCGACTGAGGGGGGGCCTGCGGTAAAATCCCTCCCATCGCGCCACCTCGCGCCCTCGGTCGGTCAAGGCATAGATGGACTTGTAGTGGCAACGGACTCGCCCTCGGTAATCATGCCGCCCACATCGCGCGCCGCGTACGGTGGCAATGTCCGAGTCATTTTGTTGGTCGGGACGGGTGCGATGTGGGCGGATCTTGTCGGCAATGAGCTTGATCAGGTCGAGCCGTTCAAAGTGCGCCAGCAGCTCCGCCGCTTCGTCGCGAGCACAGACAGAGGTAAAGTCAATGAGCCAGTCGATGGCACTCAAGGCGCTAAAGGCTGTTTGGTCAGGTGCGTCTCGCCATTCTTCAAGCGCTCCACTACATCGACTACCTCGATGCCGCGCGAACGATCAAAAGTAGGGTCGGGAGGGAAAACGGGGGTGGAGGTGGGGGAGTAAAAAGCCATATTCAGGGGAAAAAGAAGGAGTGCCATGCTGGGCCTCGCTGCTGGGGTAGTTGGCTTGTACGCCGGCAAAGCGGCGGAAGAGCGAGTCGAGAAGGGGCAGGCGGATATTGATTTCATCGTCTGCGGCACGGCGGTCGAGAAAGACAAGGCGGATGGGGGGGCGATGGGCTTCCATGGCAGGTTGGAGGTGGTCAGCAGAAATGCCATTGACCGACACGAAGCGCTCTAGGATACAGTAGCCCTTGAGTGTCAAGGACCAGATGCCCTTGTCGCGGAAGGCAGGCAGGCCGAGATCGGAGGAGCTTTGGACCAGATGGGCGTCAAGAAATGCTGGCAGATGTCCTTGGCAATGTCGCGGTTCATGGTGAAGGTGGTGGTGGTGGTGGTGGTGATGACGCGGCTGGGATCCTGGGGGTCAGGCTGGCGGGAGGACGGGAGAACTTGAGGGCACTGAGATTGGCGACGGCTTCGTCGGTGGTAAAGGTGTAAGGGTAGGATCGAAGAGGTGCGATGGTGGTGAGGCGGAGGAGACGATGAGGGTGGCAAGAGATCGTGCAAGTCCTGTGCGGAGGGAGGGGGGTTAGGGATCAGGAGCGCAGCTGCCGAGGGGGCGGGCAGGCAGGGGCGAGCAACGTACCTTGGCGTAAGGGCGGTTGCGCGCGCCCGACTTTCATCATGCGGTTCGAGACGAGCGGGGAGCTGGTCGCAGACGAGGGCATGGTGGAGGGGCGGAGAGGGGGGCGGCGGCGGCGGTGGGGTGGTGGTGGCGCGGGGGAGCGCACAGCGGAGGTGGCGAGCGAGGGGCGATGGATGCAGTGGGCGTGGGCGTGGGCGTGGAGGAAGACAGCAGGCCAGGACGGGTGCTCGTGGCTCGTGGCTCGCTGCCAGTTTCCTGACAGGGCGCTCACCGGCCACAGGACACCGCCTCACCGGCCACGCTCACCCATTGCATGCGCCGGCCCAAACTGCAACGATGAAACAATCAAACCCGCCGCCGCGCCGAGGGGCTAGAGCGCAGCAGGCGGCACCAGGCCAGTGTAAGACGTGACCCGCGTGACACCGCAGCCCTCACATGCCGCATGTCACATGGCCCATCTGAGCTGTGGGTTTCTGAGTTTCTGAGATGTGGGGCCGCGCAGGCGACAATCGGCCACTGCGGCGCTGTGCCTGATCGGCCTCAAAGAGATCTGAGAGCCCTAGTGCTGGGCCCTGCTACCTAGGCTCTGCGCCGCCCCCCCATTATTAGGCGCTCGGCCGCGCTACTCCTGCCACTCAGTACTCAGTCTGAATAACTCAGTAGTACTCAGACTCAGTACTCAGACTCAAGGATTCTCGATTCAGGACAGTGAGTACTCAGACTGAGTCCTCAGTAGTAGTGCTGCTACTCAAATTCTGTCCATGCGAAAGAAGCCACATGCATTGACTTGCTCAGACCGGATCCCACACCCGCCACGCTAGCTCCTGCTGCGCGCTAGCCCAGACTGAAAAAATCGGGCTGCCACCACACTCTAACACGGACTAGCCCCTGCTAACGCGCTAACGTCTAACCCTGGCCATGCTTTCAACCGCGCGTACTAGGTTACGTTCCGCGTCACGCGGTCCGCCGTTTCCCGGATGCCGCAGTTCAGTTGGGAGTTGCATGGTACACAGCTCATCGATGATTCCATCCTTGAAGCTTGACCAGTGACCGGTGACCGGTGACCTCCCGTGCCGATTGCAAACGCCTCAGGCACAGGGTTTTCTGACATGGCCCGGGCCAGTCGTCTTTCACAAGTTTCACACGTCCCAGCCACACATCACACGTCATGCATCATACATCATTCATCATGCATCACTAGCCACTCTCACACTCTTCAACACAGGTGGCTTGGAGCGTTTTGAAAGGCCCGGAAGCTGGGATGCTATGGTGCTTAAAGCAAGTAAGTAAGCGCTTAAAAAGGCGTTCTTCGCCTTTTTAGGCTTGAGCGTGAGGTAGACCAGCTTTATTAGACCTTTGTAAGCCGAGGAGGCTATCCGATCCAAGGTGTTAACGCGCAACGCGGAAGTCCTGGAAGAGCGGGGTATTTTTTTGGATGCGGATAAATCAGCGCCACCTAGTCTATGGTCACCCGGTCACCGGTCATGCATCATGCATGCTCGGATCCCAACCCGGCCCCATCCATAGGCAGCCGATCGATGTATCTTAGTCCACCGTCCTTCTGCCCTCCACATAGTGCCACAACGTTGGGTGGGGGGGATATTAATGCCAAGAAATCAGTGCTGTGATGAGTCGATGAGTGGATAGAGACGTGTCATGTAACGGCTTATATGCAATCCCTTTGGGAGGCGAGCGTGTATAATGACACCTACAAAGAGCTTGGAGAGCACAGCACACGAAGTGGTAATCGATGGAGATCAAATGACAAAGGCGGGGGGAGCCCAAGTCTTCATATATGGTGTTGGAGGAGGTGAGGGCGTCAGGAAACCACACAAATACTTCCCAGGGTAGTGTTGATAAAAGCTGAAACTGGATCCCCTGTTCCTAAACATTATCCGGTGGCCGGTGGGCTGAGCGCTATTAGGGTCTTGCAGCTTGCAGGCTGACACATTAAAAGTTTCTCCATCAATAGGGCGGATGTTGTCGATGATGTCGGAAGCTCAGAAGCGTATCTAATCTACAGCGCCACAGCGTAGAACGGATTTGATGGTGGTTGAACACGTTGAACGTGTTATTGAACGTTGATTAATGATTGTTGATTAGATCGGTAGACGCCAAGGCACCCAACGATATATTTGAGAGCGTCGGAGCTGTGCGCTAGAGTCCCTCTCCTAGTCCGCCAATAGGTAGCACACATTCCGCGCAATCTATATATAGCTTTTCTTCTTCCACAGATTGACCAAACAGTGAGAAAAGGTACCGGCAGAGAGGTCATCGATCATCTCTCTCCTCCTCTGCGCATATCCCTCCCATATAGTCCCTTCTGTCGTCATGTGGGCAAAATGTGCAACAGTTGGGCTAAACGAGGGAGACCAAGGTCCTGTCAGAGGCGAGGGGAAAGGCAAGATCGTTCGTGGAAAGAAACAGAAGGCATCGGGCAGAGAACAGAAGCAAAAGGAAAGGGAAGAGAGAGACACAGGCGGATGCAGAATTGGAAATTGGAGCGAGCTTAGTCATTCTGTGACAAGCGCACGGGTGGTTGTGAGGTGTGTGTGGGTCGAGTAAACTATACGGGTGGAATCGACATAACAGTGCGTAATGCGAGTCTTCCAAAGACGAGAGGCGGCAACATGTAACAGGTAATTGGAGCACAGGTTTGGTGTCATAGTTTGGCTGATCTTAGCTCGCTCCCATTTCCAATTTCTTTGTCCCGAGCGTCTCGCACTTTCCCTGTTTCCTCCTCTTCGCACCATGCCTCTCTGCTCTTGCTTCTTCCCCACAAAGTATTGTTACATTCCTTGACTTAGTCCCGACCCTGGTCTCCCTCGCCTTAGCCCCGACTGTGACAGATGTGGAAGACTCCTTTTGTACTCCTCTAACAGCAACCACAACGTCATTTTCAGTCTTCTTCCACGCCGGTGTATAAGGGATGAGTACTATGCATGCTGTGGCGTGTCAACAGCGTCTACGGCCACTGGGCCACACTTGTTGGGGCAACATGTCCTTGATCGAACGCCAGATGAGGGAGAAACGCAGGGGAGGACAGGGAGTTAATAGGAAACAAGGTTGCCAGTCGTGTTGGAGGGTACAATAACAGAAGAATATGGAGAAGTATGGGTATGGGTATGGGACAGGATGGAGGAAGGGGCCATGCCAGAAGAACGCTCGGTAATGGTCGACAAGCCTCGCCGAGGATCGGGTTCCTTATTCCCGTTCGGATCCACGTGCAAGTCGCCAAGCTGGGGAGGAGGGGCAAGTGCTGAAGTGCCGAGTCCCCGGTTGAGGTACTCTGCGACCGCCCCGTTCGCGGTCGGATGTGAGCACGGACCATGCGTTGGCCAGCTCGACCAAGCAGTCATACAGCTGGAGGATGAGCCGACGGGTCAGAAGCAAGTCTTCGCCCGGGAAGCGGGGCTGGTGCCAGGGTAGCAACAGGGACTGTTGCACCCGTTTCAAGGCCGTCGGTACTGCCGAAAACTCCGCCACTGCTCGCACACACGCATGCACCACCGTCCGCACCTCCAACGGTCCCCCCCCCTGCCCATTCAGGTCAAACTCATCCAAGGACCCGATGAGGTCCCGAATCACGGGCGGGGCCGAGAGCAACACGGCGTCCAACGGCCGCAGCCAATAATCCTCATCGGGCCCCCAGCAAGTGAGCGCAGCAGTGACAAAGTCGCCCAGGGCAGCGTGTAGTTGGCTCAAGGCAAAGAGCAGTCCTCTGGCCCCATCCACCCACTGCACCACGTCCATGGGGTAGAGAGAAGGTGATAATATGCGGGGGGAAGGGCATTCCAGGTTGATATCGGACAGAGGAAGCCCAGTGGAGCTCAACTCGGGTCTGGAAGAGGGCGAGGAGTACAGAGAAGACGGGGTAGTGGGACGAGCCTCATTGTGGGTATGCGGGGGCGTACTGAGAGTTAAATGGGGAGGAGGAATATGGTCGTCGTGGGAAATAAGGGTATGCTGAGTAGGATGGGTGGATTCCCCAGTAGAGAGGCAGGCGGTCGTTTTGAGCTAGGCGAGTGTGCTGGTGCAGAAAAGATATAAACCATCTCTTGCGATGGTGAATCAGAGTGGGGAGAGGAGAGCGAAGTAGAGGGCGGAAGGAATGAAGTTGAATCGGTCGCTGACCTTCTGTGACCAAGAATTGTCGTGTTGTTTGCGTTACTGGACTTGGAGTGCAGGTGAAGAAGCCACCATTTGGACACCGGCTTGTCTTCCGACCTTGCCGCAGGCCAAGCCAGATGGGAAGAGAGACTGGACCAGTGCCGTTTGTGAGACCAGATGAGTTCCCTCCACCGATTCGAGACGTGCTTGGTGTGCGTGGTGTGAGGGGGAAGTGCCGCTTTGTTTTCATCGCCTGGTGTTGGCCGCGGCTGCAGGGAGGAGGGCCGAGCTGCTGGACTGGCGTGCTGGGGACTAATAGATCCTGGGCCCCATGGCGAGGACAGAGGAGCGCATTTTTCCGCATGCGAAACCAGTGGGCTCAAATGTGGGGACCTGCTCACTGATGGAGGCATGTTGTTGCTGTGGTGGTGGTGATGGTGGTGGAAGGTAGGAGCAACGTACTGAACCGGTTGTCTGGCAGGTGCTCAGCCGGAGCGCTGAGCCGGAGCAGCGCGCTGAAGCTCAGCATCGTTTGCCCCTGAGGCTGTAATTAAAAATTGCCTCCTTGCTGTCTATCCTTGCTGTCTACATCGTCCATCGCCCCGCTTTCGCCGGCCGATAACGGGTGACGGTCACCGGACCCAACCGGTCCATCACTTTCATTTGGTCGCCTGCCCTGTCATCTATGTCCGCCTCCCACCCTCGGCCACACTCAACCGTGCCCGTGCAGTACGATGTACCACCCGTCATGCCGCCTGGCCAGACCGTGGTTCCAGTCGCCCGAGACGCGCGCGGTGGACTTCGCGTCTCTGTCGCTTCTGCCATGGGGTCTCTTCGTCAGTCTATGGGAATTCAATCAACTGTGTGTCTTATTCTCTCTTCTCGCTTGAACCGCACATCTTAAAGGATCCAAGTTTAGCCGTGTGTTGCACGAGGCTATATGGGAGCCAATGCTCAAGCGTGTGCGCTCCAGAAGGGATACTCACTGTATAGGAAGAGGACGAGAGGCGGCGAGTGAGGAAGGCCAGGGGCACTATAATGGTGGACTGTTGGGCGATGGGCCAGGCGCTTTCGTCAGAGGATCGGGAATGGAGGTGGACCACACCTCTTGAGGAATTCAGACACACTAGAGGCCAAGTTTGGGTATTATCGGAAGGGAGGACGCTAAGCACCCGCGCCGTCTATGAAACGCCGGAGAAGGGGGTCTGCTTCAACAAAGTTGGAGCAAGCCGAATGCGGCAGGAACGCCGTTGAAAGTACCGAGGACGCACTCAACAGCCGTTCTTGTCCCACTGCTAGTTCATGACGAACACGGACACAATGCTACCAAGACAACCGACAAGTTGTTTAAGCACTGGAGAACCCTTATTAAGGAGTCTCCCTGGAGCTGCCTCATCGCTCACAAGTCTGCCACACTTATTCAAAACTACTCTTCTCGCTACATCCGGTTTGAATGCGAATGGTGGGAGAAAGATGGTCCTGGCGTGCTGGTTACATCCGCGACGTCCTGCATGGTTGGGTTGACACGAGCAAGAACAGCACTTACGAATCGAAGCTGCGCAGCCCATGGAGATTTATATACGATCGACGTTGACGTCGTTGGCCGCAAAACGCACGTGGGGCGCAACCTAAGACTGGCGTAGATGGGGCAGCCGCATCCTCCCAGTACAAGGATAGGTTAATGAGTTCCCCCATCCTCCTTTCTGCCCCGAGCGTGTAATCTTCCCCCCGGATCCGTCGAGACAACCCCCACGAGAGGAAAGCGTCATACCACTGTTTTGTTCTTGCGGCACGGATTATTATGCCCACACTCTCCAAGAGATGAGTCTCTGAAGAATGTTACAATTGCACCACCACCTTCACACTTGTCAATAAAGTCAGGGCAAAGAAGGGGGGAGGGGTGACTTTTTTGGCTTCAAAACACACTCTTTTGGTATCTGTTTTCCATATCCGATTGAAAAAGTATATCATACAACTGAGTTCCCAAGCATCCCCCCTAACCGACCACGGTAGGGGAGCGTGCCATTTACAGGGAGGCCAAAATGACGTTTTGAGGGGATACAAAAAAGCATAGCAGGATCAACAAGGCAACATGCCAAAACAAAAGAGGCGCAAGTCGTTCGGGAACAATGGGCTGACCGGATGAGGGGGAACAAGAGCAGGCGCTCGTGCCAAGACCGAAGGTACATACTGGGATTATTTAGGGTACAGTGGCCAAGTATCGGAGCAGATCCAGGGCAATTTGTGCGCGTCCGGCATCAGGTATGATCTGCCGTACCAGCTCGTGCAACGCCGACCATGCTCCAGCATCGGGGGTGGCGGCCGGGAGCGATACAGGGGCCACTTGGGTGGCGGCTAACAAGGCGGCAAGACCTGCCGCCGCTCCCAGCCCACCTATGCCAGGCATTGGCTCTGGTACCGGTGGTACGGAAGGCATACCTTGGGGTAAAGAAGGCAGAACAGATCCCATCCCAAGGCCAGCGAGACCCAAGGGAAGATTGGTGGGAGGAGCAACAGGCAGTCCAATGCCGAGAGCGCCAAGCGCAGTTACCCCGCCCACGGACATGCCCTGGGGGGAAGCAAGCAACTGCATTAGGGCAGCCAAAGGGCCCGGGTCGGTGGAAGGCGGCAAGATAGTAGGCAGGGTGGGTACAGGGTCGGACGCGGAGGAAGGCGTCCCCAAAAGCCCAACCAACGCAGCGCTGGCCAATGCGCCAAACATGCTATCCCCTTCCTGGGCAGGATTGGCGGGGAATTCGGCGGGTACGTCCTGGAGTGGTCGGGACGACCACAGATCCTGCAGCCTCTGTGGCAATACATCTGTTTCCAATGGGGGTGCTGCCTCACATACGTTTCCTGCAGTGGGGGAAGATGCACTGTTCACAGGACCGAGCACAAGTGGGGAGCGGGACCGGCCACGCTGATGTGGCCCAGCTTCGCCGGGGTAGGAGGGCCGGTTTACTGGTTGAAGAAGAAGAAGAGGTAGAGGAAGCCGCAGATGAAGTACTGTTGGATCGTCCGGTGGCCTCGTTGCGGAGGGAGTGGGATCGCTGCCTGCCTTCGCAAGAAGGGCGTGACGCTACAGAGGCAGCAGAGGCCTTGGCAGCACGCGCTCGTTTGAGGAACTTGAGACACCGATTGCGGCACGACAGGGCAGAGCGGCCTTCAAAGTGAGTTGCAATCTGCTTCCACTTGTTGCCCACCTCGGCATGAAGCGAAAGCAGTTCCCTGTCCTCTTCAGCACTCCAGGGGCGGTCGGTGACGCTCAGAACGTTGAGGAAGCGGGCGGCGCACTGGTCGTCGGTGCGTCCGTCCATGTCCTGGGCAATGCGCCACCAGAGCTTGCCATGCACGGCCATCAGGGCCTGCAGGCGTGCGTCTTCGTCGGGGCTCCACGGGGTACTGCGCTTGACAGAGGATCCAGGCTGTAGAACCAGCGTTTGCGGCAGTTTTTGGCACTGCGACCTGGCAGCTGCTCGGCAAGTTCTTGCCAGCGGCTGCTCTTGCCGCGGGCGGTGCCATACTGGGCAACGAGGGAGCGGAGTTTGTTGTCCTCGTCCTTGGTCCAGGGAGTGTACTCGTCGAATGTACGCAGCGTAGGGGCCATGGACGCAGAGGAGGCGGTGGTGGTGGGATGTATGCCTGCCGTTGGGGGGGACCGTGGGTGCTGTGGGAAAGCCGGGGCTATACCGAGAAGAGCAGCGGGATGGCCAGGTATGTTACGGGTGCGATGATCGGTGATGTGGCACGGGGGCACTGGGGGGCGGGCAGCGAGGCGTGGGGCGAAGAGGGACCAGTGAGTCGTGAGCGAGTGTAGTGGGCACTCGGACTGAGCCGGCTGAGTCTGATGGCGGAGAGGTAGATGGGGGAGGTCGTTATGCCCGCGGCAAGCGCCGGCGTGGTGGGAGCAGCACTGGGCCTGTGCCTCTTGCTGCTTTTGCCCCGGCTTTGCTGCTTTTGCGGTCTGTGCGGGGCGGGGCTGCTTGGGCGCTGGACGAGCGCTGGTTGCCGGTTGCTGGCGTTAGGAGTTAGGCCTAAGCCTTAGGGCCGAACGCTCGTATGGGTGCCACGCCATCTCCGACACGGAAATCAGACGCCCTCCTGCCATGTGGCATGTCTCCGCCGTGACAGGGGATTTGAACATTTCTGGCTGCGCACCTGCTTTCTGCCTGCCGATTGGACCTTGGGGGCACGGTAGGGTTGCACGACAGGGATGCAGGATGTCGATGACCGATGATCGATGGTCGATGGGCGACGCGATCGATGAGAGGTTAGATGGAGCTCTGAGAAATGTTGGACCCAGAGGGGTCGCTTGCAGCCGACCTCACAGGACAGCGCGGCAGGAGGCATCCCAGGGCGCTGGGGAGATCGCCGTCGGGAGGCTGTGGTGGGTCGGGCTGCCCGCCACCCCCCCAGCCCAAAGCGCCTGGGGATGGGGATGTGCAAGAACAACACTGGTAACTAACCCACCTGCCGCCGGAGGGACCAGAGCAGAGCACACCGCAAGCGTGTTGGGAAAACGGCTTGCCCGGCCGGCCCGCAGGGCGCCAGTGTCCGGTGGTTACGTCAGCTTTAGACGGCACGGCGCCAGTGTGCTCCCGCGGCGCGTCTGGTTTTTCTCTGCGCGGCAGGCCAGCACAGGCCTGGCCTCGGGAGGGAGCAGTGGGCGGCAGCCAGCGGCTGGCGCAGGCCGCAGCGCGCACGCCCCAGGCCCGCTGGCCCGACCAGACCCAAAGCTCAAAGAGCCGCCGCACCGCACCCAGCCCCGTTGCTCTCTCTCCCCATCTCCCTCCCCGCCCCCGTCGTGTCTGCGTCCGTGTGCGCCACCATGTCCAACAACCTCAACATCAACTCTCGGCCCGAGGATGAGCTCGTGGCCCCCACCCCGCAGAACACCCCGCTGCAGAACCAGCCCCTGACTCGCGAAGCCCTTAGCCGCCCTACCGTCGGCACTGTCCAAGAGGAGGACGAGGAGGCGGCGGCTGCCAACGCTACCGACGAGGCTGCTGCTGCTGCGCTTGCTTCCAACCCCGCCCTGGCTGCGATCATTGCCGAGCGTCTCGGCCGCCTCAATGGCGCAAGCAGCGGGTACGTCGAGGGCCTGCCTTACCTCCGCCGCCGCGTCGCAGCACTAGAGGGGCTCCAGGCGCAGCACCTCAAGATCGAGGCCGAGTTCCAAAAGGAGATTATGGAGCTGGAGCGCAAGTTCCAGACCAAGTACGCTCCTTTGTACCAGCAACGCAAGGACATTATTCTCGGTACTCAGGAGCCGTCGGCGGCGCTTGTGCTCGAGGGTGAGAAGGCCACTGAGGCCAAGTTGGGCAATGACAATGACGAGGAGGAGGCAAAGGAATCGCTTTCCGAAGTCAAGGCACCTTCCGATGGCGAGACTGGCATCCCCCATTTCTGGCTCACTGCGCTTCACACCCACACGGCCTTGGCCGAGCTCATCTCGGAGCGGGACGAGGAGGCGCTCAACTTCCTGCAGGACATTCGGAGCGAGCACTTGCCATCGGAGGGCAAGCCGGGCTTCCAGCTCTTCTTTGACTTTGCGCCGAACAATGGCTTCTTCACCAACACTACTCTGACCAAGACCTACTACTACCGTGATGATGTTGGTCCCAACGGAGACCTGATCTATGACCATGCGGAGGGTACGACGATCGACTGGGTAAGCGCCGACAAGGACTTGACCAAGCGGGTGGAGACCAAGAAGCAGCGCAACAAGCACACCAACGAGACCCGTGTGGTCAAGCGCTCGGTCCCGGCCGATTCCTTCTTCAACTTTTTCCAGCCTCCGCAGCCGCCTTCGGGCGCCGACGACGAGTCGGAGGATGAAGGCCTGGAGGAGCTGGAGGAGCGTCTGGAGCTAGACTACCAGCTGGGTGAAGATCTCAAGGACCGGATCGTGCCGCACGCGATCACCTACTTTACCGGTGAGGCGCTGCAATACGAGGAGTTTGACGAGCTCGAAGGGTTTGAGGATGATGACGATGACGAGGACGATGACGACGATGATGAGGATGGCCCGGCGCCTGGCGGCGCAACGGCCCAGTCGCTGACCCGCAAGAGTGCCGCCAGCAGTAGCGCATTTCCTGTTCGTTGTTGCTCGCCTCCTGACAGTCTGCACATGCATCCTTATTGGGCTTTTCGTCTAGACGTGGCATTGAATGGTCTCTTTCTTTCGTACGGCGACAGGCAGCAGTGGAATGGAATAGAATGGAACCCGGCTGAACCGGCTGATATAAATCGCACGGGATGGCGAAAGAAGGGGAGAGCGGCGGTGCATCCGAGGTGGCGAGGGCGGAATGGTCGGACATCACATTCCGCCCAAAGCCGAACGCGTCACTCTGTTGAACGTACGTTGAGGCGAGTCCCGTGGCGAGGCAAGCAGGACAGCGGTGGCTTTCGGCCTGCGTCCATCCGCCTGTCTACCACGACCCACACACCATGGCCACAGCGACCGTATCCAAGGCTCACGCCGCTGGTCCCAGCACCCCCACTCCATCCAATGTCGGTGGCGTGCGTGCCTCGGGAATCGGCTCGTTCTACGCCGCCAAGATGCAAGCATACGAGCTGGAGATCAACGATAAGACGCAGAACCTGCGTCGGCTCGAAGCGCAACGCAATGCGCTCAACGCACGCGTGCGTCTTCTGCGTGAAGAGCTGCAGCTGCTTCACGAGCCCGGGAGCAGCGTCGGTGAGGTGGTCAAAGTGATGGGCAAGAAGAAGGTGTTGGTCAAGATCCAGCCAGAGGGCAAGTTTGTCGTGGACTTTGCCGATGACATTGATCCTGCGTCGCTGAAGCCTGCGCTGCGTGTGGCGCTGCGTCCGGACAACTACCAACTGCACAAGATTCTTCCCAACAAGGTCGACCCCCTCGTTTCGCTCATGATGGTGGAAAAAGTGCCGGATTCGACGTACGAGCAAGTGGGTGGCCTGGACCGGCAGATCAAGGAGATCAAAGAGGTGATCGAGTTGCCTGTCAAGCACCCGGAACTGTTCGAAAGCTTGGGGATTGCCCAGCCCAAAGGTGTGCTTCTCTACGACGGCCCTCCCGGTACAGGTAAGACCCTGCTCGCTCGGGCCGTCGCGCACCATACCGACACGCGCTTCATTCGTGTGAGTGGGTCGGAGCTGGTACAAAAGTACATTGGTGAGGGTTCGCGTATGGTGCGTGAACTTTTTGTCATGGCTCGCGAACATGCTCCTTCGATCATCTTTATGGATGAAATTGATTCCATCGGCTCTTCGCGCGGCGACAGTGGGAGCAACGGGGACTCGGAGGTGCAACGAACGATGCTCGAGCTTCTGAATCAATTGGACGGGTTTGAAGGGACGAAGAACATCAAGGTCATTATGGCCACCAACCGAATTGATATCTTGGACCCTGCCCTGCTCCGTCCAGGCCGCATTGACCGCAAGATTGAATTCCCCCCTCCTGGGCCGGAGGCCCGTGTGGCCATTCTGCGCATCCACTCGCGCCGGATGAGCTTGCAGCGCGGGGTCAACCTTCGTGCGTTGGCAGAAAAGATGGGCCAAGCGTCGGGGGCCGAGGTGCGTGGGATCTGCACCGAGGCGGGCATGTATGCTCTTCGTGAACGCCGCCAACATGTTTCTCACGAGGACTTTGAGCTGGCGGTATCCAAGGTCCTCAAACGCCAGCAAGAAGGCAGCATGAGTGTCAACAAGCTCTTCACTTGATGGCGTTACGTATTTCGATCGATTCTGGTATATCTCCCCCTTTGACGGATAGGGTCGCCATAGCTCTTGGTCGGTAGCCACGAAAGGTTGGGTTTGGGCTGGTGTCCGGGACTGTACTAGACGTCTGCAGATAGTCGTCGGTCGACCTTGATGCTTGCTGGTGAAGCTCGCGGCAGGTGCTACGAACAGGAGGTTACTAGTTACTCCTCGTAGTGATGAAGCTTGCAAATCGGTGGCAACAGAGTCACCGGGACGACGACCCAATGTCTGACTATGCGTTGTTTACATGTGAAGCTTCAAAAACAAAAAATAGCTCGACGTGGGACTCGAACCCACAACCTTCTCTTTAGGAGAGAGATGCGCTACCTTTGCGCCAGCCGAGCGTTGGCTAATTTGCAGCCCTAGAACGTGGTCATGATGGAAGACTAACTAATAGCAGGGAGCAAACCGAAGTTGGTGAGGGAGGCACAATGGGAAGGTTCTCCCGCACGTGGTATGCACCAAACACACCTATCAGGTCTCTCACATCTCTATCCAGACGAATGGGATGTAGGGCGAAGCACGAACCGGGTCAGAAATGCACACTATTACTGAGCACAGTATACTGCGATAATCGCAGAGAGGGTGATGAGGACGATTGTATAGATGACAAACCCACTATAGTGACGAACATGAATGCGGGAAGAGTTTTTCAGAAGAACATTCCAGCTTCATCGCCATCTCAATCGTCAGAAGAACCATCCGGCTCGCTGTACACCGGCAAGAGTGATGTTTGTAGCATATATCTTCATGGGCTATACGTAATGAATGCCCCTGCGGCGGGGGTTACGACTCACCACGGACCCGTTCGGATCTGATTGGGCATCAGAAGCAAGAGGGAGATTCCATTGGAAGGGTTAGACAAGTGGGTAGGTAGGGGTTTGGGTACATCGAAAAAGCACAGGTGAGATGGGCACTTGCGTCCGGGGATTCCACAACCCTCCTGGGCACGTCGGATCGAGGAAATATGGGGTTGGAGAGAGAACAAAAGATTGAAGTGGACCGAGTCTTCACCAGGGCAATAGACAGGTTTTGGCTCTCTTGAACCGTTTCTTCCGTTGATAGAGGTTATACCAGATCATACAGGATCGCCGTTCACAGCGCCAACAGCCACATCCTTTTACTGTCGCATCCACCGTTGCGTCCAGAGGTTCTTCACCCAATCCCTTGGGTTCCTCCGGTCTTACATCCTCCTTTTGCTTACTGTTTTGGAGATGAGCAAAGAAGTGTTACTCTTCTGTTGATGAGCTCTGGAGTCCTGGGGTCCACACTCAGCAGTGCTGATGTGTGGCCTTCAGGATTAAGCTTGACCTCAAGCGTCATCCAAACGTGATTATGGTGCAAAAGCGTTGCATTAATAGTTGTGGCTGTATAGCCTAACTCAATCTGGCAACAACACCTACACAGGGACACTATGTAGGTAGCCAGTCGCCACCACTCAGGCCGGAGCGGGCGAGCTGTGGTGGTGGTGCGAAAGCATAAAATGCTCTGTCCAACTATGCCTGGCATAGGAGTGAATTGAATGGGAACAATCAAAGGCTAATCAAAAGGATCCCGGGAGAGGTGTGTGAAGGTGTGGGCGATGTGTCTGTGGAAGTACAAAATGTGCTCCTGTGTTGTATTGCCATCTGCTATTCGCTCTGGCGACGCCACTCTCTCTGCACTCGACGAAGGGGCACTGTGAGCGTGAGCAGCATGGCTGGCGTCGCAGTGTTGCTATGCCGCACTTGACCTACACAAGAAGCAATAAAGCCTAGGGAACGAAATGTGCCTGTTGTTTCGCTATACCTGCCGTGTACGTGAAAAAGAAAGAGGCGAATCATTAATCAGATCGATCATCGATCACGTGTCGATCACATATCATGTTGGGCTCGCAGAAGTTGACGTGTGACGGCTGTGACCATGTGACCTGTGGGTGTGACATGTGACATCCATTGACATGTGATGGCGTGGCATGGGACAGGGGCTGTGTGCCATGTGACTGGGTGTGACATGTGACGGTTACCCACCCAGCTGAATTCTGTGTGGAGCACGCCGGGCAAAAACAGGCAAAACAGGCAAAGACGGGCAAAAGGGGCACCACGCCGCTGTGGCATGCGACATGTGAGCTCTTATCGATTATCGATGATCGATTGTCCGACATCCGAGGACTCGGGGGTCGGCACCCTGCCCACCGTAGGCATGGCGCCTGTGCCATGATATCGAGACCTGCCGTTTCCTGAGTCGGCCACACATCCCAAACGGTGCGGCGTCGCCCTGTCCAGCCACAGCGGCGCCATAGCCCACAATGCACGATGCCAGAGGGGATCTGCACTGATCGATCAGTGGTAGATGATGCATGATGCATGAGCTGCCTGCCCTGGTCCTACCAACGCCTCATGCCGCCCTCAGGCCTCACGCAGCACCTCAATATCTCAATGCCAGTCATTTGTTCTGGCACTGGGAGAACAACAAATGAGAGCCTAATACCACGCCCACTGTTCTTCCAAGCCCAGTCGCCTGGTGGGGAACACGCAAGACTGAGGCCCTGAGTCGGCTGAGTGCCTAAACGCCTGAGCATGGGCAGGCCCCAGGCGCAGGTCAGTCGATCAGGATCAGCTGTTCCCTGGTCCTGCAACGCCCACGGCCGGAAAGGGCGCCGTGCTTTCCCGTGCGTTCCGATTCAATAGCCACGCCTCAGCGCCCAGGGCCTCAGGGCCTCAGGCAATACAACGACCAACGCCCCCACCAGGCCACTGCCGCTGGACGGTGGCCTACGCTGGCGGCGGTTGGGGGTGTGGGGGGTTGGCCAACAACGCCCAGGGGCACCAAAGGGCAGCGAAAACTCGCCCAACCCGCGGTGGGTGTCTCGTGTGCTTTGCGCCTGCGTCAGCGCATCCAGGCATCATCGATCAGCCATCCGCCATCATCCACTAGCGCATGAACGCGCCGCAGTGCATCAGTGGCCCACCGCTGACCACCGCCCACACTGGCGTGCTGCTGCTCTGGCCGCCGCACATACCCTGCTTGCGCCACGCAAGGGGCGGGGGGGCGTTCACCGCTCAGCAGGACTAGGCAGCACTAGACAGCACTAGGCAGCCCCAGGACGCCCCAGGCAGCAAACGGCAGCCCCAGGCACGCACCCGCACAGTGTCCTACCCTCCCCGTCTGCCTCACACTGCCCCTGCGCCCCGCCCCGCCTGGCCCCGCCCCACAGCGCCCTGGCGCCTGGTGCTGGCATGCACCCAGGCCAGCCAGCCCACCGCTCTCAGCTGCTCCAGTGCCCCGAGTCACCTGCTCCTCCTCTCCCGCCCCATCGGCCCATCCTTGCTTTCCACCACCACCACCACCGCCCCCTCTGCTATCCGTCCCGCTGTCCTCGACACCCCCGACGACGGCAATCCCTGCCTTCACCTCCCCCAACTCGCTGGCCTCTGCGCCCCACCCACATTCTTTTGGCCCTCTCCTCCCCTCGCCTGCCGGCAGGCGTCCCCCGCCGTGGTCCTCGACCATACACCACATTCGTTTGATCACGCTCACGCTCACGCCCCCCCGCTGAACACCATGGCCGCCGCTTCTGCTGTCCCCAGTGTTCTTGCTTCCGCCCCTGCTTCCCCCCTGCCCCCGGCCCCGCCCCCACCCCCACCCCCATGCCGCAGCAGCTCGCGCATCAGACCCTGCCTCCTTCGCACCAGCCTGTTGCCGCTGTGCGCACCCCCAGCCCCACCGACCTCGGCTGGCTCCATCTCCCGCCGCTCTCGGACGTGCCCGATGTGGCCCGGGCTCAGGCCCATGCCATCTACGCCTCCGTCTTCCAGCACCTCGTCGACCTATCCCCCGCTCCCCACCCGCGGGACCCGGCGCCTTTCATGGCTCTCCATGATCTGGCCTTGTGCCAGACCCGACCACGGACGCGGAGTACTACAGCAAGGTACGTTACAGCGTATTTTATGACGGCTAACCAGGATCTCTGACACTTTCTCCTTTTTTGTGATTCGAGTAGGTGTCCCATCCCATCTCTCTTCATGCCATTGAAGCAAAGATCGACCGGCAGGCGTATAGCTCGCCTGTTGAGTTTGAACAGGACATGATGCACCTCTTCGCCAACGCCCGCCTCACCAATCCGATTGGCACCTCTACCTACGGTCAAGTGGCTCGTCTGCAGCACATCTACTTTGAGCTCGTTGCTTGGCCTGCCCAAAGTTCGGTGGAGGCAATTGAAGCACACATGGATTCCGTTGCCCATCTCGCTTCAGTGCAGCCGACACCCTTTACCTCGGTGCCTGTTGGGCCGGGTGAGGCAGCACACCACCCGTTCGTAGCAGATGGTCCTCTCGGGCCCGTTTCGTCCGAGCTGCTGGCATCGTCCACGGCCGACTTGCTTTCGCACGCGCGTCTGCACAATCGCGAAAAGGTGGTGTTTGACCATGTTAATTTCAAAGGTCAAACGTACCGGGTTGGTGATTGGGTGCATCTGCTCAACCCTTCTGACCCAAGCAAGCCCATTGTTGGCCAAATTTTCAAGGTACTTCAAAAGGCGCCTTCGGGGCACGAGGTGACGTCTTCATCCAAACAAATCTGCCCTGGCCCGCTCTGGGCAATACTACGTCTCAGTCTGCTGGTACCACCGTCCCGAGAGACCGTCCACCCCCCTCGCGGCAGTTCATCCCCAATGAGGTCTTCAAGACAGGGCTCATGGTGGATCACAAGGTACAGGACATTCTCGAACGTTGCTTCGTCATGTTCTACACCCGTTACATTCGTGGTCGTCCAACAACCGAGGTGTGGGACCGTGAGACGCAGCAGTTGTACGTCTCCGAGTTCCGATACAACGACCAGACCCGGCAATTCAACAAGATCAAGTCGTGGAACTCGTGCATTCCTGAGGAGCTCCGGGGGGTTGAAGTCCCCATGGATTCGTTTCCCAAGCCGGTCTTGCCCAAGAGGCAGCCTTCGCCCTTCCTCACTGGCGATGCTAGCGGGCCAGGATTCCTTGTTCCTGAACCGCTCCATGAGCCCCAACGCCCCTCGCACGCCGACGCTGTCCACATGAACCGCAAGCGTTCCGCCATGGAGTCCCTTAAGGCGCCGCGACCAAACAAGGAGGCGACCGTTCCCTCATCCCTTGCCCGCCGTCGGCATACCACGACAGAGCCGCTGAGCACGCTTGCTCCGCCTCTTTTTGTGGCGCACCAATGGGCCTGCTTCCCACGCCCACGTCACCGCAGATGCCAATGCTGCCGTTCGTCACGGCACCCTTGTTATCTCCCACGGCGGGATTACCTCCGTCTCCGAGCACAGAGTTGCCGCAATCGGCTGGTACGGGTCTGGGGCTTCTCTCCATCCCCGACGGGAACTTTGGGGGGGACAAGCCGCGCTCCAACACGATGCCCGATCTTTTCTCCCAACCAGCTGTGCCCATCGGTTGGCTTGGCCCGGAGCAGGTGGCGGACCAGCGGGCTCATTCAGTGTCGGGCGAAACCGACTCTTGGCCGTTGGCATTGACCGAGGCAGCCCCGCCTCCCTCGCTCGACCTGTCTGCGTGCGCTGACCAACAGCCCTTGCACGGCCGCAGACCGCCTCATCCGAGCAAATTATTCCCGAGCTCACTGTTGACTCGCTCACGGCCTCCCCCGACTCGGTTGCCGCTGCATCTTCTGCCTCGTCTCCCTCGGCGTGGGAGCCTGTTACCCCCAGTCCCACTCTTGTCTCTGGTTCGCCCTCGACCATGCGGGCGAGCGTGTTCGGTCCGCTGGAGCGGCTTCTGTCCCCGTCGCCGGCGCCTTGGGCGGCGCCACTCGAGTGGCCCGTTGCGCAGCTGCAGCCGGATGGCCAAGTGCATGCTGCTGCTACTCGGCTGGATCCTAAGGTCCTCCGTCGCGAGTCGTTCGACGCTTCGCTCACTTTCCTCCGCCAACCGTACGAAGGGATGCCTGCGCCGGTCCCTGTTACCGAGACGGCGCGCAACCGAGTTGAACCTGACGAAGTGCCTCGTCTGACTCGGACGAGACGGTGTGCTCGATGGTGGAAGCGCGGGGGTGGAACCTGAACAAGGACCCTTGCTCCCTCTGCCGGTGTCATGTTCAGCCCGCTCGACAAGTTTTTCCCGCTTGCCGAAGAGCAAGAGGAGCCACCGCCATTCTCCCCTCTCCAGACCTTCTTACCTTTGCCGATCTGGCTAGTTTCGGGCACTTGGGTCTGCCCTTCTGCTTACGGGGCGTATACCCATCGGTTGGGGAGCTTCCCCGACCTTTTGTTTTGCTTCTGGCCGGATCCCTGAGAAACCCAAACGTAATCTCTGCCTGTGCCCTGTGGGCACGGATGGGTTTGCTTTTCGTCTCTCTTCGTCTCGTCTCTCCCCATCTCTCTCGCCCTCTCAACCCATCAAAGTGTCGCTTTTCTTCCTCTGTGCCTGGATCCCTATGCGCCTGCACCACCTCCCTCCATCTCTTCTCGTGTGCAGGAGCACCACTTGATTCTTTTCTCTCTCTCTCTCTCTCTCTCTCTCTCTCTCTCTCTCTCTCTCTCTCTCTCTCTCTCTCTCTCTTCTCTTTTTTCTCTTTTTTTCTTCTTTTTCTTTTTCTCTTTTTCTCTTTCTTCTCCTTTCCGTTTCTGTTCTCTTTCGATCGCTACTCTTTCTCTTGGCTCTCGCCCCTATTACCACTCAAATCCATCATATCTGTTTCGGATCTCGATTCGGATTGAATAAGACAAGCAACCAGTCTGCGACGAGGGAATCAGGGTTCAGTCAGCACTGGGATTTATGGGCTAGAGACGGCATGACGGCATGGATCACATGAGTTGGGGGGTAGAACAGTCGACTGTGGGCAGGTTATATGGTTCGAACAAGTATAAATGCATGGATGGCCCGAGGACGACGGATTGGAGATACAGGCTAGAAGAAGATTGGCGAGGGGGATGAGTATATGATGAGTGACTCAACCTCCACCCCTGCGATTCGTCAAACGTTTTTCTGGCCCTTATTCGCGCCCACGGTACCTCATCGATCATCCGTATCACGTCTTCCTTCTTTTTCTTCCCCGCAATTGGTTCTCATAGAAATCATGGGCACCCGGGATGGAGAGCACAGACTTGAGGACCTTGGCGAGACTCTCGCACTATACGAAAAGACGGTCCTGTTCAGATTAATTCCCATCGATAATACATCGAGGAGAGGCGTGTTTTTGTCTCTGCTTCACCGACACAGGGTGCATTAGTAGATATATCCTCACAGTATAGTATCCATGTGCGCCTTGGGAGAAAAGAGAGAATGATAATTTTGTACGAGATGATCGATAAGCCATCAAAGCAAGCCAAGTCCTCGGGGGGCTTTGTGACATCTTCCCTTGGGATCTCTTCGACTCGATTGTGTCATTCCCAAATTGAATTGTGTCTCCTTGTTCTAGTATTCCCCCCCAAGCATACAATGTCATCGATCATCTCTTCTGATGGTTTCCTTCCTCCTCCTCAGCATGAAGAGACATTGGGGGGGGGGAAGTATACTGGCTTTTTGCTATATGGACCCTCAGCCAGCGCAGCCTCGTATTTACTATTGGCCACCGTGGGGCTGACATTTTGTACTGGATACAAAATTATGAGATGCGTAGTGTACGACAGTACGGGACGCGACGTTGTAACATACGTGATGCCTCTGTGAGGGTAACCGTTACCGGTAAGGCTAGAGGCTGTGGGCCAGTGCTACGCGCCTGAGGGCCGGTGGCGGTTTGAACGCTGGTTAATATTGCAGTTGCCCCGCTGGCCGACCGGAGAAGGTCGATGGTGTTCGAGGCGAGAGGGACGGGGCGAGAGGAGGGCAGCGGCCGCAGGCGATGCTACGCCGGGGATGCGCGCTGGGGCAATTCGGTGGCAAAACGGCTGCCCACGGGGCAACGCGACACGGCAGTCTCACTATAGCTCAGTCACTGGCAGCTGGCCACTGTCGTCACTCGCGTCACCAGACTGGGCACGGCGCCAGTGCGGTGCTGTGCACAACGCTGCGCCCTGTCCCGTCTATGAGGAATCGACTTGCCTGTGTAGCGCGTAGCCCTCTATCGCCGCAATGCTGCCTGTCACCTTGCTAACTCTTCGGTACGCAGGCACCAGACGCCAAGGCCGGCAGGGCAGGAGATCCACGATCGGAGATGGGATGCACGCTGTGCTGCCTATATACCCGGCAACCATCGTCTTCTCGGCATTGGTCCAGCCCGTGACCCTTCTGTCGCAAAAGCCACACCGACCGGATGGCGCATTGCATCGCAAACCGATGCTGTGCGGGGAGGCGAATGCGTTGCCCGGATGTGTTGGCTGGATGTGCTGGCGGAGAGGTGGCAAGGTGGGCCGCTATCCTCAGCGTCATCGACGTCATCCGCTCTTAGAAAGCGTAGCGCGTAGGGGCTAGTCCGTATTAAATGACCAATGGCCACCCTATTCCCGTCCCGTCTAACGTGTACCCTTCCTCGGTTCAAGCCCAGCGCTGAGGCGCAGCGCTCAAATCTCAAAGCACACAGCAGTGCTGCGGAGCGTTAGTTTGGGCCGCGCCACCATCACTATACCCCCTCCCTCCCCCTCCTTCACCGCCACTCCCATCCACCCCCACCCCCTCCCCCCTCCCCACGCTCCGCCATCTCCCCGCCCACACCTGCTCCTCTTCGGCCTCGACTGCCACGCCCCTTGCCGCCCTCCCTCAGCGCTATTCACCAGAGCATCCGAGCGTCCTTTTGTAGCACAGTGTTCGACCCACACGCTTATCGTGTGAGCTCCTGAGCTCCGCACCCCCCTAACCCCGCTCTGTCCCCGTGTGCGTTCCCTCGGTTGTCTTGCCTACTTGGTGGTACTCCCTTCGTGGCCTTGGCCAGGCACCTTCCATGGCTGGGCAGTAGCAACCCCTCACCTCCACTTTTTCATCCCCGCGCGCTGGTGGCATCAATGCCCCGCCCTGGCACAAAACACCAATTCGCCAGCTCCGTGGGCATCTACCATTCCAAACAGTGTACCCAGGACCCGCTCCATCCTCGGTCCTCACAGCGCGTACTACCTTTTCGACCACATCAGCCGTCGCTACCGCACACCTAGCTAAGCCACCACCGCCACATCACCAAGCACAGATCACCTCAGTCACGCCTCGCGCGTCACCGCGTCACCTCCTCTCGCCTCGGATTCTCTAAACCTCCATCGACTCCCGCACCACGCTATTCCCACGCACCTTAGTACCTTTCAGCGTCTCTCTGGCCGGCCTGGGGTTACTGTACTTCCCCAGGTGTATTAGGCACAAGTGCCCATTCTTTTTTCCTGTCTATTATACCGATCTTCTCTTTGACGACGATATCCATCAGTCCATACCATGCCTGTTCCGCCAAACTCTACCGACGCCAAGGCCCCGTGGTATACCTACCTGTTCCCTGGTGCTGCAGTCGGAGACGGACCCGTCCCGTCACCGAACCAGAACCTCTTTCTTCCCCCTCCACTTTCCAACGCTACCGATGGAGCATCCTGGCTTAGTTAACCCGGGACGCCTATTCCCATCCCCAGTCCCTTTGCTCCTCCAAGGGCATCGTCCCCTACCCAACTCCACTCTGCGATGACCCGGTTGAATAGCATGTCTCCTTGCCCATTTTCTGTTCTCCCTGGGTGGACCAGCGACTGACCATGTTCCTTCTTCCCCCTCCCTCACCCCAGGACGTACTTCCTGTTTCATCAGCCTCCCGCCCCGTTCCACCATGCCCGAATGCGGTCACGGTCCTCGCACCGTTCACGTTCTCGACGGGATTTCCCTCTGGCCCAACTCCTCTCACGCCTACAAAAGCCAGTTTGGCTCACCCCCCGTCCTCCCGTCCGTCACGTTTTGCCCACACCCATGCTGAACCACAGGTGCTCATCCAGCTCGTGTTCGGCCCCTCTTCATCACTCTTCTCTTCCTTGGTACGGGAGGGCGCTCCGAGCCTCTCCCTCAGACGCCGTTCCCCGGCGCCTCGGACCACGTATGATTCCTGTACGGTCGGTTACCGTTCGTCTGGATCCAATTTACCCAGACCACCAGCTACAACACCCTTCTTCCATCACCTTGCCTCGATCTGCTTCGAGCAGAAGAGTTGGCGTGCCTCTGGCTCCCATTGGTACCCCTTCGGAAGAAACGTGGGCACGCACATCGGAGACGAGCGGAAGCACTTTGGGTTCCCAAGTCGCCCCCTTCGTCGCTCTCGATTTCGCCTTCGCTTCACGGTGGTTCGGATCTCTTTCCGCCCCACTCACCCACCCATTCCATCTTTGGCCCCGACGTTTCCTCGCCCCCCAAGCTGATTCCTTGGAGCAGGCTTGACGGACCCATACCCAACAGCTCACCCCGTCCTCCTCGCCCTCGCTCCTCGGATCCAGCACCAGGTGGTCGAGGTCCAAGCACCAAGTTGACGACGGTGCCAAAGGGGAGAGAGCCGATCCCACTGTGGAGCCGGAACGTAGCCCCCCCCCCCTGTTGAGGAACGAACGCCTCGTCGTGGGCTGAGCGAGCGCTCGTGGTCCTCTTCTTCTCTTTGCCTACGCCTACGCCTTCCCGTGTCCACTCTATGAACGCACGGTCCACGCCCCGCCCACCGTTGCCAGGGGCGTCGGGGCCGTGATCTGAGTCTTGTTTCCCTTCTATTACCTCGTCTTGTTTCCCTTTTAGTACCCCTCCTTCCCCCCTCTTCCCCCTCTGCATGTATGAGAGGGATACTTTTCTGAACAGTTTCCCCTTCCTGGTCTTGTTCATCCGACTGCCCTCCCGCTGCGAGTTCTGCGCTCTTTGACTTCTTGAGAAGGACAGGCCTTATGGTTTGCCTGGAGCGCATTGACGATTGCGGATGTTGGGTTGCAGTGCTGTATATACCCTCTATTAATAGTCTCCCTGTTCTGATCCCGAGATCCTTGATCTTTCTCTCGCGTTTATTCATGTCTGCGTTTCGTGTTTTACTCTGTTCTTTAGTAAAAACAACAAGACCGTGTCCAATTTCCTTCTACTTTTTTTATATTACTATGTGGCGAGTAGTGATGTGAAAAGTGTATGAATGCCAAGAAGCGAAAAGAGGGGGACAAAAGCAGGTAAGGCAACGCGACGGACTCCCATGCAGCATTGACGTATATTTGCAGTCCTCACTACTATTCAGTTGAATCAGGCTCAAGCATCAACGTTCAAAACGTCATCAACTTCCGGTCATGATCCTTCGGAGTTCTAGCACCAACAACGCAAGGTCGAATCTAACCCTACTTAGTCGTGTGCTTATAGCCAGCGGTTCAGGTCCAGCTATACGTTTACCGTTTACCATACAGGCCAGGATGCTGTCACGGGCTGCGGCGGACACGAGATGGTCCGACCCAAGCTAAGGCCCCCTGCTCCGCACATGCCCAGTAGAGCGTGCTCCGCAGGCCAACCAAGTGTGATGATGGTTGGCTAAATCAAGTATCGTGGCCGAAGGGCCATGCTCCGCGCGACAATAGTCGCCCCCCGCCCAAGTCCAAGTCGGCCGGCCTAAATAAGGCCACCGAGCTTCCAGTGCCGTGCGGCATCTGCCGTCCCGTCCCCGTTTCCGTTTCCTTTCTCTGTCGCGCCTGCGGCGACCAACCCCGCTTTTGACATGTCTTCCTTTCTACACCCCCTCTTGTATCCGTTTCCCTTTTGATCCTGCCTGTACCCCTGGTTGATGGGGATCTTTTCCCCCACCTTCCATTCTCGTCCCCACTCTCGTCATCTCTCGTCTCCACCTTCGTCCCTTTCCCGCCTATCCTGTCCGACTCCTGCCCGTTTCCAGCCAATTGATCCAGTACAGGCAGCTCTTCTTGTTAGCGTCCGACTTCTCCTCCGACCTCGTCCTCCAGCCCTTCGTCAACCCCATCGCGCGAGCCCTCCTTTGGCCGCGGCGATTCCCAGTCTCAGTTAAGGCAGTGTTTGTCCGCCGCTGCCTCCTCCCGTCCCTAAGTCCCGGAGGCTTCAGACACGTTACTACGGCCCAAGCCGGTGCAGACGCAGCCTTGCCACACGTGCAGCCGCCCACCAAAGGCCTCTCCTCGTCACTAGCTCCGCTCGGATACACCAACCAGCCCAAGCCCGAAACGACCGTGAGTCGTCCTTCCGTCTCCTAAGGGATTGTACCCCAAAAACCCCAGGGCGGGCCCCGGCGGCGCCCGCCCGTGACATAATGGAAGGTCCGGGTTCCCAAGGCAGGTCCTCAAGGTTCGTCGTTATTTTGGGCTGGTCCCTTTTCAAGCCTGCGCAAGTCGTCGCCGTTTCCCATTCCCGTTTCCCCCTCCCGTTGGGCAGACGTGCCCTCCCCGTTTTTCACCCTCAGTCCTTGAGCGCATCCCCCGTTTCGTCGTCCCCGATGCCAAGGCGCTCTTCCCTTCCCTTTCTCCCTTTCTCTCCCTCCGTTGCGACGAGGCCCTGGATGGCCCTCCCCAATCGTTGCACCCCGATGGTTTCCCCGGCTCCCGATGACTCTGAGGCTTGGCCAGCTTCTTGCCCTCGTTGCCGCTTCAAATTCGATCAGCCTTGAAACTTTATCCTCGGTTCGTTTGTTTTTGTTTCTGGGTCGCGTCCAATAGCGCGCCCGGATTGGTTGCTTTCCATCACCACCACTCGCGCATCAAGCAGTACCAGTCGGCGTACGATTCAAGACGCTCGCGTTCACCCGGCTGCTCTACCCTCCAAGTCCCCGCGCGAGGTGATTTTCATTCCCTTCCCCGATGGACGACTCGAGCCTGGCCTGATGGCCAACCGGTTTCGACCCCAGCTCATCGTCTCCAAGTGAGGTCCAACCCTCGACCACTCAAGACCCTCGGACGCTCGCGACGGTTTTCAACAGCTCAAGGCGAATTTTTTTTTCAGGATCTTCGCCCGTGACGTCAATTTCGGTTGCTCTATTCCTTCTTTCTCGATGGTTAACTCCTGTCCCCCCCTCGGAGAGGAGGAGGCCCAGGAGATGCGCGCGGACGCGCATAAGGAGGATGGGGCGTGGGAGCGCCGGTCGCCATAAGGCGAGGCGACGGCTGCAAGCCCAATTACCGTGTTTATCCTACCAAGTAGGCATGTGGGCATGCCTTGTGAAGGGGAGCGTGATGCGACGGACGAACGCTGGCAGGCAGGCCAGCGGAGCGCGCCGATCCCCTTCTAGTCCACATCAAGCCCTGGTATTCGTGCGAGCGAACGTTGGCAGGCGGGCCAGCGGAGCTTGTACTCTCCCCCAAGTCTCAAAGGAGGCGAGCATTAGCCGGCGGGCCAACAGCGCCTCTACCTCTTGGTTTCTCTGCTCTCAAGATGGCTTTGACTCGCACCCCCGATGCTCGAAGGAAGGAGGGGCGTGCGAATGAGAAGAGAGCTTGACACCCCCGACGCTCGAAGGAAGGAGGGGCGTGGGAGCAAGAGCCTGAACCCGCACCCCCGACGCTCGAAGGAAGGAGGGGCGTGCCAAGTATCCAAGTACCCAATCCCCGTTCAAAGTTTGGTCGGCGCGAAAGGAGTTTGACGCCGATCGTATGCCCAAAGACCGAGGGAGCGAAGGGCATACCTCGCGATTGCTTTACCATGGAAAGGAGAGATGCGCATGGGTAAGCGTACACTCCTTCACCCCCTCCCCGTTGCTATTAGGAGAGAGGGAAGCCCATCCATGGAAGGCGTGCGGACACGCCTTGTGAAGAGGAGCGTAATGTCACGGGCTGCGGCGGACACGAGATGGTCCGACCCAAGCTAAGGCCCGCCTGCTCCGCACATGCCCAGTAGAGCGTGCTCCGCAGGCCAACCAAGTGTGATGATGGTTGGCTAAATCAAGTATCGTGGCCGAAGGGCCATGCTCCGCGCGACAATAGTCGCCCCCCGCCCAAGTCCAAGTCGGCCGGCCTAAATAAGGCCACCGAGCTTCCAGTGCCGTGGCGGCATCTGCCGTCCCGTCCCCGTTTCCGTTTCCTTTCTCTGTCGCGCCTGCGGCGACCAACCCCGCTTTTGACATGTCTTCCTTTCTACACCCCCTCTTGTATCCGTTTCCTTTTGATCCTGCCTGTACCCCTGGTTGATGGGGATCTTTTCCCCCACCTTCCATTCTCGTCCCCACTCTCGTCATCTCTCGTCTCCACCTTCGTCCCTTTCCCGCCTATCCTGTCCGACTCCTGCCCGTTTCCAGCCAATTGATCCAGTACAGGCAGCTCTTCTTGTTAGCGTCCGACTTCTCCTCCGACCTCGTCCTCCAGCCCTTCGTCAACCCCATCGCGCGAGCCCTCTTTGGCCGCGGCGATTCCCAGTCTCAGTTAAGGCAGTGTTTGTCCGCCGCTGCCTCCTCCCGTCCCTAAGTCCCGGAGGCTTCAGACACGTTACTACGGCCCAAGCCGGTGCAGACGCAGCCTTGCCACACGTGCAGCCGCCCCACCAAAGGCCTCTCCTCGTCCCTAGCTCCGCTCGGATACACCAACCAGCCCAAGCCCGAAACTACCGTGATCCGTCCTTCCGTCTCCTAAGGGATTGTACCCCAAAAACCCCAGGGCGGGCCCCTGGCGGCGCCCGCCCGTGACAGATGCCTTCAAGTAGAACAAGACGACGAAGATACTGACAGCTGTCTCCTGAGGCAGCTGAAATCTTCCTCATTCTGGAGCAGGAGCACGCATTGGTTCTCCCATGTAGGAGGGAGATTGCTTCGGATGCCGACAGGTATTCATTCAGGCTGCATGGAATGGCGCCTTATATACCAGAGGAGAAGGAGAAGCTATCACACGGTAGACGACGCGTGATGAGGGGAAAGAGACACAAAGGGGGCAAGGAAGATCTAGAACAAGGATCATACCCACATCCTGTGGGAATGTGTGTGTGATCCGTCATCCCATGCAGGTCGGGAAGGAGTCGAAGACAAGACCAATCACCTTCCACGCTGTGCCACAACATGCACTTGTCGCGTATCAATGAGAGTGACAGGAGATCTTGGAATCGGTCAGATCTGGATTAGCTTGTTTTGGTCTTGCGGGCGTCAAAGGTTCACCTCGAACGGAGGGACATGTTGAATGGGGGTGCAATGGATGATGGCTCGCTTATAAAAGTCTGCTGACACTACACCGTCAAGCGCGGGAGCACAGACCGGCACAGACGGGAACCGACCGGGTTGCTGGTGGGTTGGTACATTAATGCTATGCCCATATACCCAGTGGGCCATGTGGGAGCGTGTGAGTGCCACTGATAGAAAGGCAGAGTATGGGGCCGAATGCATCATGGCATCATAGGGGAAGATGGCACTGAGTACTGAGTTCAGTACTGAGTGTGGGGTCGGAGGGTCTATTGAATATTGAATATCCGAGCACTGAGTGCGTGCCCACCTGTGCCCCTTCGCTCGCATGGCTGGAGCGTTCGATGTTGGATGTGTGGGCGATGCTCGATGCCCGGGGAACGTGAACCGGGCAGCGTGAACGGCGCCCTGCCAGCTCTCTCGCAGGTGCGCTTGCCGCTTGCGGGGCGTGAAACGATAAACGATAAACGTTAAACGTTAATCGTCTCAACTGCAGCCTGCAACCTGGTACGTGCAACCGGCAAACATTCAACTTGCATTGGAACGTGAACGTTCAACTTGAACATTCAACTCGCCCCGTTCGCCCCCGCCGCAGCGCATCCACGTCCCCATCCATCCGCCTCCATCTCTCCCCCGCCCCCATCTCTCCCCCCCATCTCTCCACCACCCCCCCATCCCCCGCCAGACACTCATCCCTGCCACAGGGGGATGCATTGCCGCCCACACCATGGGGAACTGCTTCAGCAGCACGCCCGACGCCTCCGCGTCTGCCCCGGCTCCATCTGCCACTAAACCCACCGCCCGCGCCATGAAGGCTGCCGACGCTTCCTCCTCCCTGGCCCCCGCCTCCCAATCCACCAACAACGGCGCCCACACCAATGGCTCCACCGCCAAATCTGCCTCTGTTCCAGCTGCGGTCAAGAAGGAGCCCCGCTCCTTCAAGCTCCTCCTCCTCGGCAGCGGCGAGAGCGGCAAGAGCACCATCAGCAAGCAAATGAAGATCATCCACAAGGACGGCTTTAACCACGCTGAACTTCTTACTACTACCGCCTCATCATTGCCAAGAACCTCCTCGAGTCAGCTCAGACCATCGCCATGGCTTTGGTCAAGTTCGAGCTCCAGCCCGAAGACACCCCTTCCCGCCTCGCCATCCAGAAGGTCCTCAACTTCACCATCAAGTCTTCCAACCCCGCTGGCGCGGACACCAGTGCACCAGGCTCTAATGCCGATGAGTACGAAAATCCTCCATCGGAACCCCCACTCCCCCTCGTCCCAGACCTCCCCGTTGGAGGACGATGCCAACCCTCTCACGCCCGAAGTGGGGGCCTACGCACAGCAAATATGGAACGCGCCCGTCACGCGCACACTTCTCGATCTTCACAGCGACCAGTTCTATCTCATGGACAGTGGGCCCTACTTTTTCGAGAATGCCAAACGTATTGCTGCCCCAGGCTATCTTCCCACCAACGATGACGTTTTGCGAGCCCGCTCGAAGAGCACGGCGATCACCGAGACCACATTTACCATGGGCAATCTCGTGATCCACCTCTTTGACGTGGGTGGCCAGCGGTCGGAGCGCTTCAAATGGATCCATTGCTTGAGGCGGTCACGTCCATTATCTTTTGCGTTGCTATCTCCGAGTATGACCAAGTGCTGCTGGAGGAACCGACGCAGAACCGCATGGACGAATCTCTGGTTCTGTTTGAGTCCGTGGTCAACTCGCGCTGGTTTGCCAGGTCGTCGGTGATTCTCTTTCTGAACAAGGTGGACGTGTTCCAGAAAAAGATCAAGCGCGTGCCGCTGGAGAAATACTTCCCCGAGTACACGGGCGGACCCGACGTTCAAAAAGCGGCGCGGTACGTGCTGTGGCGCTTCACCCAGCTCAACCGCGCCAAGCTTCCCATCTACCCTCACCTCACGCAGGCTACCGACACCAAAGACATTGAACAAGTTTTTATGGACATCAAGGATACAATCGTCCAGAATGCGTTACGAGAGACGGCACTACTTTGATCGCCGCCGTTGCGATTCTTGGTGCATTTTTCCTGTGACCATTGGTCTTGTACTTGTCCTTTCTGATCCTCCTTCCCCTCTCCTTGGACGGACTATGATCCCCCCTCCCCTACAGGCTCGTTAGCCGTCCACAGTCCACGTCCTTCCTCCGCATCCGCTGCCCATCTCGATCTACTCACGTCAAGCCTCAGCCTCCACTTTTGTTTGGCCTGCCCACTCCCCGATCGAGAAACGCGCTTGGGTCTTGTTAGCCTTTCGAACCCCCCCCCCCCTCCCTCCGGTTGTCCCTCCTTCCGGTCGCCTCTTGTTTCTGTTTTGTTCTGGGCCGCATCTAGTTTCCTGTCCTGGATCCCATCGCCGCGACGCACGAGAGTTGCCGTTTCTCTCCCTTGTTCTCACCAATTTAACTTGGCGAACCTTTGATCGTTTGTCCTCCATCTTTCGTGCTTGTACGCTTATCTCTGGTTGTATTGGTGTGCGTGCCGTTCCACCCCCATCATGTCATGTCCCTTGCCTCTTGTTCTTGGTTACCCCTGCTGAGTTGTTGAGCCATTGCCGTACACCGTTTGTCGCCCCTTCCGAGTTCCTTCATCGATAGCGCATCGGACACAATGCCCCTGACACAGATTACAGTTGAAAGGAGCTGATTGACTTGTCCGATCTGCGGTGTCAAGCTTCAAGGTGCAACATAGACTGACAGGAGGCTCTCCTAATATAAGGCCGAAGGGGTCTTACTAACCTCTGGTCATTCATAAGTGGTTGGTTGTGTGTTGGTCCATCCACCATAAACGCCATGAACAGTGGAGAATCAATAGCACGCACACTTGATCCAAACCATACCACTGGCAAAGCATGAGGGGAAACGCATGGCCCCCAAAGATCGCCCATGCGGGGTCTAACGTGGTTTCATGATGAAGGATTGGTGCTCAGCTGAGCGAAACGCACTGCAAGCCAACTGATGAACACCACGGCCTCACCGACACCAGAAACCGATACGTTGCGTTTGACACAGCATTATGGTCCTGAACCGGGACCGACTGTCCTTGTTGGAAATGGGCGGACCGCTCCCACGACTGTGACCAGGAGAACTGTCTCGGTTGGGGCTTTCTTCCCCTTTCCGCACTCTGTAGGTGTCCATGTCCCCCGCAGGGCTACATGCAGGGGCCTCTGCGCTAGCTGCATGAGGACGTTGAAGACCAGACCATGTTCATTTGGTCGTAAAGCACATCCGCTTGGCGCAGAGGCAGGCGAAACATACATTAGAAATCCATTCGGCTGCGGCTGTAAGATGAAAGATTTTGGTCCGGAGAGGCAATGGGACAGGGCAACCTGACAAGCGATGGGATCACACATTGATGTAGTCGCCAATACGGTCTGCGAACGAATGCAGTGTCAGCGCTCAGTATTTGTGCCACACGAACAGCATGACAAGGGGTAGGGTACGAACCTCGGGCGCCTTGAGCAATGCACTCGGCGATCCAGCCAAGGGTGCGAATTTCCTGCTCCTTCAGCTTGGCCCAGGCGTAGAATATGGAGAAGTTGAACTGCTGAATGGTAAGAATCTTGTGATCCTCACCTCTTCCTTGGCAAACTTATCCTCTAGATGGTCCAATTGGGCCTCCTCCTGTCCAGGAGGAGCATCAAAGAAGGATTTGTACTCAGGGACCATGTCGCACACGGCCTTGACCTGCTCCACATCATCTGCACGGGCCAGGGCATTGTTGCCCGCGGGATAGAGCTTGCCGATCGAGGGGAAAAGGCGGGCGCGCTCCTCCTTGGTCAGGCTGGTGCCAAAACTGTTGACCGTGATGGAGATGACGCGGCGATCAGCCTCAAAGGCCAGCAGGTCCTGCATCGCCTCGGTCGTCACGCCCCCAAGAGAGGGAGAACTGGTAAAAGTCCTCGAGGTATGACTTGTAGAGAGTGTTGCGGATGATCTCAATGTTAAGGTCGTCCAGGTCGGCGGCCGAGAGGCAATCGCGGAAGTAGGGAGCCAGCGGGGTCTCCACCAGCACAGTCTGGTACAGCTCATCGACGGTATTGGCGACACTGAGAGCGGGGAGCGTATCGAACCAGCCCAGTGGATGGCAGCGCTCGAGCAGCTCGTGCGTGTCACGTTCGTGGAGCGTGCCCGTGATGAGGAGGATGACATTGTCGATCATATAGGCGTAGGTGACAAAGTCGAGGAACTTGCTGAGAGGGTACACGGCATTTTCGCGCAGGTACTCGAACTGCGTCACCATGCGTCGGGTCGCGCGGTCGAGGACGACACTTGTGGTGAGGGGCGAGGGCTCGTTGGCGAGGAAGTTGCCATAGTCGGTGGCCGAGAGCTGCATACGCAGGTCCTCGAGCGTCTCGCACTGGGTCAGGGTTTGGAACTGCGAGGCGGTCAAGAGGCCGTTCATGTAGCCGCGCACGACACCCTCGAGGTAGCCGTTGTCGACGTTGAACGCAAGCATCTCCATCCTGGGCAGCGAGCGTCGACCGGGGGACCGGCGGGAGGGGGAGGGTGGGGGGGGGTGGTGGAGAGGCCCGGCTGCGGCGTGCGCCCAGCGACGCAGAACTGCCGTCGGGTTGGCGCAGTGCCCAGGTCGAACTGGATGCCGTAAGCACGCCCCGCCGCGAACCACCCGTTTTGAGGTTGAACGTTCAAGGGGCGCTGCCCGGCCGACTTGAAAGTTGCAAGCAGCGCGCGGAAAAAAAGGGCAGGTGCTTCCGAGGGCAGGCCGGGACGAGCCCATGTCCGGCTGGGCGCTGGCTGTCCTTGTCCGCTTCGGTCCGAGTCACCGCCTCTCGAGCCCCCCGACGGCGGCTTCTTTTATTAGCCCGTGGATCTGCCCTGCACCTGCTCCTGCTCCTCCGCCCCCCCCCGCCACCCCACCGCATGTCCTCCCTCGCCATCCCGGCATCAGCCCCGAAAAGGCCGCCCAGCTCCAGGCCACGCTCAAGCCAGCCCACTTCGACCTCACTGCCCTTATCCGCCCCAACATCCTCGCCCTCCAACCTTACCGCTGTGCTCGCGACGACTACCAAGAGGGCGTCCTGCTCGACGCCAACGAGAACAGCATGGGCCACGGCCTCCTGCACCACCTCCCAATAGTGCCCCAGGGACGGTCGAGAGTGAGGAGGCGGATCTGCTCCGCTTGCCGCTGCACCGATACCCGGATCCGTCGCTGTTTGGCGTCAAGCAACGTCTTGCTGCTCTCCGTGGTGTCGGGGGCGAGGACAACATCATGCTTGGTGTTGGCTCGGATGAGGTGCTGGACCTGATCCAGCGCATCGTCGGCCGTCCGGGCAAAGACAAGATTCTGATCTGCCCCCCCACGTATGGGATGTACGCGGTGTGTGCGGCGGTGAACGAACTTGAGGTGGTCAAGGTGCCTTTGATTGTCGACCCCGCCCCCGGCGCGGGTGAGGGCGGAGAATGGCCGGTTTGCGCTCGACACAGAAGCAGTCCTATCGGCCCTGGCAAAGGATCCGAGCATCAAGGCTGTCTTTCTCTGCTCTCCGGGGACCCTACCGGCACGCTCCTTTCAATGAAGGCCATTGAGACGATTGCCAACTTGACCGCTGGAACGGCTTGGTAGTTGTCGACCAAGCCTACATCGACTTTGCCGAGCAAGAGATTCGTGAAGGCAAGCGCGCTGCAGAGCCACCAGTGTCGGCTGTCCCCCTTGTTAACAAATACGCCAATGTGATTGTGACCGAGACGCTAAGCAAGGCATATGGCTTGGCGGGTGTGCGGTACGTCCATCTTCCTTCACAGGTCATCCCTCAACATACTGACATTCTTGTATTGTGTTTTAGTATGGGGGTAGCGTACGCTTCCTCCCCCCTGATCCAGATTATGAACAACACCAGGCGCCGTACAATGTGTCGGTGCCTGCCGCTCGTCTAGCCTCACTGGCCCTGAGCGATGATGGGCTGGAGAAAATGCGGAGGAACCTGACGACGCTTATCGCGAACCGTGCCTGGCTTTTGGTGCGTTGAAGCAAATTCCTGCTCTGGGGCAAGCCAAGGGGAGCATGATGCCATTTTATTCTTGTCCCTGTCTTGGACCGTCCTCGGTCGGAAGCAAACCCCAACCTGACTCGGCGCGGGCGGGGAGGGTGTACAAGACCATGGCTGAGAACACGCGGTTGTAGTTCGTGACCGCTCCAAGGAGTTGGATGTCCTGGATGCCTACGCATTACCATTGGTACTCAAGAGGAGAACGAGCAACTGGTCAGCTGCTCACTCAAATTTTGGCCTAGTAACTTCCCATTGCTGGTCCCGGTGATCGTTGAAACCTGGTATCTGAACAAACGCTGAACGCGCTGAACCGCTGAACGTTGGGCGTGCTTTGCAATGCACCTGTACTTCCAGCACTACGCGCGTCACGCATCGTGACGTTTCTTTTTGCCATTAATATTTCTCAGTGCACACATGTTGCCAACTGTTGGGGTGTATAGAACTGGTAGGCGTAGGGGCAGCGCGATCTGAGATCGAAAACTTGGGCATTGCCACGGGGAATCTATCGGCAGATACACCACAGTCACCAATGATCATCACGTCCGTCACTCGTCCCCCGCTGCACACACATCTTGAGGCCTGTAGTGGTCGATGATGGTGCTATTGTACGCACTTGGGGAGTGTATGCCAAACTGCCAGAGACCGGACCTAGCGCCTATTGGTTATCTATCTTCCTCAGCGGCTCAGCACTCTCTGTGGGCCCCGGTGTGTTGCAATGGTTTTTATATCATCTGAAGGAGCCAATCGATGGCGCTTCTCCGTTTTATGCTGAGAGCTGCGATGAGCGATTCTCGATGGGCACACGCTGAGTCATGAACACTCTTCTGACCCAGATTGTAGCTTCAGCTGGCGCTGAAGCTGGAAGCTTGAAGCGACTTTCCGTCTAGATCGGGACGAACGAAAAAAATGTTTCATACGTTCATCGTTGAACTGGCCATTCAATCTATCAAAGACCACAGCCGTTGCTCCACATCGTACCAGTGCCCTCAACTGTTGTGGGAGGCGGCAATGAAGCGGCCGGCCGCTGACTGCTGTGCTTAGTCCGGTGTTTCACGCCAAGTCACACCCACAATGGCGCAGTGCCGGCACTGACGTCATGGAGCAATACGCGTTGGCGTTGCGCAATGCTATATTCGAGCCCGCGCGGGTCTCCGGCGAGATCTTAGGATATCCCGTGGCCCCGTATAAAATCCGCGTCTCCCCCTCACCTGAACCCGCACGAACACACTCTCCTACCTTCTTTTGCCGTCTGTTCTTGTTTCGACACGCATGTCCGCCACCGACGCGTACCGCCAGCTCCAGCTCTCCCCCAAGGGCTTTTCGTCCGAGCTGCTTGCCAAGTACGACACGTTCATCTTTGACTGCGATGGTGTCCTTTACCGCATCGCCACCCCCATCACCGGCAGCGCCGACGCATTGGCCTACCTTCGCTCTCAGGGCAAGAAGGTGCTCTTTGTCACCAACAATGCTTCGGTTTCCCGCGCACAGTACCTCAAAGTTCGCCAAGCTCGGTATCGAGGTCCACGAGATGAGATGATCTCTTCCGCCTATCTGCCGCTGTGTATGTATCCAAAGGCTCAAGATAAAGGAGCAAAAGCGCAACAAGTACGTTCTCGGTATGGAAGGATCGAACATGAGCTTGATCTCGAGGGCGTTGAGCACATCGGCGGCCCAAAGACCCTTACCACCGATCTCCTGGCCTTCCTCCCGACCATCCTTTCGAGGCCCTCGCCGCTCCAGCAGCATTGATCCCGACGTCGGGGCTGTGATCGTGGGATTTGACGTGACAAACTAGCCAAAACGGCCAAGGCAGCCAAGTATGTAATGGATCCGGATGTCCACTTTATTCTCACCAATGAGACACGACTACCCCGCTATTGGTGGTCCCTGGCCCGAGCTGGGGCTACGTGTGCCCCCGTTGATCAACTCTACGGTCGGGAGCCTGTAGTTATTGGCAAACCTCATCAACCATTCTGGACTGCGTGGTCAAGGCGCACAACGTTGATCCTTCGCGTGCCATCTTCTTTGGTGATCGTCTCGACACAGACATTCCGTTCGGGTCGCCGTGCCGGTTTCGCCACCTGCCTCGTCCTCAGTGGCATCACTCCAAGGCTATGCTCGATCGCCCCGATCGCCCATTTACAACCGACCTATGTGGCACTTGACATTGCAACGCTGTGGATTTGGCCAACCACACCCCCGACAAGTGGAACTAACTTTCCTCTAATCAAGAACTTCTAGTCTGAGCGCGAAACTCCCTAAGAGGAAAGAGAGCACCAGCTTTCGCCTCCTTTATATCTCTCCTGCCATTCCTCCGCACGCCAATACGATAACGTTGTGGTCCTTTAACCACTGAATGAACGCATAGGTCCCGATGCATACATCATAGTATGACATGACACTGGAAGGCCATCCGATCACTAGGATCGCTGGTGCCCTTGTCTGTATGGGGTGTCCTCATGCACACATGCTTCAATCATCAATCATCACACACCTACCAAACCACAACACAAACGTAGCGAAAGGTCGACGGACTCCTTTGCAAGTGTCGTCTAATCACGATGAGCAGGCTGTCCTGTCAACCCGAAAACGCTTGGTACGGTCAAAGTCCTGGACGATGGTGTTAAAGTTTTGTAGATCCCCCGACTCGGCAGCCTCGAGCCAGCTGTTCAAGACCTTTCCTCCATCGTTGGAGGGAAGGCAGGGTCTTGTTGCGCATAAAACTTCATCGCCCGCCCCCAGGCAACAAATCGAGGATGGGTCAGATATTAGCACAAACCCTCCGCTTCAGGGAGTATCTTTGACCGCATACCTCGTTACTGGATTGGATTCGAGACTCATCGTTGCTACTTTCCCCCATTTTTTGTTCAATCGCCAAGGATATTGCCCCGTTTCGGCAGCCAATTGGCCTACCTCGCGCAGCAGCCTGACCATACTGGATATACAGATCAGGTCAGTATTGCCCTGCAAGGATGGGGTCGAGGAAGCGTCCGCCTTGGCTCCTTCTCCTGTAGGTACCAATCAGCTGCCTGAAGGTATAGTCAGAAAGGGCTTTTTCTCGGTCATGGGTTTCGTTCTTGAGAAGTTCTGCAATCGACTTTTCTCGATCGGCAGATTGACGGAACTGGCCCTTATCGAGAGGAGCACCACCTTCTTTTCCAGTGCTGTGACTGCAAGCTCAGGGCGCACCAGCTTCAAACCTTGCTGGCCTCCCAATAGGTGTTGTCCGGGCCATTTCAAGCTGGCGACTAGATACCTCTGTCTCAACGACCTTCATGAAGGCATGCCCGCTCTCCTTGTATCGCTTGTCGAGACGAAACTTGTTGGCGGCACCCTTGTAAAGCTGGGCTGCTTCCTTAAGATCGGACTGCTTACTGGTAAACCATCCTGCAGACGATATAATTACCTTCTGTCGCCCATCCGCAGAGGTCTTCGGAGCTCGACATGGTGGTGTTGGACGAGGGCAGTGCAGAGCCAGGCTGAGCGCGCGGAGATGGTGGGCTGCGAAATCCGCTATAAGCCCGACACGCGCGGATGAACGGGTCGGTTTAGCCGCAGCGTTTCTTTGTCCCCCTTACGCTCTGTCAAATGATATGGTTACAAAATAGAGGTGTGTATACAACCTACGGGAGAAAAGGCAGTGACCGAATAAACAAGTTCTGAATCATCCTGTGACACTATGGGAATAGCTGGGAACAAGTATCTATCTATCTCCCCCCTCCGTCAGTCGCATCGATCTTTGTTAATACAACTCCACATCTCCTCTCTGTAGTTTGAGAAGCATATATCGATCTTCTGTGGTTTTTGTTGGACACACAAAAAGCAATTGTAAGGGAGGCCCATGAGTGTGTTATAAGAGCGAAACAATGCAAAACCGAGTGTTGTATTGTGATATATAAGAATGAGATCCAAGCGATGAGAGGCATGAGAAAGAAGCACAAGATGTTAGGCCGGAGATATACTGTGATGGAGGGGGGAGGTCAATGGGGGGGGAGGATTGGGGGGGGTATATATACCGCCGTGTGAAAAAGCCCCAAACGTATATATGACGCTCGATGACGACGGGACGTAGCACGATGAGGGGACTGGAATGATTCCCGGCGCCTACTCATCAAGACGGGGCGCTCTGTCTTTAAGTTTGGCTGGAAGACAAGTTTTTTCCAAAGCGTTTCTCGATAGCATCTTGTTCGGCCTGGGTTAAATATTCTCTGTCTGGGTCAAGATGTTGTCTGGTCACGTGCCGTTGGAGATCATGTTTGTGAAGAAAAGGCCTTAACACATCTCTTGAGAGGGCATTTGTGCGGACGTTCCCGATTTTATTGTGACTTTTGAGATGCGCATTTCTGTTGGATACCCGCGTAAACCTCTGCGGGCACAGAGGGCACGGTACGCGCTTCCCTTGTACTGAATTTTGGATTCCTTCGGTTTCTTGGGGTCAGGATTATGGCAGATCGCACGACCAGGTTTCTTGGTGGCACGGCTCCTGAACATTTTAGGTTGGTGGTCTGAGGTGACGGGGATGCGAGTGGACTATACTCGTCCTCAGACCCGGCCCACGCCGTGAGATCGGATCCAACTGAATCATAGGGGGAGACGTCCACATTAGGGGAGCCATCCACATAAGGGGAGAAATCCTGGCTTTTTTGCGGAGAAGGCGGCATCACAGCAGGACCTGGTTCTCCAGGCATCAGGGCGTGGCTTGACCAATTAGGGGCAGCATCGTTGAATCCCACACTTTGGTTCAGTGTCTGCGTAGAATCCGTGGATAATCCCATATCCCCCGGAGGGTAAGTGGATAATGCCGCGTCCCCCGGGGAAGTATTGTTGTAGAAGGCCAACAAATACCAACCTAATTCAGCTAAGATCCGCTGCCACTCAATCAATGAGTATTGCCCCCCATCAGGGGAAATGGCTTCATTGCCTCCTTCATGGGCTCATGTGGTCCCCAAAATGTTGATCAAGCCCGAGGTTGGATACACCTTGCTTTGGCAGGCTTGCGGGAGCCTGGCCAGATACGCTGTCGGATGCGTTAAAGAAGTTGTTGGAGATGTCGCTGTTTGCCCCGACACTGTAGTCGCTTGCATGCTGCAATAGCTGCTGCGTGGGCATCCCGGTTGGCAGTAAAGGCAACAGGTCACAATTCGGTTGCTCTGCGCCCGTGTTAGGCAAGACTAGCTGCTTCGGATCCACAGTACCACCATCATGAATGGTGTTGTCCATGTAGGAATACTGGGTGTGGGTAGGGGGAAGCTCATGATGGTGGCTGCGATCATGGAGGTGCTGGTTGAATGGACTCGCAGCCGTACTCCACATGGGTTGGGGGGAGAGGTTTAAATAGTCCCTCTCTCTTCAGTAACTGTGTCTGTGCGCTGTACTACTATACGTGCAATAATCACAGATACGTCAGATCATCAGAAGCCAGTTGTGCGTGATATCTTCAACAGGTAATAATGAGACCAATGAGATTAATGAGAGAGGGGACTGATTAAAAGTAAGTATTCAATGATTAATGAGAGAGGATTCAATGATTAATGAGAGAGACAGTGATGAAGCACAGAGAAATACATACAGTGTATAGGGAACGTTTCCACGTACTATTGTCTGTCACGCATGTCAAAAGGGGGTAATCTGTATCATATATATCAATCATTGCCTTGTCAAAAGGCATATGCCTGACACAACGTGTGGAGAGAGAATGCCTCTTTTCGTCCTCAAGTCACTAGTCTACCGATGATGTGATCTACCCGCGCAAACAAGTGTGTTCTCCCTGCCCCCCTATCTCTATAAGATAAACTTGTATCTCATCGATCGCTCATGATCTTGTCATATGCCGAAGACGCGAAGAGACATGCTTCGTCTCCACAATGGCTTACATCTCAAACATGTCCAACTCTTGGGTGCGGGGTGGGTTTTCCGTTAAATCCTGTGCGGTAACAGTGCCTGGCCGCCCAGACCCGCCCCTCTTCAAGCTTCATCAAGCGTATATACGGAAACATCAGGCCTCAGATCTCAGACCTCAGGCATGGGCGTGCTATCATATTCTCTCCGTGCTATTCCAAACTGTGGCGTATTATTTGGCGCTTTGCCTTCGACTATACACCCTTCGTCCCGGGTTTCTCACTCAATCGATCAATCCCTCCCCCCTCTCCGTGTCTGAGTTAGTATATAAGTTTCCCCTTATAGGGTTAAACGTTAAGATGGTGTACTTAAAGCTTCATTGTCACGCTAGCATCACGCATGCAGCAACAGCAGAGCACCAAGTACCAACTCCTCTCTCAGTCACTATTACTCTGTTATGGGGCGCTACAGTCACTAGTCATCGATCATCTCCGGACACCGAGCCCCGCATTTCGTAGATCTCTCAACGAACACACGCCAGCCCCACGTCTTTCCCCCGGCTTCCCTCTCCACTCTTCACCCTCACGCTTACGAATATACGACTTTTACGTCGACCACGCTGTAAGCCGCGGTACTATCAGTAGCGCTTTTGCTCTTCTTCTTTAGGACTCTGTCTGTTCCCGCGTATACTACAGCGTACCTAGAGTGTAGTAACGCTGTGAGGAACAGAGTAACTTCGGAGATCCTGGACTCCTTCAATTGGTCATACGACGTAAGTACGCCCCTCCTACATTGGAAGGTCTGAGCTGCGGACTTTGCATCATCACGCAGGCAGCCACCCAAACTAGAGGGTTTCTCCCTTGCCTCTACACCCGCTCGGCTCAAACAGGATCTGAATCAGGAGCTAGCGTACGTAACTCTAATGCCATTATGTCCAAGGGCTTTCACCGGTCACCCCTAAATTTTCCGGGGTCGGGCTCCGTATCGGGGCTCGCCTCACGACATACTGCTCACTCTCGGCACTTCTTAACGGGCATATGATTTTAACGCTTGACCTCAGGTGCTCACGCCTACAGAGGCCAACGACCACATTCGGCTACATATTTCTCCAATTATTTGAAGTCTTGTCCCAACAGGACTCAGGCTGAGTCCTGAGGAGGAATTGAAGGGAGCTTGGACAAACGTAAGAGCCACACCCCCAGTGAGAATGATGCCCTACTGATCGCCGGGTGCTAGAGTGCGACTTGGGAGCACTCGCGATTCCATGGATCAGCTGCAAACCAGCCTTTAGACAAAAAGGCGTGAAAAGGTAAAGTGATGAGCCACAAGTCTTCAAGCAACGTCTGAAGGGAAGGAGACAGGAGGGAGAGAAGGGAGATGGAGCCAGCAGGGCGTGCGCGGCCTGCAAGAGCGGAGCTCTTCCGGCCGGCTAAGCGAGCGTCACCGTCGACCCACCAAGGGCCGTACAGGGGAACTCTAGCACTACGCTCTAACACCGGGTTCTGGGAAGACATATAGTGTTGACTTGTGTCATTTTCATCTCCACAAGAACTACTAAGTGTGTGTGTGCGTGCGTATATCTGGGAGGAGCGGGCCGCCGGGCGGGACTATCGGACGGGGTTACACGGGTGACTTTTGTTGTTTATCGGGTTGCATGAGGCAGTACGGGAGCCCATTCTCCAGCTCGTGCGCTTCATCCCCGACACCCACGTCCGCAACAACCTGCTGGGGTGGAAAAGGATGGGTCGAGGCGCTGGTGGAGGGCAATGCGCACCGACTACCGCGTCATGTGGGGCCTGGAGCAATCAGATGATCAGGCATGGAGGTGGGACCACACGCTGCGCGACACTTAGGCCGGAAGGTGGTGCACGAGAGCACCACGAGGCCTTTGGAACACCGGGAGAAGGAGCTGCTTCGGCTGCTGGAACAAGCAGAATGCGACAAGCATGCCAAGTACCAGGGACGCACTCAAGAGCCATTTCCCCCCTGGTTCTGACGACGCGAGGATACTACGGCACCAAGACAACGAGCAAGACGTTTGCGCACTGGAAGGATTTGGCTACTGAATCTCAATGGAAATGATTCCTCGCTCGGATGCCTACCACGTTCATCCGTATCCACAAGCGTTACATCGGGTACGGTGGGACCGGATGGCGAGCACCAGAGGGTCCTGATATCCTCTCTGGCGATCCCCCTGGTTCGCTAGCAGTGGTGGCGCTACCAAGTAACTCACACAAGATGAACCGGTCGGGTTAGGCGTAGCGTTTCCCTGTCCCAGCCTTAAGCTCTGTCAATGATATGGATGCAGTATACGCAACGTTGAGAATGAGGAAAGAGGTATCAGCGCCCTCATGCATGCAGCTGATCACACATCGCACATGGCGCTGTTCTATCCGACTCTCCCCTATTTCTGCCCCTAACGGGCTCCTCTCTTGGAATAGATCCATCACCTTCTCTCTCTTTCCCCTTCTATCTGTAGACCTTGTCTTCTTTTACAAGAGGCAAAAGATACAATCCGTCGGAAGGGGCGATACTCTTCCTCACGAGGCATTTTCAATTGCATTACCAGTACATGAAATTAAGGCGACAGTGATTTGTAACGTCTCCGATAGTTTAGTGGCTATGACACGTCCCTGTCATGGGAACAGGCGTGCGGACGAGACCCGGGTTCGATTCCCGGTCGGAGAGAATTTTTTGGCGTTCCTCTGTACATGTAATAGGCCAGCTTAGTGATTACGGTTGTGTCGATAGACTGCGCCGGGGTGATGCGAGCGCGAGCTGCTGTCGTCTGCGTTGCGGCTGCGACGTGCCCTGACGTTGCTGTGTTGAAGCTGGACGCATAAAATGCATGGTGATGCACGATGCAAGACAATGCGGCTGTTAGTACTAGTACCTGCGATGAGTATTACTAGGCCAGTTGTGGGACTCTTGGGCATTAGGGGCGACGGTCGCGGTATCTAACCCCTAACCAATTGGCCGGACTGACGGCACTCTTGTTGCATGTCATGAATAACAGTTTTTTTTTTGTACCACACAAACTAAGGATCCTCTTCATGAGCTTCATGAGCTTCATGCGTTTTCGGCCAAGGTTCCTTCAGTCCCACCGTGTGTGAGGCCCATATATAAAAGCTCCGTGTGCCGTTTTCTTTTAGTAGTACTATACATCTGGAGTCTTCTTTGTTCCGTAGTCAACACGTTCAGAGACACGAAGGCGGCAACAACAGCTAGCTGAGCTTGATTGGTTATATGTCCCTCCGTATAGGGGTTGCTGGTTCATGTAGACCATTATCATCACCAGTGCCATTGCATCGACCGCCCGCCCGGGGGTCATCCAAGCTTTGGGTATCTCATCAATTCCCTCCCCCCACACCCTTGTGGCCCCATGCTGTCAGGACTTAATTGGAGTATTATGTATATACCCGTTTTGCCACACCCTTGTGGTCAGACTTCCTCTCTGTATGGAGACGGAGGCGTCATATCTCTGTCTTGGTCGATGCTGTTATGCTATAGTATAATCTCGTAAGCGAAATCCTTTTCACAGATGTACTGAATGCCCACCCGCGCCACAATGGCTTCAGGCTATAAGAGCTGGCCCCAACAGGCCCCACTCCGCATTCTCTGTAAGCTAGAGCACTGCACAAGGTTTTTTTTTCTCCTGACTGGACTGGAGGACGGTTCAAGAAAGGAGATGAACCACACTCCTTCAAGAGGCTTTCGGGCACAAAGCAGACCAAAGTTGCGTACCAAAAAATAAGAATGCGGTGCACGAAGAGGAATAAACCGCCCAGAAGGAGAGAGGCCGGAGTGAGAACTGTCGTTTCTATGACTATTATATACTTCCCTCAACTCCCGTTTGGTCATGGTCATGGTGAAAAGGCGAAGGTGTGAGTCGATGTTCATTGGCCTTGGACCATGCCCTTTGAGATCTTGCTGGCGGGTGCTGTGGGGCGGCCGGACGAGTACTGATACTTGTCGCCGAACATGGCGTGAAGTTTATGATTGTTGTCACTGGACTGAACCTCTTAATACCTGTTGTGTAATGGCGAGAAGCTGATCGCACTGTTCCCCCTAATAACAAGGGACATGCTTTACCTGTGAAGATTGGCTTCTTCGTTTCTCGGACTGCGACATGGCCAACGTGTGCCTGTTCCCTATTGTTATACTCGATTGTATACACCGTGATTCAGTACTATACTCCTCAAACACGTACCGCTTCTCATCTGATTTGGAGTATATGTGGCGTTGTTCCGGCAAAATACCCTCCGTTTTGGGTATATTGGGGTTTTGCCTCTTCATCCGATTGTAACCCCACAGCCGCCTTTCTCCGTATCCGGTTTCTAAAGGGCAGCATCGAGTTCCCCTTTTCATTCTCCCAATGGCGCTGTGGTCGACAATGGGCAACACTGCAGGTTCTTGCAGACAACATGGAAACGCCCACCTCATCGATGGCCGGTGAGCCTCTGTAAGTCCAAACACCACGAGGAGTGGATTTCCCCGTTCATACGGGGTGAATGTGGCTACGTGATCGCTGATTCTTTACAGTTGTATTCTTCTTTCTTCCACACTGTCCTCACCCAGCACTGCGGTCTGGACTTTTAAGCGGTGTCCGCGCAAGTCCCAAATACTAAAGACTGGGTCGTGTTGCGAGGTCGTTACCTATCGCTTCAATCTCTTCATCGATTAATGTTCCAATAGGACTGTCTCCTTCCTGCCGTTCAACCCTTTCCGACGCGCTTCGTTTTCCAGTAATGCAAGCTCTACCCCGACATTTGCATATCCTCCTGCACCTTGCATATCATACTGCATCCCTTCATATTCTTGCTGTAGCCTTGCGGGATTCAAGGGAGCATCCTGCTGGTTGCGCGTACTTTGTCTGGTCGAAAAGCTGTGTACGCAGGTGCGGTGTCCTTCTTCCGACGCTACACCAAATTGCGTCAAACAGACTGACACGATCGAATCCGCTCGAGAGCGGGAAAGGGAGGCAGCCCCTAACTCAAGTCCCCTCTCCCTCCTTGGAAGCTTGATGCCCAGTGAAAGCACCCCTGCATCTGCATCACCCGTCTCTCTTTTGCAAAGGTACTGTTAACATCCTTTTGATCTCTTTCGTATCACCGGGCTCAAAGGGGGAGGGTATGAGCAGTCGGGTTACCGCTTGCGACTTGGTGGCGGAGGCAGCAATCCTCCGCCAAACCCGCCAAACCCAGCCGAGCCCGTCTGGGGACGAGCAGGCGGGGGGGCGTCGAAGGAGAGCAAGTTACCGCCCTCGTCGGCGTCGCGTTTGCGTGCGGGCAGTTTGATGGAGAAGGTCTGGCCCTCCTTGAGAGAGAGGTCTTGCTTGGGTCCCGACGGGATATGGGGCGAGGGGCCCTCCTCCTCGATCTGTTTGGCCGCCTCGTCGGGGTGCTCGCGTGCCCACTGTTCGGCCTCAGCAGCGGCCCTTCTGGCGCTTGACGCGCTTGGTCCAATCCTGCAGCGCTACGTTAAAGTCGAACGCGTCGCTGCGGTCTTGGACCCATGCCAATGTAGGCCCTGCGGGTTTTGCTGGTGGCAGGTCGACGCTCTCGACGCGCAGGACAAAGTAGCGGGACGAATCGAGCACCGCCTCGACGCTGGATCCGGACACGTCGTAAGCGAGCTGGCAAAAGGCTCGCCAAGCTGGCGTCCTCATGCGGATCTCGCACGTGTCGGACTTGGCAATGATGCGGAGACGGCCCTTCCAGATAAACGCCTCGAGGTCGCCCCACTCGGCGGCGCGGTAGCCAGCGGACGCGGCGCGGGGGCGGGATGCGGTACACAAAGCACTCGCGTGCCACAAACAGAACCGACTCAAACTCGTCCATCGCGTGCGAGCAGGGGGCGCAGCACGCTCGCTTCTCGCCTCCGTGCCGCGGCGGGAAGGCGAGGCAGGCCGAGGCGGGCGGGACGAAGCGCGGGCGGGGGGGCGTGACGTCAGCACATCCCCGTTGAGAGTGGTGCCACGTGCGTCGTCCGGCCTGCTCCGCCTGCTCCGACGTCATGCCCCTGGCCCACTTGGTCCAGGCGAAAGGCCAAGCCCAATGCTGCTGCTTGCATTCTCGTGCACGTGACATGCATGACACGCATCTGCGGCGCCTGCGACTGGCCTTGTGTCTGGGGCTGCGCCTGGGCGGGCGGCGTGGCGGGACCGATATCGGCTGCCGGTTGCGTCACAGACGGGCAGGGTGCTGCAAGGGGCTGCGAGCGGCTGCAAGGGGCGGGCGCCGGCATGGCCGATGCATGGCCCAGGGCTCTGGCCCAGAGCGGGCACGGGACATGTGACACCGATGACACATGTGATGTAGCAGCGAGCGGGGGGCGGTGCAGCCGCTTGGCTTGTGCTGGGGACACCGCACCCGTGCGGGGGCTGCGTGCTGTGCACCGTGCACGGGCGGGGGCCACGGGGCTGTGTGTGAGCGGTGCGAAGTTCGAGGCCAGGGCGCAGCAGCGCAGCAGAGCGCAGCGCTGCCCTGTGCTGCTCAGCCTGAGCACAGCCCGCGGCTGGTGTAATGCCTGTGCATGAGCATGATGACGCTCCCACCGCTCCCTCGGCTGGCGCAGCGACGGACGCTGACGACACTCCTGGTCACTCGCGTCCGTGCTGGCCTTACCCCTCCCCACCACCACCGCGTGTGTTCCCTCTGCCAGCATGGCCGATCCCCAAGACCCCCGGACCAGAACGCATCGCCCGAGGCGCAGGCCGATGCCGCCGTCGCCGCTGCTGCCGCCGCCAAGGCGGTGCCCTCAAGAAGCAACCCAAGCCGGCTGACGGGCCGGCCTGCCCTCGACATTGCCCCCGCCGCCCGTCCCGCCCGCCCCACCATTTCTCTCGCGACATCCAGCGCATCAGCAAGCAGAAGGCCAGGACGGCACCGGCGACGCGACCCAGACCACCACCACTGTCGGCGGTGTGCGCCCCGATGCGATCATTGGATGGACAGGCGCGCGTGCATTCAACACGCGCTAACCTTGACCCTCCTCTTGGCTTTGAAAACGGCCGCTGCTACCCCACCCCAACCGCAGCCCAGCACAAAAGGTGCCCCTAGCACCGATAGTAAGGATGCACTGCCCCCGCCAAGGCCGACAACGCGCAGTCTCTCTCCATGAGTTTGCCCAGTACATTGGAGCTCCTCGCGAGGGTCCTGACACGCGTACGTTTTGCCGAGGTCGAAAACGATGAGATCAAGCAAATGTCGTGGGAGTCCACCCTGGTTACCGCGGGTGTTCCAGACATTCATCGGCTTTTGGTGGTACCAAGCGGCTGCCGCTTTGGCTACTCTTTTTCTTTCCTGGCTGGCCACACGTCTGGGTCTCGGTCTTTGCGGCGCGATGACTGTGGGTGCGGTTTTTGGCTGTCTACTGGAATGCAGGTATGCGCCGCGCTCGCCAACGTGCCCGTGACCAATTACACGCGAACTTCAGTCCAAAAAGATGGAGGACCAGTTCGAAACCATGGAATGGGCCAATTTCTTCCTCGCCCGGTTTCTGGCCCATCTTTGAACCCATCATTTGCGGCATCGTGGTTTCTCAGGCCGAACAGCAGATCCCACAGTATCTACCCCTTTATCGATTCGGTTCGTTTGTAAGTATATTATCCCCATTGAGAAGCCACATGCGTATGGAGACACTGACTTGGATTCTCCAGGTCCCACGTTTACCCTTGGCTCAAAACCGCCGCGTGTCAACCATGTTCGCACATTCCCGGATACTCCGGACGATGTGGTTTTGATGGACTGGAAGTTTAGCTTTACGCCTCACGACAATATTGACCTGACTGAGCGGCAGTCTGCCAACAGTCAATCCCCGCATTCGTATCTCTGTCAAGCTTGGTAAAGGACGCGCTCTCGTCACCCTCCCTATTGATGTTGAAGACTTCACTTTCAGCGGCTACCTGCGTTTGCGTCTGAAGCTCGTCACAAACTTCCCGCACGTGCAAATTGTCGATGTGACCATGCTGGAGCCGCCTTACTACGATTATGTGTTGAAGCCGGTTGGGGGCCACACGTTTGGTTGGGACGTCAACAACCTCCCTGGGCTCACCAACTTCATCAAGGATCAAGTCAACAATATTCTTGGTCCGATGGTGTATGCTCCCAATGTCTTCTCTCTCAATGTCGAAGAACTTTTGGCGGGGCAACCTTGGACTCGGCTACGGGTGTGGTACAGGTCACCATTGCTAACGCGACGGACATTAAGGGCGCCAAGTTTGGTGGCGGAAAGCCCGATCCGTACGTGGCGTTGGGCATCGACGATGGCGAATTACAGGGACGCACCAAGACGATCCCCTCGACAAACTCCCCGACGTGGAAGGAGACGCAGTATGCTCTGGTCCGTAACCTCAATGGTTTCCTTACCCTTCATCTCATGGATTTCAATGACCACCGCCCGGATACCAAGCTGGGTATTGTGTCCTACCCCCTTGATGGCCTTGACACGGAGCCCGAGCGCGAGGGCCTTCTTCTCCCGTTCAGTTGGGCGGCGCGGTATCGTGGCACGCTCAACTATTCTCTCAATACTTCCCTGTTCTCACTGCTACCAAGGGCCCCGATGGCCAGGATGAACCAATTCCCGAGTCGCGTAGTGGAATTGTGCGCCTGTCGGTGCATGAGGCCAAGGGCTTGTCGAAGCGTGGACTGGGCGAACCTTCAACGTGGGTTCGGATTTTGCTTAATGGCAAGACAGTGGGCGAATCGTCTTCCAAAAACGTACGGCAACCCCCCACTGGGCATACACCAAGGAGTTCCTTTCGACCAACCGTGATATGAGCAAGGTATCGATCCAGGTCGTCACTTCAGATATGGGCTCGGGCGTTGTCGTGGGACAAGTGACCAAGCGACTGCAAGACTTGATTCAGGCTAAGGCCAGCGACCAGGAATGGTTTGATTTGGGCAAGGGCGCCAAAGTGCGTTTGGCTACGCTCTGGAAACCCGTGGCGATGACTGGCGGGGCCAATGGTGGTGAGGGCTCACACCTCCCATCGGTACCCTGAAGGTCTGGGCCAAGCGTGCACTGGATGTCAAAAATGTCGAGGCAATTTCTGGGGGCAAGAGCGATCCATATGTCCAGCTTCGCTTCCGTGGGGCCATTGTGGATCGTACCAACGTCCAGGAAAGTAACCTTGACCCTGTTTGGAACGAGATTCTTTACTCTCCGGTACACAGCCTTTCCGACACGGTCGTCCTGGAGTTGCAAGACTTCCAGAACAATGGTAAGCACCGTCCTTTGGGCATGGTTACGATTCCCGTCACCGAGCTGGCAGAAGACAACAAGAGTGAGAATGAGTACCCGTACAAGTCCCTTGGTCGCCAACAGCGCAAGGAAATGATTGCTGTTGGCAAACATCAGTACAAAGGCACTGTTGAGTACGATGTGGAGTTTATCCCTGCGCTGAACCTGCAAGGCGTCAACTTCCTTGCCCCATGGTGGAGAGAAAGTGGAAGAGAAGCCGGCTCTCCCACCTAAGGATGAGGTCAAGGAGGCCGTTGCTACGAAGGCTGAGAATGCGGCTGCCCAAGCCAAAGATACCAAGGAGCCCAAGGAAGGTGATGGAAAGGCCAATGGTAAGGAAGGCGAGGGTGAGCCCGAGGAAGTGAAGGAGCCTGAACCTGAGCCCGTGACGCGTACTCTCCCTCAGTTGCTGGAGTCCAAGAGCGGTATGCTTGCCTTCAATGTGCTCTCTGCGACGGTCAACAAGGAGAAAACTTCGATTTTGAGTTTTGGTTTGACGAATCGTCTTGGCCTTCGTACCAGACCGAGCCGTCCAAGTCGGCTGGTACGCTGACGTTAGATGATGTGCATGAGCGGGTGATTCGGGAGCTGGGTCCATCGCGGTTCTTTATTCGCTTCCGCAAGGGCATCAGTGAAGATCCGGATGATGTGTACGCCGAGTACGAGGGCTCGACGCAGGAGCTGCTGAGCAAGACCTTTAATAAGCCGGTCACCATCCCCGTGGCGGGGGAAACGTGGCGCAAGCGAAGGGGGAACAGCGTGACGCTCATTTGCAAGTACATTCCCTTGCCACTCACCCTCGACCCGGCGGAGCGCTTTGACAACCATGGCTACCTCACTGTCCACCTCATCTCTCGGCGCACCTACGTGCCGCGGACCGGGGCAAGTCGTCTGACCCGTACGCTCGCATCCTCGTCGATGGCGAGCGCGTGGCCAAATCCAAGGTGGTCAAGAAGACCCTGGACCCAGTTTAATGAGACACTGGAGGAGGTGTGTGGTGGTGCGTCGCGCGCGACGCAGCCGGTGGTGATTACACTCAATGATTGGGACCAAGTCGGGTCTGCGGTCCGCTGGGAGAAGCACAGTTGGACCTCTCTTCCGTGTCGACGGAGCGGTCGACAGTGACGATTCCCATCGTGGGCGAAGGTGCGGGCGACAACCAGCCCACTGTCACGCTCGCTCTCTGTCCTGGCGGGCGGCATGGGTGCCCCTCGCGTCGCGCGGCCACAGTCCTGGCGCGGTTGCCGTGCCCGGGCAAGTGGGCAAGGCAGGAATCAAGGCGGTGGGCCATGTGGGCAAGACGGCGTTCTCAGCGCCATCCAAGGCGTTTGGCTTTGTCCGTCGCGTGGGGCACAAGGACGAGGAGGGGAACGAGATGGAGTCTTCCCCCGTTGAAGCCCCAGGGCCCGATGGCAGTCCGCAGTTGGGCTCGCCGCCTCCCTCGGACTCCCCAGCTGAGCATACTAGCCCTTCCGGATCGGTTTCCCCGGACGCGGCCAGCGTGTTTGGCAGCAAGCGTCGCTCTCGGCTGCATAACCCATTCAAGAAGTAGGGCCCTCCTTTAGGGCGGTCACCGCAACATGACCGATCACGGCGGTCGCAGCCCTCGGGGCTTGAGGCGTCTCAGGCCCAGGCCTGAGGTCCAGTGTCCAGTCTGATTCCCCTAAAATCTTTGCTTTTTGTTTTTCAAGTTTTTGCTCCATCTCTTTGTTCGCTTTTGGTTCCCCTTTCCTACGCTTCCCTTCTTCTCCTGTCCGCCCCTACCCTTGGTGGCCTATACCCTCTGGCCGCTTGGACCGGGAAGATCCAGTTGATATTCCTCGTTTTTGCCACTGAGCTTCTGTGCATAGTCTGAGTTGTAGCTGCTCATTAATCATTGACGTCCGAAGAGGTGGGATATGGCACCGGGCAAGGGGCGTGCGAATAAGAGGATGAGGCGAGGGTCGTTGGTAGATACGCGGGTCCGCAGAGTTGGCTGGGGGGGCTGTGAGATCCTGGGAGCCGCGTGGGTTAGTACTTGGTGGGGAGCTAGGGGCTGGTTGCGGACGATATGACAGATGCACCGGGAGCGGGGCTGCGTGTTGGGCGGTGGGGTCGGACCCGGATCGAGTTCAGATGAGCGGTGTCGATGAGCAGAGCAGGACAGGAAAAAGATCATGACGCATGATGCATGATGCATGGTGATCGATGATCGATGATCGATGCAGACGAGGCCGAGGACCTCATCGACTCATCCATCGACCATCAGTGATGGCGGCGGGTGTTCACTCATTTTACCCTACTTGGTCACCGTAGTTCAAACGTTCAACTCAACGGGCTCCCCCCGGGCAGGTGACATGTGGCATGTGACATGTGACAGGTGACAGGTGACCGGACCGTTGACTGAGGGCTGAGAAAACGTCTACATGTGTTCCCCTCGAAAGGGGTTCGAGGGGGTTCGAGGGGGGCATCGGGGAGGGGCATCTGGGAGGGGCATCTGAAAGCCACAGTCCTTTCCGTGCGGACCGAAGACGGAATGGACACTACCGATCGGGTCGATAAGCGGCTGGGGTGTGTCCATGCCCCGTAGCTAGTAGCTCCCGCTCGGCTTGGGCAGGCCCGTGCGGAAGGGCGGGTGAGATGGGACATCTGTGGTGTGGGATGGGATTGGGATCGCCCCGGGCGAGTGGGGACTGGGGATTGGAAATTGCGATTGCAATTGCAATTGTAGCGGGTGGGCAGCCACACTGGCCCCGAGCCACACCCCGCTCGCACACGGCCGGCGCGTCCCTCGGCCGCGGAATGCGATCGACATGGCAGACGCGGTGGGTCGCAGTTGGCAGTAGGCAGTAGGCGTAGGCAGTAGGCGTAGGCAGTAGGCGTAGGCAGTAGGCGTAGGCAGTAGGCGTAGGCAGCACGCAGCAGCACGCAGCAGCACGCAGCAGCACGCCCTTGCATCGACTTGTCCCATCCGACATCGCATTCAACACGGTAATCACCACCGTATCCACCACCGTACTCACCACCGTATTCAACACCGCCCTCCCCGCTCCTCCCCCCCCCCCCCCCCCCCACCCCGCCCCACATGCGCTCCACTGCGCCCGATCCGCCCGACCCACCCTCGCCCGGCGAGCCGCTCTTTGTGCGCACCCTCTACGACTATACTGCCGCCGACCCCAACGCGTTCTCCTTCCGCCAGACGCCATCATCCAAGTCCTTAACCAGCTCGACACCGGATGGTGGGACGGCCTGCTGCTCGGGGACGACGATGAGACACCCGTGCGCGGATGGTTCCCCAGCAATTTCGTCCAGCCTCTCTCGCGCTCCGAGGCCGAGTCTCTCTACCTGGACGACGACCTCGTTCTCTCGTCCCCTCCTGTCCCTGTCAACCACCCAGTCGCGTTCGGCGCCGCCAGTGATTACGAAGAGGTGGATGACGGCCATCCAAACGCACCCAATGAGACAATACTCCATGTTGGGCAGTCCGTCTCTTCTGTTGCCGAGGAGTCTGACAGCTCGTCGACCGTGACGGGCGTCCCGATGGGCAGCTCGCTCAGCCAGACCTTTTCCAATGTTCGGCTGCCTGATGATGAAGCTTCGTCACATACGCTTTCGCAGCATCTAGACCCCATTCGCTCCCTCCGAACCGGAATCAGCTTCAAGTCCATCCGTCCCGCCACCGGGCGCTCCGCCAAACAGCCACCCACCAACGCCCGCCGTGGGAGCGCCCCTCAGGTGAGCGCTGCTCTGCTCGCATGTGTGCATGTATCCTTATGCCAGGTGTACTGACAATACTTAGGTGACGCCTCTGCCCTCGGCTTCCCACCATCGACGAAGTCGGAGCGAAGATGTACCGAGTCCCAATCCCAGCTTGCGCCCGGCTCGCTTTCTTTGAGCGGCCTCGGCGATGTACCCCCCCGAGAATCGCATCCAACATCTGTCCATCGATATGGTGCAGACCAAGCCTCCTTACCCGTGGGTGTTGCGCGTGAACGAGGATGAGACAGCCTTTTTCTATTATCACCCTTCAACCGGAGAGTGCAGTGGCAGCCGCTACCAAGCGCTGGCCAAGGTGTGACCGAGCTTGGGTCACCTTTGTCCCAGCTGCCAGGAAAACCCCTGCCCCTGTCTACTGGGTGCCAAAGTGGACAGCGTGTCCTCATCTTCTCCAAGACCATTACGAAACACTACTTTGGCTGCGAATTTGACCTCTCTTACTGCCATCCCCCGAGATGCCCCGCCACGTCTGCAAGTCGAGCTTGAAGAGGCGTTGGCACTCCAGTTTCAATTGGAACCGGGCGACACAGCGATGGCCAAGCTTAACGAGGCCCATGACGCGATGGCTCGGCACCTGCCTGGACTTATCAGCGTGGTGACCGATCTCGACCAAAGTTCAATTTCTGGCGACATCATCAGCAGGCGATGGCACGAGAGTTTTGACCGTTTTTTTGCCTGCGGTCCGCTCGCTTCTCTATGCTTCAGGAGTGTTTCCAGTTTCGGAGGAGGAGATGGACAACCTGCTGAATTCTCCAGGGGACTTTATTTTGACCTCGGACCCCTTGATGCCGCGTCCCCGTCGTCGCAGGCCCGCGGATCCTCCGCATCCACCTCCTCTCGGCAGGAGACCTTCCTCGAGCCTCAGTGCCAATATCCCCGAACCGTCGCACTTCCTGCCACTGCCATCCTTCAATGCCTGGCTCGGCTCATGGTCACTTCGGACAAACTTATCTATCTCTGCCGCCTTGAGGCCCAGTGGAATCCTTTGGACAGCAGCGAGAGCTGCCTACGGGCGTGCGACCCTGTCATCCGCGTATACTTCAACAAAAGGAGGTGCTACCGACAGCACAACTGAGCTTTTGCAGACGGCGTGTCGAACTTCGGCTGAACTGGATCAGTATACGATGCTCGAAGGGTCTAGTCCTCGCCGCTCGTGCTGACGGGCCTGGCCTCGGGCTGTACTCCCTTCTCTCCGCAGCTCTCATGGTGCGGCGGGAATTGATCCGAATTCTCTCAGTGGTGGGTCGGCAGCCGGATGGAGGGGCAGCGGGTTCGTCTTGCCCTCTGCCAACGAGATGGATTGTCTCCGCGCCGAGGCAATGGGCGCCTTCACCAATCCTTTCGACTTGGCTTCAGACACCAAATCCTTCTGGCTCGCGGCCACGTTCATCTCAGCCGCCGACCCAACCAAGAGCTTTCTGTTCACCTCGCCCAGTTTTTGCACCCACAGGAGAACGATGTGCGAGCGCAGGTGGCCGAGCTCCGCGCCTTGGTGGATGCGCAAGGGCCAGAAGGCGGATCGGATCTTAGTCCCTCTGGTTTACCTTCGTACGACATGTTTCTCGAGAAGACCGAACGATGCTTTATCGCGTGGGAACATACCTTACCCTTCTAGAGGATGTGGACTTGGCTGTCGGATTGGACTACGATGGACCTAGCGGGGGGGAAGAACCTCGTGATCCGTCTGCCAAGAGTGCCGCGCATGCCCGTATGCTCGTTCAGCGTTTCATTCAAGCCAAGCAGAATCTCTATGATGGTGCTAATGAGATTTTTGTCTGTGCGCAAGATGGCCTGGCAAATGACGGGCTCACTTTGGCCCCCCAGAGTGTCGCGGACCTGATCCCTCTGCTCAGTGAGGTCGACGCAAATCTCGGGAAGATTCATGATGCGATGACCCAGTTGTTCGAGTTGCAAACAGAGCAGCAGTCGTCTCCATCAAGCTACTGCGGAGCACGGAGCAAAATATACGGACCTGTTGACTGGAGCGTCCCCCAAAGCACCTTGAACATTACTGCGCGTACCCACCACGATAGTAGTGGTCTTCCATCCGTACATCCCCGCATCTGGCTTGGGCGTTCGCGGCCGGTCAGACAGCTCCGACAGCCGTCTTAGCCGTATTCCAACAGGACGTGCGCCCAGCAGCGCCAGCAGCAATGTCACCTTTCCTGAGAATGCCAGTTCTTTTGCCAACTCGGCAGAGGAGAGAAGATCGTCCAGAACGTCTCAAACAGAGGGCAAAACGTTTGCCAAGTGGGGCCGCCGGGGACCGAGGCTGCCCACGAGCCTCTTGTCAGGAACGAATAAGGTTCATGGCAGGAAAAGTTTTTCCTCTGCCCCACCTACCCCCGTCAATTCGGGGGACCTGTCTGTTCCACTTTCAAGATCTCCATCTGCTCAAGGTCGTGCCCAAGTACGTACAGTAGCCGATTCGGCCCGCTTGTCGCGGGCGGAGAGGTTGCGAAAGTTTTTTATGGACGATTCATCGTTTCCAGGTCCCTTTTCTCTTGGTACGGAACTTCCACCGCAGGAACGCAAGCGAACTTCTGCCACTCCGTCTCTGGCTCCATCGGCAGAGGATGTACCACCACACCTCGACTCTCCATCCGCGTCGGTTACACTGGCTCCGCCGCCTTCCTCCAAGGCATCGGAGGAACCTGTTCCTTGGTTTTTAGAGGGCGATATTTCGTCAGACAGCATTTTGTTCGGCAAGAATGGGATGGTCAAGGCTGGCACGTCCCGTGCCCTCATCCAACACTTTACTATGCACGACAACTACGACCCTTCCTTCAACAACACCTTTCTTCTGACCTACCGTTCCTTCATGAGCACAGAAGAATTGTTGGACATGCTCTTTGAGCGGTTCCGACTGCCGATGCCGAATGGTCTGACGGAGAAAGAGCAGACACTTTGGGTGACCAAAAAGCAACGCCCGATCCAGCTCCGAGTTCAAAATGCTCTCAAAACGTGGCTCGAGACCTACTCGTGGGACGAGAAGGATGATCAAGTGTTGGACAAGATTGCTGTTTTTATTAAGAACGACATGTCGGGTCTCGCCCAAAACCAGCTGCTTCGTGCTCTGGATCGAAGAAGGGAGGACGGTACGCAGTGCGGATGGCATTTACGCAAGACCCTTTCGATCAACACTAGCAATGCGCCTCCCCCCATCTTGCCCAACCTGTCAGCCAAGCACCTCAAATTTCTCGACATTGATCCACTTGAGATGGCACGCCAGTCACCATCCGCGAGGCGGATGCGTTTGGCCGCATCCGCCCTCAAGAGTGTCTCGATTGCAATTGGGCCAAGCCAGACGGACCACCCGCTCTCCCCACGTCAAAGAGATTGTCGCAACGGGCAACAAGGTGACCGGCTGGGTTGTCGAATCCATTCTTCTTCAGTCCGATGCCAGGGGCGGGCGCAATGGGTGCGGCACTTCATCCAGATTGCCGACCGGTGCCGCCAGCTGCACAACTTTGCCTCCATGACGGCCATTGTCAGTGGGCTCAACAGCGCCGCCATCTACCGTCTGCGTGCAACGTGGCAACTGGTCAGCACCAAGAACCGAGACACGTTCAATCGCTCAACAAGGTCCTGTTCAACACCAAGAACTTTGCCAGTACCGCGATATGATTCACAACCTCAACCCACCTTGCGTGCCCTTTTTGGGTGTATATTTGACCGACCTAACCTTCATCGACGAGGGCAACCCGGACCTGCTTCGCTCCAACCAGTTTATCAACTTTGCCAAGCATCGCATGACAGCCGAAGTGATCAAAGAGATTGGTACCTACCAGAGTACGCCCTACGTGCTTACCCCGGTCCAGGGCATCCAGCGGTTCATCCAAGACAGTCTTGTCGAGGTTCCCTCTGACGATGCGTTGTACCAGCTATCACTCCAGCTGGAGCCGCGGGAGCGGGACGAGAAAAAGATTACCAAGATGCTGAAGGAAATGGCTTGTTGTGAGTTGGCCGACCGTTGGCACTTCATGTCTTGTTGGGTACTTCCTACCATATGTTTGTACATTATAACCTGTTACGCCTTGCATTTCGCTCCCGAATAAAACATTCCAGGTACAGTAACGGTCAATTTGGGTTGGAGTGGCTACTTGGGCACCACCACGTCCACATAGGAGCGATAGAGGTTGTTGAACACCGATCCAAAGAAGAGCGCCATGATGGTTGAAACCATGATGATGACGTTGTAGGGCATGCTAAAGTCCGGGACCGCCAGTTCCACCAGGGCCGGCTGGGTGTAGCGCCGGACCAAGTCCAGCCGACTTGCCTTGCGCAACGGTCGGGGGGAGTCGGGCAATCTACCCGCATCCAGTGGTTGGATCACTGCCGGGGGCAAGTCGAAGCCTCGGTGGGCATCGGGCGGATGGTCAGTGTAGCGCAGCATGGCCTTGTCAATCGCATACGACACGCTCACCGTACTGGCGGGAGGGATGGCGAGTTCCATCTGCAGCACCCCTGGCCGGGCCCGGCCTGGATTCAAATCGCCTCCTCTTGTCTCGCCTGGGGTATGGGAGAGGTGGAGCAGCCTGCCGAGCAGCGTTTCCTGGCGGAACTGCACCACTTCGGGGTTCAAAGTCCCGGCGGGCGGCAAGGCAGTAGTGTCCAGTTGGATGGTATGGAGGTAGGGACGAATCAAGGCGGGCAGCACATCGGTATAGAGCACTCTCCGTTCCAAAAGGGGGTCGGCGTTAACGATGCGTGCCTCAATGTGGCCCCGTTCCTGGCTTGAGCTGATCACGGCGCGCGAGGCGCTCAACAGTTCCGTGTCTGGGCGGGTAACCGAATCGGTGGAATTGGTGTTCCAAGCCAGGTCAATGTTAAGCGGTAGGGCCACCTCGGCATCAAATGTAATGTCCATGGGGAACTCCTCCAGCGCCAGCAAGCGCGCGGGCCGACGAGGCTTGATGACCAGTACTCCGGACGAGTTGGCCACAGGGCACGTCCGGATAAGAGGGCGGCCAAACAATCCTGCCATGGACCAAGGCCGATCCGCAACGGAGTCATCAGAGCCTCAGCAGGGGCAGCGGGGGTAAAGACGGCTTGGAAGAGAAGGGATACTTCCCAACCAGTGGGGTCCGGTGCACTCGAACACTCATCCCATGGAAGGCCGAGTCGAAGATATGGTGAGGGTTGAGCAGCGATCCGATGCCACCAGCCGCGTGGCAAGGAAGCATGCGAACCATCGGACTCAGGTTCTCGGTGCAGATTCCTTCGGCGGGAAGAAAAGCGTGGAGGACCGACTTGTGCGAAGGAAGCACCACCACCTGGTCCGCGGCCGTGTCCAGCGACGCACAGAACAAACCGGCCAGGCCAGCGGTCAACGTCCGCCACTGCGCCAACAGACCGGCCGGAGCAACGTTGGTGGGAGGAGGGAAAAGCTGCTCGATCCAGGTTTCGGGAAGAGGGGGGTCCGACTGCGGCCGCAGCTGGGCGACAATTTCAGCGCCTGTGCCAACCGCGTCGTGGCCCCCGCCGGACCACAGGGGACTGCCCCAGGCAGCATAGTCCCACGCGCCGCGGTTCAGACTCAGGTCCAGCCTTTCTACACCAGCCACGTCGCTGAGCTGGATAAGTGCGCGCGGCAGCACACGAAAGCTCTGGACAGCAATGTCTTCCGAGCCGACGGCCGCGCCTCCGTTGCGCGCCGCCGGGGCGGCAAAAGTGAAGTTAAAGGGCGTGGACATGGCCGTCGTCGAGCGGGCGAAGCGTAAGACGTTCATGGAATGCTTCAGCCAGCGCGCTCGGCACACACACACGGCCAGCGCTGCGGCCAGCATAAAGACTCTCATCCCCATCACCGCGCGCGTGTCGATGGAAGGCAAGGTGGTGGAAGCTGCGGGAGTCCGCCCGCCGGGTGGGGGCGTGACGATGCACGATGCCAACCCAAAAAGTTCAATTATTATGACCGTCTGCGTCTTTTACGTGTTTTATTTACTTCGACTATAGGGGTAACGTTAAACATGCAAATCCCACTCCCACTGCACATCCAACAAGATGGAGCAAGGCAGGCAAAAACCATCAATGATTAGCAGAAGACTACTCGTCATCTTCCTCATACTCTACCTCGCTCCGCGGCAGCGGCATCTCCACGCGTGAAGCCGTGAAGGGGTGGGCCAACGCGGGTAAACCCGCTTGTAGAGCGGCAGCATCACCGTATCCATCTGCGTAATCGGTCCATCAAAGTGAGCCTTGAAGTAGCCGTGGGTGCCGAGGGGTTCGGTGATGTTCCCGAGCGGCCGTGCTTCGTATGCAAAGTGATGGGCTGGAAGTAGCGCACGTCTTCGGGGTTGAAAAACATCCACCGGATCGTGGCCGTCTTCTTGTGCACCTTGAATGGATGCCCAGTGAGGAAGATGCGCTTGGCATTGATCCGGGTTGGTTGCGCACCCAACAGACTGCCCGTCCCAACGAGGTGGGGCGTCTGAGCAGCACCGACACCACGTTGGTCGTACCCAGCCTCCCCAGCGGCTGCGTTCCGCTGTTTGAAAAACACAACCGGGGGCTGGGCAGCGCCAAACGTGATCGGAGCATAAACGGTGGCAATGCTGGCTGCGATTCCGTGGGGAAGGAAGCGTTGCCACTTGTGTACCCCGTTGCTCATTTTTCCTTGAGAAAGGGTGTTCATCGAGTACTGTGGCCGTGTGATGTACCGCCTCGGCCCAAGACACATGACCAGCTCATCTTTGCTCCGCACAGGCTCGGTGAACTCAGTGTTGCGGGTGACGGCAATGTTCTGTACGCTCATCTTGTGTTCGTGCTGCAACAGACCAAATACGACAAACGGAACCCGCTCTCCGTCGTTTAGAGGGGGGAGGTTGGCCACCCCTGTAGCGCGAGCTTGGATCGCTGCACCAATAGGCACATTGCGCAGCACCAAGCCTACCCGCGTTCCGGGGGTACACCGTCAAGAAGCGCGCTGGCTTGAATCCGACGCTTGGTGCGGGAAAAGCTGTCAAACTGGAAGATCTTAGCATAGTCTTGAGGGAGATCTTCGTATGGATCCCAGGGGCTGGTACGGAAGGACTTGAGTCCACGGTACCGCGCAAATCGCTGGCGGGCATCCACTTGCATGGGCGTGTCCACCTCGTCAGGGAACTTGTTCTCGTCATCCTCTCGCGCTCGGCTGCTTGCGCGCTTGGTATTCCTCCCACGCGGCTTGTTCCTCTGCCTCGTCATAATCCATCTCCTCATCCTCCCCCTCAGATGCGTCCGAGATAGCCGGTGCATTCGACTCCACCTCCACGTCATCCATCACTGCTTCTTCTCCGCCCTCTTCGCTGCCCTCGTCATCACTCTCGATGATCCAAGCAGCACGGTACTTTTCGCCCACATCCTCGTTCTTCTTCAAACGAGGGTTGCGCACAATTGTCTTGGGCGTCGTGCCTGGAGCAGCAGGAGGAGGGGCATACTCGACTCCCATCTCTGCCGCCCGTTGCCGAGCTTCTCCAGCCGCAATCTCCTCTTCTGTGGGCCATGTCTGCTCATTGGCCATATCGTCAACCGAATTGACGCTGCGCAGATCGTCAGCCAGCTCCTCGTCCCGCTCATCGAGCGTTTCCCCCGGCTGAAGCGGGACCAAAGCTTGTTCGGCAGTGTCCTCCTCAGCATCCTCCATCTCGACCTCCTCCGTATCGCTAAGTTGGGGCGGCATAACCACAGGCCGCTTGGCATGCCGAGTGACTGTTGGTAGCGGCGCATACACAATCTTCTCCACCTCAAAGTCGCCGTGGTCGGGGATATGAACCAAGCGGTTCGCGCTGATGGGCGTGCCCCGGATCCAGCCATTGACCTGGAGCGTACCTGTGGTGGGGTCCTGCTCGTTGGCGGTCCATCGGAGCTCTCTGATACAAGCCAACTGCGGAAATCGCGCCATGAAACGCGTTTGGGCGTGGCAGTTGCTAGGGTCCGAATCAGCGTAGAGCGCTCGGCATGTTCATCCAGCGCGTGCACCTTCTCAACCTCGGGGGCAAAGTACTGAGCAAAGCTCAAGAGACTCTTGCGCGTCTCGTTGATCGCCCGCTGCAGCGGGCCCGCCTTTTTGCTGCCCCCTACCCCGGCCTGGCCCTCGGGATGAAGTGTGGGAGCACAAACCAAAACTGGGCAGGCCCTGGGCCTGTAGCGCCCGCAAGCACAGCTCCCCCCACGAGCCGGGCTCGATGGAGCGGGTGGAAGAGAGAACAAGCAGGACAAAGTCAGCACATTGCAAGCGTCCATGGTGGGATAGAGCGCGCCGTATGGGAGGGGAAGAAATTGAATGGTCTGGCGAAAACGGGTAGCCTCCACTTCGCTATAGGCATCGCCCTTGGCCAGTGCCTCGGCTGCACTGTGTCCTGGGACTGGCTTGATCCCGCCCTCCTCGCCCTCGGATTCGATCTCCTTACGGCAAGCCAAGGGTCCCCGCCGGCTACATCGACGACTGCACAGATGCGGGGAGCCCCACCTCCGGTGGAGGAGACACCCTTGCCGAGCCAAGGCCGTTCGCGACGGCGTCGGCGTCGGGGGCGGGGAAGCCAGGGGCAGTGCCAGCGCCAAAGATGCGGCTGGACTCGACCAGGGCAGCACGCTTGGACTGGGCTGCCTGCTTGGCGTTGTTTCGGCGGGCCTGGCGGGAGCCGGGGCCAGAGAAGGGGGTGGCCTTGTGCTGGGCGGAGCGGGGCGCGTCGGCGGGCTTGCCTGGTGGGGAGTTGGGGGTCAGCAGGAGAGGCGGCAGCACGGAGGAGGAGACACACCCTTGGCGGCGTCCTTGATGCTGCCCTTGGAGGCGTGGCGAGACTTGAAGGGCTTGTTGCTCTGGGTGAGCGTCGCGCGGTGGTGGTGGCCGGCCATCGCGGTGGTCGAGGAGAGCACGCCGGTGGGGGAGAAGAGGCTCCACCGCCAGCCCATGTGCGGCTCGCTAGCAACCCCGTGCTGAAAAAAATTGCCGTCTGACGTAAGACGCCTGTCCGCCTGTCCCCCATCTGTTGCACCGATGCCTACTTGTGCGCCGTTGCTGCAACTTTCTGGCCGGCTTCGCTTGCGCGCGCCTGGGCGTGAGGGTGCGGGCTGGCTGGGGATGGATATGGGATTAGGCCTTAGGCCGATTCGGTGCGCTTGCGCTGCCCGTAGATGCCCCCCGCGCGCCGGCGTTCCTGCGCCCCGTCCGGCTCAACGCCGTCGGCCAGCTTCTCCCGCTTGAGTTGCGCGACCAGCCCAACCAAGTCCTCCACGGCCTCCGGGCTTGTGTTGAGGTGGAAGACCAAGCGCTCGCCATAGGTCAGCAACGGCTCAGGCAGCCCTGCCGCCCGCTCCACCAGCTCATCCGGACCAACCCCAATGCTGCGCGTGTTGATAAAGAGCTTTTCCGACCACAAGTCAGTATAGGCCTCCAAACAAAGCAGGCAGGACGCACCATATTGGTCTCGGCCGGGATAGTGATCTGCACCCCCAGCTGCTCCAGCTGGGTTTGGGCCCACCGCGCCAGCTCATGCGTCGCCTTCAACTTGGGGAGTCCCGTCTCAAGCGCCACGCGGGCCGCCGCTGCGATGGGCCCAGTCTGGCGCAACCCGCCGCCAAACGCCTTACGGAAATGGCGCGCCTTGGCAATAAATGCCTTGCTCCCCGCTAGGACCGAGCCAATCGGGGCACCCAGGCCCTTGGACAGGCACAGGTTGACCGAGTCAAAAGGCTCACAAAGCTCAGCCAAGGGCATGTTTGTCTCAGCTACCACGTTCCACAGTCGTGCGCCATCGAGATGAAGCTTGATCCCCCGTTTGTGCACCTCCTCCCCGATCCGCACAATCTCCTCCTGGGGAAAGATGGTGCCATTGAGGGTATTCTCCAGGCACACCAGCTGTGTGGGAGCTCCATGCACATCCCCATCGTCGGCAACCACTTTCGATTCCAAGTCTTCCCATACGATATGGTGGCCATTCGTCTCGGCCAGTACAGTGATAGTGTGAGCGCCGGTAAGCATCGCTGCTGCTCCGGCTTCGTAGACAAAGATGTGAGCGCGGGCGTCGCACAAAAGGCTGTAAGGTGGCTGAGTTAGATGAGTGCGGACAGCAAGTTGATTGCTGGCTGTGCCACTGGTACAGAAGAGCGCGGCCTCCTTCCCGAGTAGGGCGGCCAACTGGCCCTCAAATTCGCTCGTGGTGGCGTCTTCTTCGTACACATCATCCCCACGTGACGCATTGGCCATGGCCGCAATTGCTTCGTCGCTGGGGACCGTGAGTGTGTCAGAACGAAAGTCACGGGCAATACGGGTAGCCATGCGCTCCTTGGACGCAAACGCGGCCGATGCCGGCGGCGGCACCTGCGGAAGCTGAAAGCGGGCCGTGATGGTCGAGGGTGCAGGCGGCAGGGGGTGGGGATGGGGGCACTATGCGACAGTCCGGCCGTCGCGGTGCGTGTTCCGAGGCGGTGCATGGGATGCATGCGGCGAATAATGAGAGATCTGGCAAGCATGTAGATGGTGAAAGGAAGGTGGTGGTGGGTCGCACAAAAAAGGTGCAGAGTGCAATGTGGGGTACTGAATATGCGACCAATACGTGGTTCTCTTATTCCTAGCCAAGGCCTGCCAAGGCGGGCTAAAACAGGCTCAAGCTCAGTGCCCTGTTAGGTCATCGCCGCAGTCCATAGGCACTGATGAGCCTCACCCATGCCATGTCCCCCGTCCTCCCCCCATCCTCCACCAGCGCATGCCTAGCCTTGCGACGGCGTACCGAACACAAGTCATTCCTGCGAATCCCTTATCTGCGCTAATACAAGCAAAAAAACGACAATGACAGGACTCGAACCTGTGCAGGCGAAGCCTAATTGATATTTCAAACTGGAGTTCGAATCAATCCCCTTAACCACTCGGGCACATTGCCAGTTCTTACACGTCGGTATTTTACTATCGCCATCCATCGGTCATGTAATGACGTGTGTTGCACCCAACCTTTCCCTCTTCCCGCTTTTGCTTTCCATGCCATCAGGTGCAGGCAGCCGCAAACCCAACCAGTGGGATGGAAAGAGGAAGAACGGGGTGGCCTCGCATAGCTCACGCTTCGTAACTCCATGCATCATGCAAGCTTCAACATTGAACGTTGGTTGAACGCTGAACGAACGCTGTACGCGGCGCGTGTCCAATGTTCGGAATTGGGTTGGCAAGAGGAACATTGTCTATTCCGCTTGCCTCTCTTCTGCTGGTGCCGCCAGCGCAATCGCAATGGAGTGGGGGGGTGATGACGCCGCATTGACCCGACCCTCAACCTCATCGTTGAGGTCAACCTACTCACCTCGAGTCTCCCCCTTCCAATCCCCGATCCGCGATGGCCAGCCGGATACGTCTGGCGCCAGCTTGGCGTGCGCATGCTTCGCTTCCGGCGTCGGCTCTCCATCCACCACCGCTGCACCAGTGGCGCTTTTACTCCGCTAGCAGTCAGCCGTCCCCGTCCCCGTCCCCGTCCCCGCGGCGCAAGCTGGCCAAACAAGTGGGTGGGTTTGTCCTCCTCTTTACCTTGCTCATTGGGTCTGGTCGTAATTCAGCGGCGATCACGGAAGAAAAAGAGCACGCGGCGATCCTGCACAAGCGGCAGATGCAGGCGCTGGATGCGGTCGAACGTTCGGCTCGGGCGGTTGTGGCGGGGCCCGAGTCGGACCCCAATGCGCTGGACTGGGACGAAGTCAAATTGGGACAGGGTCTGCGTCGGGCCCGCTTACTTCCGTCGGACGTGGGCCTGAACGCAGGTCCGGAACCGCCTGCGCCATCTGGGCCGATCAGTTGGACGTCGGTCATAATGGGCAAAAATTGGTCCAGCGTGGTACTGCGCAAAAAGCTCCAACAAGCCTTTAGCAATGCCAAGGCTGATATGCCTCTGATTGGAACCGGGCGGAGCATGACCCAAGAGGAGGAGTATGACGAAATTGCGAGGTTGCAACAGGCCCAAGCCGATGACGAACAGTATGCCGAACGTGCGTCGCTCCCGTCTTGCGAAGGAGAAATTCGTCAACTGACCTTTTTGCTTTTTGGATTTGATGATGGGTAGGTTTGATGGCGGCGTATGAGGCGCTGGAAGAGAAGCGTGCCAAGGAGGCAGCAGAGGCAGCTAGACTTGCCCAACAGCTGGCGGAAAAGGAGAAGGAGGAGGAGGAGCGTTCCCAACTCGAGTCCAAGGAGAGGCAGGCAGCTCAAATGCGCGACCTAACGCTGGCCTACGAAAAGGCCGACATGGATAAGTTGGCCCAAGAATATGAGAAGCGGTATGCGACCCCAGCAGCTCCAGATGGTCCCTCGAGTGAAGAGGCGCAGTCGGACTCAACTCGATCCCAGCCTCAGTCTGCAGCGGAGCAGCTACCTTCGACACCCCCTCCTCCGCCCCCAAGGCGGACCTATTAATGATTCCTTAATACAACTGTGCTCCGCGCTCAAAGTGTATAACTAGCCATGGCATGACGTCGGTCATGCAAGACGAAGAGGTGGTAGAACGTAAACCGGGGGACGATTCATTGTTGGACTCAATCAGTCAGAAGAAGTCATCTTAGGAAAGCTACAGGCATTGTTGGGAATCACTTGAACCCTAATAATAGCAGCTACCTAGCTCAGGCGGAAGAGCGGTGGGCTCATAATTGCTCTGTGACCCACAGGTCGTCGGATCAAGACCGACGGTAGCTACTTTTTTGGGTTTGCCACTTTGTTTTTACCGAATAGCAAAAGCCTCGGCTCCTATTCATACACCCCTGCTGGGGCATGTCCGGCTGGGAAAGATGGGTACAGAATGGGCAGAGTGCGCGGCTCCACGGTGGATTTGACGTTGGAAACAAAGCAACGAGGTGCACGTGATGCGGCAGGCAAATTGCGACACGATGATCGATGGCCTCGTCGGTGAGCGATGACTACCATGATGCATGACAGCATGGCGCAGGACGAATGATGCATGATGCATGAGTGCATGAGTAAGACGGATGACCCTTGACAACCCTACTGTGCACACCTGGCTCGGCGGCCCGGGCGGAACCAGGAGGAGGCTTCGGAAATGGCCGGCTCAGCGAGGCCGAAGCTCTGAGGCCCGAAGGTTGTTTGATGGTTGGGGGGGCGTGGGCGTGGTTGGGTGGCTTCCATCAGCTTGTCTGTCTCTTTGCTCATGTCGCGCTCGCCGATGGACGAGTTTATGCGCCGGATGCAGGCCACCGCCAGGGGCGCCGGCCGTGGATCGTTCCCTGGTGGCGGCCGTGGTCCTCCGAAGGGTGTGCTTGGCGGTACGGGCGCGTTGGTGGGCTTGGTGGTGCTGGCGGTGGGCATCAATGCGTCGCTGTTCAACGTCGATGGTGGTCACCGTGCGATCAAGTACAGTCGTATCGATGGTGTACTTCCCACTGTCTACCCGAGGGAACACACTTCCTTCTCCCTGGTTTGATCCGATCGACTACGATGTGCGTGCCAAGCCGCGCAGCATCGCTTCCTTGACGGGCACCAAGGACTTGCAGATGGTCAACATTACTGCCGTGTCCTCTCTCGTCCGGACGCACACCAGTTGCCTACCATCTACCGCGAACTGGGCGCCGACTATGATGAGCGGGTGCTTCCGTCGATTGTCAACGAGGTGCTGAAAGCGGTGGTGGCCCAGTTCAATGCGTCCCAGTTGATTACGCAGCGGGAAATGGTCGCGCTTGGTCCGTGACTCGCTTACCGCCCGGGCTAGAAGGTTCAACTTGGTGCTGGACGATGTGTCGATTACCCATGTTGCCTTCAGTCCCGAGTTTACGCAAGCCGTCGAAGCCAAGCAGATTGCTCAGCAGACTGCCAGCGTGCTGCCTTCCTCGTCGACCAGGCGGTGCAGGAGAAGCAGTCGATCATTGTCAAGGCGCAGGGTGAGGCCCGTTCCGCCGAACTGATTGGCGAAGCACTCAAGAAGAACAAGGGCTTCCTTGCTCTGCGCAAGCTAGAGGCCGCAAGGGAAATCGCTGCCACCTTGTCGACCAGTGGCAACAAGATCATGCTCGATGCCGAGTCGCTCCTGCTCAATGTGTATGTCCCCCTCTTCCTCTCACATCCGACATGGCACCTGACTCTTTTGCCTTCCTAGTGCCTCGGAAGACCCCGATGCGGCCAAGTCCCGGAAGTAATTGCGTCTCAAACCCTCGCTCCCCAATCGACGCACTCACTACTCCCTTTCGCACGCTGTCAAGCCCCACCCAGTCAGCCAGCCATAGGTAACCGTCGTTGCGTACCACAGCGACGCGCCCCCTCAGATGACAGGTATTCTAGGTCCACGTTTCTCGCCTCTAGCTCCTCTCCCACAAAGCATCCCATACATAAAGATGGCTCAACTCAGCGAGGTGCCAGATCAACGACCGTCTTTCCCCAGGCAGGAGCGACTCAATGTTCAGAATGGAAAGTGGGAGGTGGCAGTATCGGCGCGTGGCATGATCGGCCTTTGGGGAGACGGGGTGGATGCACTGGCGAGCTATGTTCAGCTCATGATAAAGCTCAAGAGGTGGTAGATCAGTGGGGAAGGGGTTGCTGCAAGCCAGTGCATGCATGGCCATGCCCCGGCGTTGTGACGCAAGCATAACCGAGCTGGGGATTGGCACCATCAGGACCAAGTAAGTGCAGGGCCAGGGAGAGGAAGCGGCCGAGGTGGTCGAGGTGACTATAAAGCAGAGACGATCAAAATTCATGGGTTAGCCCATCAACAGAATCGGCCGCATCCCAATCGGGGTTCTCAGGAAGCCAGGTGGTGGTGGAATGAAAGAAGAGCAGCACCACCTTGCAGCTCCTCATCCAAGGAACCAGCGCAATCAGCCCTAGCCAGATATCCTAAAGCCCCATCTTCTCTCCTCTACCAATGAATCATTTTGCACCATTGTGTAGCCTGGTTCGACTTGCCCTCCCCGGCTCTTACCGTAGACCTGCATCCAGAGAGGGGCATCGGAAGTTTTCGTCACACGTGCAAACCCAGCAGGACTCGGGCAACGTAACGGATTGATTTGGCCTGACGGTGGCGGAGTTGGGATACCGGTGACTGGGTGGGTGGAATGGGCGAGGGGTGGCAGCGGGCGCGCGCGGCGCAATTAGTAAGTTTTTTTTCGGAGGGAGGGCCGTCGGCCATTGTGCCTGACGGCATAAACGCCATCCGATCCGATCCAATGCGACCAAGCCATCGCATGCCATCGCTGGCAGCGGCGCATCTTGTTGGGCCGGCTGCTCCCCGACGGCCTAAGGCCTACGCTGCGCCCTGCCTGAGCAGCCCCGCGGGCATGTCGTCCTTGGACAGCACGCGCACCGCCGCTGCAGCGCCGACGCTGCCCAGCGCCTGCAGCCCGCCTGGCGCGCCCTGGCCGCCGTCGGCTGCGGGGTGTGTGCGCGCGCACGCTTGAGCCGCACCCGCGCCCTCTCCAACCTGCGCCGCTCCGAGCAACGCGCACCGCCCTGCCCGCCCCCCGGCACCCGCCGCCCAGCGCCAGCCAGCGCATGCCCCCGCCGCCTGACCAGCACCGCCCGCGCGACACACAGCGCTCGCTTGCGGCCCACGTCCTAACGCCCCCCTGCGCCGACCCCCCGCATTGCCATCCCATCCCGCCGCGCCTTGCGTGATACCCGTCCCCCCTGCTCTGCCGCTGTCTGCGGCCTCTGGCCGATGCCGACCTGGCCATGGCCCACGCACGGGGGTGGCCCTGCCTCCGATCCGCAGCACCGCCAATGCAGCGCCGCCTGCATGCTCGGCTGCGGCCGAGGCCACAGGCTCTGGCTCTGGCCCTGCCCCTGCTGCGGCCTCTGTTGCTGCCGCGCCACGCCCCTGCCTGGCAAGCGCAGCCTGCTCCGCTTCTTGCGCCCCCATCCGCCTGCTCCCCCCGCCCCGGCGCACACTGCCCCACCACGCACTGCCCCGCCACGCACGGCGAGCAAGCTGCCTCGCCTCGTCGCACGCGCTGCCCTCCTCCGCTCCACCCCTCCCAGCACCGCACCAGGCCCACCCCCCCCTGCGCACCCGCCCACGCCCCAACCTCCCATGCCTCGGACCCACTCCGCTTCCACGTCCGCGCCCCTCCTGCGCCTCGGCTGCCTCGTGGGACCTGGTGTCTGTCCACCCCCCCACCCCGCTCCCGCACCCGCGCCGTCTCCCACGCCTCCCTCCTCCCGCCGCCCTCCCCTCCCCTCCGCCGCCCCCCCCGCACACCCCCACACCCGACCCTGCTGGCCCAGCTGATTGCGCACAATGCGGCTGTGTATCAGCGGCTGCAACCCTCGTCTCCCTCTCCCCCCTCCCCCCCGGCCCTCCTGCCCGATACCCACTCCATGTCGGCTCCCATCGCGCCCTCATCCGCCCCCCCCACACCGCTCCCCCCGCACCTTCCCCTTCTCCCCTGGGCCTCCTCGTCCCTCGCCTCGGCCCCCCTCCGTCTCGGCACCCGAATCGGCCGAGGAAATCCTCGACTATGTCCACTCGCCCCGTTTTGACTCGCATCATCCAGCTTGACCGCCCTCCCAACAAGGCTTGCGGGTATCCGTCGCCGACGTTGGTGATCCGCCGGCCTTCCCGTCCTTCTTTCTTGGCCTCGGCGCCGTACGTCACCTCGTGGGGCTATATGACGACTTGGCGCATGCCCTTGGCCTGCGCCTCATCTGTGCCGACCGATGGGGGATGACGCACAGACGCAGTGTCGACAGCTGAATTTGGTGTGCAAGACTGGGCCAGCGTCATGGGCAAGTGGCAGCCCATTGGGGGTGGGCCAGTTTGGCCTATTGGCGCATAGTGCAGGTGCACCGTTTGCCATGGCGACTGCCCTTGCCTTTCCTGACCAGGTCGTTGGGCCATCCATCTGCTCGCACCGTGGGTTTCCCCCGACCCGGCGGTCGAGCCGGGCTATCACTGGCTCGGTATGTGCCCATTCGCTTCTTCCCGTACGGCCCAGACGGCCGAATGGCATGTCCAAGGCTGGAAACTGGGCCGGCCTCCCGCGCCGCCTGCCAGGATCCCTGCCTCCCCCCCACCCTCATCCTTCTTCCACCATCAACGACTTGCCTCAGACCGAACAACACCACACTCGTTCTGCCTCCTGGACCCAATCGCCTCCTATCTTAAACACACATTCGGAAACCGATCTGCGGAAAGCAGCTCAGGATGGGAGAGTGGTCCGAGCGCCAGTGCCTTTGGCGATCGACCTGATGGGCGACTCCGTTCCGAGTCTGCCTCGGCGGCGCTTGAACCTCTGGGTCACAGTGGTGGCGTTCCCTTCTTCCCCCGGGATGGAGAGGAGGACGAAGGAGAAGTGGAGGTCTTGTCACTGGGAACAGACCCTGCGTTGGAGGCGACCGGAACCCGAAGGACCGTCTCTTCCTTTGCCCACCATCGCTGGTTTCGTTCCAGCAGCGAGAGTGCTCACTCCTCCCATTCGTCCTTGGGTGACGTTCGTGCCGTCCTTTCCTGGGCTACGTCCCCCTCGCACCTTCGTCCGCCCCGCCCTCCCCGAGCCTGTCGCCTTCCTCATCACGAGGCAAACGTGGTCTGCCTGTCTCCTCCAAACGGTCCAAGACCGTGCCAACCCGTCCGCGAGCACCTTCGGCGGGCAGCCTGCCACTGCCTTCCGCGCACGCGGCCTCCACGGACGTATTGGGAACGGCTTTACTTCAAGCTGCTCACGCGAGGCCACACACGGCACGGCCGACCTGGTGCGCATCCTTGCCACCCGAGGCGCCAAGCCCTGGGGTTTCACTTTCCCGCAGGTCCAACTACCTCTGGTCGTGTGGCGCGGCGACAAGGACGAACGGATCTCGTTTACGGGGTTGGTCTGGATGCAGACGCAAATGCCCTTGGTCGAGATCCGCCGGGTACGCGGCGCAGGTCATTCGCTCATGGTCAACCCGCGTGTGATTGTAGAGGTGCTGGAGAGCATCGCCAAACACGCACCTACGCCTACGGTGTATTGCTAATCCCTTCCGTCGGCTTGTCCGCCACAGTGCCCCTCCCCCCTCCCGTTTTGGGATGGGGGTTTGGGATGGGCCGTGTGCCAGGGCCCGACTGTTGATACCCCCTTTCGCTTTCCTTTTTTTTCCCCTCCCCCGCCCTCCGCCCCCCCCCCTTCCCTCAATGTGTTACCCCCGTCCCCAGAACGGAAAGGCAGCTACTCTACCTGGTATTCGCTTCGCCGCTTCTTTGCGTCGCCTCTCTCCTCTCTCCCTCTCCCTCTCCCTCCTCTCCCTCTCCCTCTCCCTCCTCTGTGCCCCCTTGTCTCTTGGTCTCTTCTGTTCTGCTCGCTTGCCCTTTAAGGAGCTTCATATGAATCTTTTGACCCCCTCTTATCTCTGTGCTGACGCCCGGATGGGACTGCTTGACTTAGTACTTATGGAAACCCTCCCCCCTCCCCCCCAATCGCATCTCTCGTTCAGTTTGTAGCTTCGCACTCGATTTGGTGCAGACAAAAGTAATACAATGGATTGGGGTGGATGGAGATCATCCGTGCTAGAGTGCGACGCGGGAGCACTCGCGATCCTAGGATCAGCTGCAAAGCAGCCTTCCTTCAGACAAGGCGTGCAAAGTGGTGAGTGTGGTGAGTCACAAGTCTTCAAGCAACGTCTGAAGGAAGGAGACAGGAGAGGGAGATGGGAGATGGAGCGAGCAGGGCGTGCGAGCGGAAGAACTCTTCCGGCCGGCTAAGCGAGCGTCACCGATCCACTGAGGGCCGCGCAGGGAACCGTAGCACTACCCTCTAACAATCCGGTCATCGATCACTCAGTCTGAGGCCGCCCATGAGGCCGACGTGTGAGGGCCTAGGTTAGCGCCTGCGGGGGCCGTGCGAACGCGTGTGGCGTAAGTGGCGGATGTCTTGAGGCTGTTCCGCACAGACGCTGGTCCCAAATACGGCCGTTGGCCCAGTGTGTGTGGGCATCAACTTTTTTTGTGTTCGCACATGTCACATGTCAGCATCATGCATCATGCATCCTGTCATACTCGTGAAAGGACTGTGGCCCCCAACGAATGGAGGCGGGAACTAGCAACTGGCTTTGCCTTTGAACATAGGCTGCACTGTCGGTCTGGCTCAGCCTTCCATTGATTCTGCCACCAACTATATTCCAGGCGTCGTTGACGTCATCGATGATCATTGCTCATCGGCATTCATCGAATCCATCATGCATCATGCATGCAGCCCCATCGACATCGATCATCGATCATCGGCCCCACCCATTAATCATCCGCTGTGTGGGGGTAAATATGCCCCGCTCGCGCTTATTACGCCTGGGCCTTGTCGATTATCGTCCAGCGCGTCGTCAAGCAGACCTGTGGGACCCTTCTTGTGAGGAAGGAAAAAGGAAAGAGGGGACGGATGGGGATAGCGGCGACCAGTGAGCCTCACCACTGAGCCTGAGCCCGGTGAGCCCGATGAGCGGCGTGGGGCCCACGGTAACCCCGACACACCTTTTCTCAGCTGCAATAATAAGCGAGGCACTTATTTTGTTCGGCCACACAAGATTACGAGCGCCAAACGGGGGAATTCGACTCTCCTGCCCGCGCCAGATTGGTAGGTAAGCATGCCACACCCGTGAAAGGGTATGTGCCCCCCCACAAGGAGGTGGCAAGCATATATGGGCACGGGGACCATGGCGAGGATCTCGGCCTAGCTCGGCCTTACCAAATCAATCTCTGAGTAAAAGGGATTGTGTTATGTCTGTTGTTTGGGGTCTCTTCGTACTTACGCCCCGGCGCGTTTGACGCTGTAGTAAGTTTTCGTTGCGAAGGTGCACGGAGAGCGGGCGCGTAACGTACTGAAGCGGGAAAGGGGCGGGGGGGGGGAAGGGATATCAATCCCGGCCATGCCGAGGACTCTCTCCTCCCCCTACCCCCCCAGCTTCGTGTAGGGCCGCTTTCCTCGTCGGGGCTTGCATCTACCGCACCACTCTCGCTCGCCATGGCATCACTACTGGACCTCAATATGTTCGCCCAAGTGCCCATTCCGCTCGTCGTCCTCGTCGTCGGGGCTTCCGTCCTCCTTGTCCTCGTTCTCCTCTATCCGGACCGTCCGATTGGCGTGCACAAGATTCCCGGCGTGCCTAGCATTCCTGGCGGTGTGCCCCTGATTGGGAGCTGGAATCTGATGTGGGATGCGATATCCGGTCATACGGACAACCTGTTGGACCAGATGCTGGGGTATCAACGTACCGTCGGGACCGGTGGACGCCCGTTTGCATTCCATATCCCTACCCTCGGCGGTCAGACCACAACGTTGAACCGGCCTGAATACTTGCAGTGGATTCAAAGTTCCAAGGGAACTTTGACAATTACGTCAAGGGCGCCCCTTTTCGCCGCAACTTTTCTGACCTGCTCTCCGAGACGGGCATCTTTGTTGCCGATGGAGACGCGTGGAAACGGCAGCGTAAGCTCGCCTCGCGTATTGTACGTTTTCTTCTTTGTCCTTGCGATGCCTCTTCTACCTCCCACTCTGGTTTGTATTGGATATAGGTGGCTTGGTATCTGGGGTTCTGACGAAAGACAATTTTGCCTTTTCATACAGTTTTCCGTGAGCAACTTTCGATCCCATGTTCAACACTCGGTCCAACACCATCTTGTTGTTCTGAAGCGTTTGGCTGACGATGCGGCGGCGCGGCAAGAGGAAATTGTGTTGCCGGATATCTTCTTTCGCTATACGCTTGAAACCTTTGGTATGATGGCCTTTGGAGCCAATATGGGATGTCTCCCGTACGTACCTACATTTTCTATATCCCCCCCTGACCCTTCCCTTGCCCGATTCGACATACTGATGAACCTATGGTGTGTAACAGGCCCGAGGTAGCTGGCTTGTCACACCAAGTCCCGTTTGCTGTGGCCTTTGACTATGCTCAGACGGTGATTAGTGACCGGTTTATGGACCCGCTGTTCAAGGTGACAGAACTGTTCTCCCAGCGGGGCCGCAAGATGCGAGCCGCATTGGCCACGATCCGCACCACCTGCTATGATATTATTGATCAGCGGCAGGCGAGTCAGGCGCGCGGTGGGGACCAAAAGGGGGCACAGACCAAGGAGGGAAAGACTTGCTTCAACTCTTTATGAACGAGGGCTTAACCCGAGACGAGCTGCTTCCGGTTGTGCTCAACTTTATCATTGCTGGACGGGACACGACGGCGCAGGCGTTGACGTGGTGCATCTATCTCCCTCCACTCGGCTCCGGCGGAGGTGCTTGCGCGCATGCGGGAAGAGTTTGCCACCGTTTTGGGCGAAGGACGAGACCAGCGTCTGATGGAGTATGATGACCTGAAAAATATGACCTACACTCAAGCTGTGGTGCATGAGACGTTGCGCCTGCAGCCCCCGGTGGCCAAGAACGTCAAGTTTGCTGTCGAAGCCGATGTCATCCGCCCCTATGCGCAAGAGAAACTGGTCGGGGGCACGCCGCTTGACCCTTATGGAACTGGGGCGGTGCCCAGCGCGCCCCTTCCCGACGTGATCATCCAAAAGGGCACGACGGAACTTTTCGGATTATGCGATGGCGCGTATGCCCGAAGTGTGGGGCGCGGATTGTGAGGAATTCAAGCCACAGCGGTTCCTCAAGTCGGACGGTTCGCTGAAAACGTTTAGTCCGTACGTGTTTCATGCCTTCAACGCAGGTCCGCGCCTGTGCTTGGGCCAAACACTGGCTCTGTATGAAGCTTGTTCAGTCTTGTCGTTGTTGCTGGGCCACTTTGACATTGTCTTCAACCAAGAAGCTCTGGCTCGCAACCCTCCCACCTATGGCGCGAGTGTCACACTTCCCATGATCAACCCGTACCTTTGCAAGCTGGTTCCCCGGACCCTGGCTTGAAAAGTTTTCTGCTTCCCCTGTTTTCTCGGTCTTTTCTTTTGCTTCCCTTCTATGGACCTCAATGGGGCCGCATCGAGAGGTGGTTGCGCGTTACACAGAACGTAACACATGTTCCCAACCGATGGCCCCCATGCGCACCATAAAGACGCCCTCAGCCTTCTTCCTCTGTCCTCTAGCTTTCCAAATGACTCGATACTACTAACAAACTATAACAACATGGCAATACTATGACTCTCGTATTAGATACAGCCCCTTTCCGACAATGAGGTAGTATACATCTGATGTTTGGGCACTGTGTGGAAAGAAGAGTCTCAATGGAGATGGTTCAACGTTCAACGTTTTCACACAGTCACTGGCAGTCACCGCCGGCTGCTCGGATGTTTATCACCATGATCTTGACTCACCACGTAGAAACGAGAATGAAGGGAGATACGGAGTTCACAACATACATATCGCGCAGTACCGTGGACACCCACCAGAGAGCAACTGATTCTCACAGCTATTATATCATAAGAGTCAGTGGGTACTTGTAAGATCATGAATTTGGCAAGTGATTCCGGAAACGACAGGAAGATATATAGTCAGATTTTACGCTTGGGTCACAGAAACAGAGAGTGACAAAAGGTCGAAGTGTTGGCAGGATGAACGGGACGAAAAGAAAGTGATGTACCACAATGATGTGGCAAAAATATATGATCGACAGAGTTCCAGTACAGTTTTTCACCCCATTTTTTGTTCTTCTGGCTTCAGAGCCTCCGCGCCGAGAAGAGGGGTGTCAAAGATTAGGATCGAGGGCGAGAGGCAGAGGCGGGAGACAAGTTGCTGGTTTGGAGCTGGACTTCCTCCTGTCCTTGCTTAGGAGGGAAAGGGGCCAGCCAGCCACGCCAAGCCTTGTGATCGCGGCGAGCCCTAAGGAAAGAATGAGATGCCGCCTCTGTTTTTGTGTTTGGTGGAGTCAGCGTTGCTTGCGAGAGGGCTGGAATCCGGGCTTGACCAACTTGTAGCCCCGGACCAAGTGGAACTTTGACTTGTACTCTGTCGGCAGAGGTCCCAATGGGGATGCCAGCGTCGCTGGCGTGTCCTCTGCCACCTTGGCTGAAGAAGCTGGGATTGTGGGAGTAGCTCCGGATTCCTTGCTTCCCTTCCTGGTCCTTTTTTTATCCTTTGATTCGTCATGCGCACTCCCCTTTGGCATGGGCGCTGGAATAGTCTCTTTAGAAGGCAAAAATGATGGGGGAAACGCGGGGTAGAGACCGGACGGGAGGTCAAACTGACCCTCCCGACCGAACTGGCTAAAGCCGGCAGTGGCACGTGCGCAAGAGGGGAGAGGAACTTGGAACGAGCTTCCTTTAGCGTCATGCCAGCCCGGTGAATTTCTTCCACTGAATCCGTCGAAGGACCGTCGACGGTGCTGATTCGAGTTTTGGGGGACAGAGAGGAGGTCCCCGAATTTCTCGAGGTAGACGTGCTATTTTCCTTGCGCTCGCGGGAGACGGGAGCATCTTCATCCAGAGAGTAGACTGTAGGAGAAGTTGTGGTAGAGCCTCGAGACCCGTTCCGCATGAGCGACCCTGTCGAGGGGTTGCTGTGGCGCGTGTAGACGGCTCCTGGTTTGTGGTTGCGTCCGGCTCAGAGTGTCCCAAAAGTGCAGATCCCTCACCTTCCCAGTCGTACCACTCCGATCCCAGCAGACGCAGACTCAGGCGGGGGGTCCATCTTCAGTCCCAAGGCTGACAGCCTGAGTTCGCGTCATCGGTAGCCCACCGTCGGGAATTTTGTCTTGGGACGTGCTGATCGCATGCGGATGAGGACAGGGCAATGTGGTCGAGCTCGCGGGGTGAGGGTGAGGTACATCTGGCCCGGAATCTTCCGGCCTCTCCAGGTTATCAATGGTGCTGGTCTTGGGAGATGAAAGACAGTCCATGCCATCGCCCATCCATCGACCACGTTCAAAACGGGATCGTCCGAGGGCGCTGGTAATGCCGGTAATGACGGCTGTACATTGGAGAGAGTGAGTAATAGGAACGAGAGAAAATTCTTAGAACAGCAATTCGAAAAGAGGCGCACCCTCACTAACATGAGACCCGCACTCGTCGTCGCTGGACGGTTTTGGATCGTGCAACAGGAGCGTATTTGCCAGTTCCGTGATGAAAAAATCGGTGGAAGGGCATTCCTTTCTTTCGAAGTCATGCAAGAACGGATGGTTAGCATGGAGGCCAGAGAGGCTACTCAAGATGGCAGCATCGTTCTGCTGGAACGAGTTTGACGGAACAGAGAATGCACCCAGTTCCTCCAAAAAACTTTCTTCTGGGTTTCCACAGCAGGTAAAGGAAAGGGGTGACGACTGGGCTTTACCAACGTCGCTTTTGAAAAAGGGGGATCCAGGAGGAACAATGTCTTCCTTGGGTATGGGTGAGCCTAGGACAGCTTCACTTCCCGAAGAAGATAAGCGAGGAAGTAAGTCCCCAAAGAGGCGGGAAGAGCGATTACAGACGCTGTTGGGGCGGTGCAGTGTGGCAGAATGAGTGTTGACAGTAGGAGAAACATGTTCAAGACGAGCGGGGCGATGAAGATGTGGCGAGGATATCAATACTTGGGACGCCCAGGATTTGAATGAGGGTGAAAGAAGAGATGATTGTTGCGATTTCGTTTCGATAGTTTTGACGGATGCCTTGTCCGCTGGGAGGTGGTTCAAAATGGCATCGGATAAAATAAGAGGGGGAGGGATTCTTCGGCGATAACGCCTCCGCCGCCGAGGCACCTCTTCGTCGAGTTCGGCTTCGACACGGACTTCATCGATGCGGGCTTGATGGCGTTGGGTAGTGGCGGTATGCTGGCCCGTCATGGGAGTAGGGGAGTGTGGTTCGGTCTTGTGGAAGGGTAGACGGCCTTGGAGGTAATCCGAGCCTGACATTATCGAGGCTGGTGAGGTCAAAATCGGTCAACTCGAGGCTAGCTCGAAGCCTTGGAGTCGAATGGGAAGTAATTGGGAGAGACATGGTGGAGGGAAAAAAGAGGGTGCGGACAAGCGAGCGGTTGGAACAGAAATATAGGTGGGTGGCCGTGGTAGCCGTGTGGAAGCGGGAGTGGAAGCGACGGTGGAAGTGGAAGTGGGAGCAGTGGTGCACGTGGAGCGGTGGTGACAATGGTGGTAATCAGTGGGACGGGTGGGTGAGAGTTATATGCGATTGGAGTGACGCGCGAGTGACCTATAATCGACCAGTGGCGCGAAAGCCAAAAACCGTGGCTGCCGTCACACATTTTTTGGAAACAATATAATACGCGTATTAACGCTCAGTGTGATGTTGGGACACTAGTGCGGTGTGCCAAAGGCATAGCCGGACTCTGGCGCTCCCAGCCACTTCCATCCAGCGGCTCTCCGCTAGTTCCGCTCGGGCGGAAGTGTGGCTGGCCGACTGGCCTCCTTCTAGAAGCCCCGGCAGTCGTAGCTCTTAGTCTTCTCTCTTCCACTCCCTCCTCCTCCTCCTCTCCGCTACTCTCTACTATCGCTCACCAGCAAACAATCCCTATCGTCTATTGACCCCAGTTCTTGATTGCTGTCTCGCTTGGCATCGGGATCCGGTCACATCAGTGAGCACCCGTTCTTTCACGAGGAGTAGTATATTTGAGAGAGCTCTATATTGGTGCTGGCGTTATGCTGGGTGTGGTAACCAGTAAACCGGTATCCATAGACAACTGCAACAGCCCGATTCTTGCACCATGCCAGGAAGGAACACATGACACACATGTCACTCCACTCTCCTCTCTCCCCATTATACACCAAAGGGCTGCTGGCCACATCTCTCAGCACGCTGATTCTTCCAAAACGACCCTTTTGCACCCTTCTCTCGCCTGCCAAGCGCTCATCCCCAGAGACAGACGAATCTAAAATGAACGCAGAGTCGGCGCACAATCTCATTTTCCCTTTATAAGCGGAAGGAAGCATCTCTCTTCAGTGTCTGTGGTGGGCATTTTTAGATTGCAGATCAAGCCGCACCTCTTTCTTCCGAATCACTTCTCATCTACTTCTATACAATTCTGCTACAACCGTGTCTTGTTTTATGGGTGCAGCAACAACTCTGATCACCTCGAGCCGGCCTCTTGGTAGCTTTTTCAGAAATTGCTATGAAGCACAAAAGAGCACAGTGAGAGTGCACATGAATGTGGATGGTGGCTCTATCCTCATAATCGTGAAGAGCCATCAAAAGCATCCTCACGTTTCTCCACAGTATTATAGCATGTGATTAGGGTGAGAGTGGGCCTCCCCAGCAGTAGATACTACATTCAGGACTACTAAGTATGTATAGCACATTTGACATGTGTGCTCAGCAGTGATTAATGAGCGACGGAAGACATGAGTCCAAAGGCTTTAAAAAACCTTCGAGGTAACTCTTCACTTCCTCGGAGATGTTGGTGTCTTGCCGAGGCGCTTTGAGTGTCACATGTCACGGGCGGACCCCGGACTGGGGCCCGACCCACAGTTTAGAAGTGCTCTCTCTTGGAGGAAGACAGGCCACTTCCAATGGCCTTCAACTGACAGAAGAAGCACACATACCAAAAGTAGGAAAGACCTCCCACAGTATCAGCCAGAGGAATGCCAGGGGAGAACTGTCACAGAACCCACAGAAAGGGCCAAGTAACAGGCTGGTTCTCCACCCTACGAGAAAGCCTGAGGGGAGAGGGCTCGTAGAAACACGAGACGCACACAGACCAAAAGAAACAAAAACCTCAGATCCGGAAGCTGTGGCCCCAGTAGCCCAAGCCCGGGTCTTTCCGGTGCATTCCTTTTTCCAATACTACTTACTGTGGAGGGCAGGAATGTTCTCTATGGCCTCTGTAGCTCATGTGCAATGCAATACACACCATCAACTGCCTGCTATCTGATCTTGTTCAGAACCTCAACGTGCTCAGCCTCACAGCAGAGCTCACTTTCAGACGTCCACGACCAAAAGTCCAATTAGTATATCATTCGAGATAAAACAAAACCAGGACTCAAAAAGCCAACGCACGGATCACCGGCCTCTCGGCTGGGCTCGGCAACCCGCCCTGGCTCAGTGGGACTGATCCGGTCATCACACAGAGGCCCCTAAGTCTGTCGGAGCGCTGAGATGTGCCTGAAGAGGTGATGGGGGACCTCGGCAGTGAGAGATTGTGAGAGAGTATGCGAGTGATGAACACATTATTGAATGTTGAATGTTATTGATAAACGTTGAGATCGATGAGATCTGAGATATGAGAACGTCTGTATATGTGAATGTGTTCAAGGAAGGTGATGTAGTGATCTGCCATGCATGCAACGGAGGAACGGAGGGAGATATGCCACATGTCAGGCCGGGTAATAGTATGTCCCGTCGGGAATTGAAGATGCGCCGACCCTGGAGACGGCATGGAAAACTTGTCCGGTTTGAGATGTGAGATGTTATAAAATGTGTGAATCTTTGCCCTGACTGCGATTACTTTCCTCAATCCCTCTTCTCTGCATCCATATCATTGACAGAGCTTAAGGCTGGGACAGGGGAAACGCTACGTCTAAACCGAACCGTTATGTTGGCGGGGTTACTTTGAAGCGCCATCGGAGGCCTCTCTTGCCCACCATGAAGAATCAAGTCGCAGCAATTGTTCGGGGCTCTCTCTCTGTTGGAATATTGCCAGACATTCCGTAGTGCTAGACGGTGGATTCTTTGGCCGACTAGGTCCTTGTGCATGGGCCCTATGATGTGTTCTTATCAGTTCGAGATCCTGGGTGTAGTCCTCCTCTCAGACGTGTCCCCCCCTTCGGATATTATACTACCTCCAGTCCGTCCGTAGACGTATATACTGCCCAAAATTCATCTGCTTTCCGTTCCACCGCGTTATGGCGCCCGTGCCGTTACGAATGAGCGTGACGGTGGTACAACCAATATATGCGAGGGGTGAACAATGTCCAATGAGACTCATCGAGTACTCTAAGCCATATGACGATGAAGATGGTGGGTTCAGTACCACCAGTTCGGTCAATGTGATGAACTCCAAGTACGACGGGCCTATTTCACCAGATCCTCACGTTTTTTCTCATCATGACAACAAAGGGTGTGTTGGCGCTGCGCCTGGAGGATCAAGCGCAGAGAGGCATTTCGCTCGTCCGTTGGCGTAGGAATGGGCCGGATGAGCGTGACTATCATGCACAGAAACCCGTCGCATGTGGGTCGCGATCAGAGCATAACGTCATCAACGTTGAGGCGAGAGATAATGCATGCCTGTTGTTGAACGTTATAATCGCACACCCAAACCGCAGGCCGATGCTTATTACGTGTGTGCGGTGCCATGGAGCTAATATTAAATCGCATTGAAAAAGCTCGGATCCCAGCAGCTGTCGCGCCGCTCACTCTTCAGCTTCAGCCCTTCTTCAGCCCTTAAGTCGCCACTCCGCAGTGCCCCTGGGACCAACTGGAGGCCCTGAGGCGCCTGACCGTGACGTGTGCTGTGGCTTCTTCTTCTGCTCCCTCCACCACCCTGCCCCAACGCCATGCCCGCCCCCTCGTCCGACACCCCCCCGCCCCCTCAGTCACCGTGCGCGACGCTCAGGCATTCCGTCTTTGCCGGCCGCGCTGACAACGCCAACATCCCCCCCGAAGTCTTCACCCCCGATGCCACCGTCACCTTTGTTGGCATCGGTGGCGTTCATACCGTCATCGCCCCCCAGGGGGGCATCCTCTCCGCCCCCTCCCACTCACCGCCCGCCGCAACAAGCGCATCCGCTCCATTGTCTCTTTTCGCCCTCGCAACAGCCGCTTTGACCGCTTTAATGCTGAGTCATCCGCCGACTCGTTCGTGGCTTCTACACCCTCTTTTGGATCAGCATGTTTCTTGCCATGCTCAATTCCTTTTGGCGCACCTACCACCATACTGGATCCATCCTCTCTCTTAGCTTTTTCAATCTGTTTAGCCGCGATGCCAAAATCCTTGCACTTTCTGATCTCGTCATGATCACCCACCTCTTTTTGGCCTTACCCCTCATCCAGCTTGCTCAACGCTACCGTATTCGCTATGCGAATGGCCTCGTATTTCTCGTCCACTTTTGGCTTGCTGGTATGCTCGCTCGGCGGTCATCACATGGAGCAGGCGACGTGAATGGCCTTGGGTCCAAAGTGGCTTTTTTGTCCTCCATACGATGGCCATGATGATGAAGCTCTATTCGTACCTTGACGTCAATGGCCACCATGTGATGATTATTGGCGCCTGCATGCCAAGGAGGCCCAGTTGGCTCTGGAAGTGGAGCGAGTCGAAGGTGCAGCTGAGGGGGAGGACTCCGAGAAAGGCGTGACCGCGCATGTGGGTGACAACGAGTCCCGCTCCTCGTCCGCGAGTTCCATCTCAGAAGCTCCTGATCGTGCTACTCGCATCTGGCGCCGTGCCTGTGTCCGCGCCTTGCATCACTCAGAGGTACTGGACGACGACTTTGTTGGTGGGTGGTCAAGTCAGACTGGTGCAAGGAACAGATTCAACAAGGAATTTGCCGCGAACGTTATGTGGCCAAGAATGCAATTCCCTGGTGCCCCCCAGCAAAGGTGTCGGAGGCAGACAAGCTGCCCACTACTGCTGACAAGCTTCCCCCTACCGCCGACCAAATGGAGCGCAGAAGGAGCAGGCGCTTCAATCGATGGCCAAGGAAGCTGTTGACCAGCCCTGTCAGTCGCTGGAATCTCGGCTAGTTCCGAGGCCGAGAAAAAGGAAGAGAAGACACATTCGTCCCCAGAGCAAGCTCCTGCTGCCGTCGATCAGCATCCTGCACCGCCGCGAACTCGTAGGGACGAACCTACTTTTATCCGTGATCCGCATCCCCTGGCTACGCATCCCAATAGGAAATTCGAAAATTGGCGGTGGACATTGAAGTGCTGCGGGACAACCTCGTATCGCGTGATCCATACCTTCGCCTGGGCACGGAGTCGGGTCCCGCCACTCCCGTCTTTGGCGCTGCGGAGACTTGACTCAACGACAGACCTTCCCTCATAATTTGACCTTCTCCAACTTCATGGACTATCTATTGGTTCCCTCGTTGGTGTACGAGTTGGAGTATCCTCGCACTGATTCAATTCGCCCCGGATACCTGCTCGAGAAAGTTCTTGCCACCTTTGGTACATTTTTCTGCATCTACATTATCACCACTACGTGGATCCTGCCTATCAGTCCCACTGGACCCAACAACTCTTCGACAGAAGTTATTGGCATCTTCCTTGAGCTTTCGATTCCGATGATGGGTTGCTATATCCTCATCTTTTACATCATTCGAGGCGATCCTAAACTTTTTTGCCGAGATAACGAGGTACGTCCTAGCTATTTGAGCTGCATCCTCAATTCATCACCCTCCCATCTCATGTTGCTAACGTTCTTTCCTCTTGGCTCAGGTTTGCCGACCGCGAGTTCTACAAGGATTGGTGGAACTCGAAATCGATGGATGAGTTTTCGCGTGACTGGAACCGGCCGGTGACAGTTTCCTCCTGAAGCACGTTTATGCCTCAACCATCTCGGTCGGCGCGTCCAAATCGTTGGCGGTCTTTGTTACGTTCTTCTCAGCTCCCTCATGCACGAACTCGTGATGGCGATCGTGACTGGGAAAATCCGTGGGTACCTGTTTTTGATGCAGATGGCCCAACTCCCGTTGATTATGCTGGGACAAATCAAGTTTATCAAGGACTCGCCTACGCGCGGCAACCTGATCTTTTGGATTGGGCTCATTGTCGGATTTCCGCTCCTCAACGTACTCTATCTTTCATATTAGCACTTGTTTCCCGCCTCGTCCCCACCTTGATCCCTCACTTTCCCGGTTCTACCCGCCCAGGCTCTCTGTGAGTCTTCCCCTGGTCTCAAGTTGGTTCTTCGTTTGTACAGTAGCCTCCGTCCGCTTTCATCACGCCTTTAGCTTGCACCTCATTGTGAGAATCCCATCCACCCATCTGCCATTCCTTCCGTCTCCTCTCATCTCCCTCTCCTCCCGTCTCCCCTCCTCTCGGTAAAGCCCTACTCCTACCTTTCCCCTTTTATCGTCTGGGCCTCTTGTGCCTTCATCATTCCTACTACAAGGCGTCTGTCACCGCTCTCCTGAAGAAATTCGAAACGATATCTGTTGCTCGGCCAGCGTCAAACCGCCATCACGGAACTCGCCTCGAAGAGGATGTGCAATCCTCCGGGGAGCTCGTTCACAGGTACCTATAGAACTGTGTGATCTAAAGACGTCTACGTCCATCAGCCGCTCAATCCCTCACAGGTTGTGGCCTCTCTGGGGGAGGGGAGGGGAACAGTTGTGCTCTCGGTGTGAAAGTTACAAGTCCCATGCTGAGAGCAGGGGCGCAGATGGTGGCGTTGCTGAATGCAGAAGTAGCTGGAAAAGCCGTATCCCATGGGTGCGCACAACTCTCGGATGTGGTTTTCACCAGCACGCCCGTCTCAGCTGCCGCCGTGTTCCTCCGAACCCCCCGTTTCACTGCCCCATGAAACTTTTACGCTGCAACGCGGGCAAGTGACTTGCACCGCCACGGGGTGCATATTAGGTAACGCGTGCTCCACGCAGGCAGGTTGCAGATTGGCCACCCGGTCGCTCGCCGTGGCGTCCTCCTGACCTCCTCGTCCTCTCGCCAGCGAACGCGACGCAAGGCCCGTTGCGACCGCCGCATGTCGCGTACGAGCGAGAGTACCAATGGCCGCGCGTCGGTGCTGTCGCGGAAGAACACCGTCCCCACGCGCCGCACCAGTGCCCGCTACTCCACCTCCGCCGCCTACGCCTTCGCCACCAGCGGCGCGGCCGATTGGCGTACACGCCTTGCGTCACCCAGCCGCGTGACCAACCTAGGCATCGGCCTCCTCGTCTCTCTCGCCAGCTTGTCTCTCTTTCTCAACCTCTTTCAATGGGCCCACCCTTCCAAGCCCACCTCGGCCCTGTCCGCTGCCAACCAAACTGGCCCCACTGCTGAGCAGATTGCGTCTTGGGCCCAAACAGTCGCGCCCGCGCCACAGCCCGGGGCGGAACAGCTGGACCACTTGGTGCTTGTCGTTGGCCATGCCATCTGGGCGGCTCCTCCTTTGATGGCCGTCAGACCGACGACAACTGGGTGTTGGAGAGTACCAGAAGGGCGGTTCGGTGCGCACGTTTTGGAACCACATCCAGCGCGGCATTGAAATTGCCAACCAGGATCCATCCGCCCTTTTGGTCTTTAGTGGTGGGCAGACCCGCCCCCACTCGCTGGCCACCGAGGCCGAGAGCTACTTCCAGTTGGCGCTGCAGAGCCATATGGATCTTCCCGTCCTCCCCGGTGCCGAGGTGGTGCTGTTGACAACCGGCGAGCATGGGGCTGAAATTGCGCAGTTTGTGGATGCGGATAAGGACGGGACGGGAGAGAATGCGGCAGTCGAGCACGACGCAGTTGGCGGCGGTAAGAAAGCACCCAAGAGAGAGAAAAAGCCCATGCCCCTTCAACTGTTCTCAAAGCTGGCTCGGGGGCTGGATTGGACTTGCTTCGGATGACGACCGAGACCTATGCACTGGACAGCTTCCAAAACTTGCTCTTCTCCCTCGCTCGATTCCGCGAATTACCGGTCGGTACCCGAACGGGTCACGATTGTCGGCTACGAGATGAAAAAGGAGCGGTTTAAGAATTTGCACGCCAAGGCGTTGCGGTGGCCAACCCAAGCGCTGTACCACAACCGCCGACGCTTCACCTATGTCGGCTTGATGATGAGGGTGACACAAGTAAGCAGTACATTCAGGAAAAGAAAAATGGGTTTTTCCTCTACGACAAGGACATGTACGGTTGCCATGGTCAACTGCTGGTACGTCTCCTTTCTCGTTTAGCTGCGCCTGGGTTCCCGAAACGCCAAGCTAACCTTTCTCGGTGCATCGATTGAACAGGCAAAACGTCAGAAGCGTAATCCGGCTCGTCGGTTCCCTCCTTACATGCTTTCCGCGCCCGAGATGGCAGGCCTGTTGCAATGGTGCCCGGCGGATGGGATTGGGTTGCAGGGGATCTACAACCGCGACTTGCCCTGGGACCGAAGGGTGGACGAACTGTGGGCAATCAAGGGCAGCAGTGACAAAGTCACACTGCCGGAGAGAGATGGTGTCAAAATTTCCTTCAGCCGGGAGCGAGACTAATCCATCTACTCATCCTCTCCTTTCTATAGGCCTTTCCTTTGTCCCCAGTCTGTCTGGTATCCTCGTCACGCCTATGTTTCGTCTTGTAGAGAAGGAACAGTAGAAGTGACGCATGGTTGGATTGGGCGGACCACTCTACACCGGCAGCTTCAGGAAGGGATAACCAAGGCGAAAACACAAATTCACGCCAAGAGGTAGTGAAGAGAACCAAGAAGGGTAATGATATATATATATCTTGTTTCCCCTTTTACCTCACGCAGTGTGGAGAGAGGCAAAGTACGAGACAACGGTGGGGCTTGGAAGGCAGGCGGCAACGACTCCGTGCGAGGCAAGTAATGGCCAAGGCTGGGCACATAGACGAAGTAGTGCGGCTCAAACTCGATATGCTTCTCTTCCCGTTCCTTGGCCCGAGCCCGCTGGGCATCTTCAATGCCGTTTTGTCCTCAGTGGCGGCATGCATGTCTTTCTTCTGGATCGCGATTGTCACTCCGTTCCATAGCCGGCGCGACTCGTTTGGCGCCTGCTCCGCCTCAGGCCGGACTGACTTGGCCGCTGGAGTGGGTGCATCCTTAACAGAAAAAAGGATGGATTGTTCGCCAATGTCACCATCCTTGGATCCTGCGGTGCGCATGTCAGTGTAGGTCATCGTATCGCTCCATTTGCCCTGCACAAGCCCAACTTGCTTGCGAGCGTGCATGACCTTGGCCTCGAGCGCATTGTAGGTTCCGGAAAAGTAGCCCTTTGTTTTAAACTCGACCGAGGCCGAGGTGTCGGTAGCGGGGCACTCGATCCTAGACGTATCGCCCAACTCGAGCAGCAGCTTGCCAAACATGATTCCGCGGGCGAACATGTTGGGCATCCCAATCACATCTTCCCCAATCCCATTGGGGCGGATTGGCGATCAAGAAACACGACGCGACTCTCTCCGCCCATCAGGGTGGCTGCACTGTTGCCCAGGAATTTGCTCTTGGGTCGCAGTTCCCCATAGATGACGACATTGTGCTCGGGTGCACAGTAAAAGTAGGCACTGATCGGGGGATGGTGAGAAACTGACAAGGAAACAGGGAGTAAGTAAGGACGGAAGCAAAACCAGAAGAAAGGAAGAAGGGGGAGACGAACCTTGTTCGGCAATGTATGGCCAGTGGAGCCGTCAGGGTACCGGTACGAACAAGTGAAAAACTCGCCCAAGATGGGGTTATAGCTGTGGGAGGGAAGGAGAGTGTCAATAGAACGGTCGAACGTAGAACAGGTCCACCCAGGTTAGGATTGGGCTGTCAACCCAGTACATACGGCTTTTTGACGCCCTTGGGCTTGATGTGCCAACCGGCGAGGTAATAGCGAGTCACGGCAACAAAGCGATCGACGGGGTCGCTGAGCTGGGACGCACCAAAGATAAGGTCGGGGTAGGAGAGAAAGTCGGTGATGCGCTCGAGCATGGAGCGTGGCTCGAGGACAAAGGTAGGAAGGGTGACCTTGGACAGATCCATGCCGATGCGCAGCTGGCTGATCAAATGGAGCAAGATGCTGCCGTTCTCGTCGTCCAGCTGCTCTTCCTCGCCGCCGTCGCCGCCCACACGGCTGTCATCATCGCTGGTGGGGGGGAGTTGGAAGGCGCATGGGAGGAGAGATGGTGGTGGGCGTGTTTGCCGCCAAGGAGACCCGAGAGGACCATGGTGGGGGGGGTGGGGGTGATGGATGGTGGATGGTGGCGGCGTCACGAAGGGGGAGACAGACTGAAGGGGGCTATGGCGGCGGCTATACTAATCTGGATTGCTGCGCATGACAAATGAGGGTGGGCCATCACATCACCGGCATCACCACCGCTTGTGACATGTGAGCCCCATGGAGCAGGCGCGTGTCGATGGGGATGGGGCTCTGGCGCCGGGAGGAGCTGTGCGGGCGGCAGTGAAGCGGCTGGGACGGGGGCCCGCGCCAATGCCAGAGGCAGACGCGTGCCCGCCGTGCTGTGCACGCTGCGCATGCTCACAGCCGAGCCCCCCACCCCGATCCCTCTGGCGGCGGCCCGCTGCCATCCGCATCCGGCGCGGCACGATGACGTCAGTGCCTGTCGCACGGTGTTGATGATTGATACCGATGATCGATGACGCAGCACATAGCCAGCCCTGGCGCTGACGCGTCACGCTCACATCCCCTTGCCAGCCCACCATTCCGCCCGCAGTTCCGCCTGGCACGCTGCCCCAGCCACTACCTCGCCCACCCACACCCCCGCCTCCCCTCCACCACCGGCGACCGCTGCCATGACCGACCCCGTCGCCCACTTTGCCGACCTCACAGGCGCATCTCCTGAGACCGCGCGCAGCTACCTTGCAACTGCAGACGGGAACCTGGAGACTGCTGTTGCCACCTACTTGGCCGCGCAGGAAGGCGAGCCTGAGCCTCAGCCGGCTCCCACTGCTACACCCCGTACGTCTCGGGTGCTCCTTGCGCTGCCTTCCTGTGCTCACACGTCTGTTTACCTTTCCAGAGGCTCCACCTGGTTACGTCGGCCCACGCACCTTGTCCGGCCCCCCGCTCCGGCTGACCCGTGGCCCAGCCAAAGTGCCCCCCAGACACGCTCCAATCCTCTGCACGGGTTTAGCGGTGGCTCCTCGGCTCCATCTGGTGCGCGCCGGACAGGTATCGCCACCCTGGGCAGTCTTAGGGATGGGGCGGGCCAAGGGCCTCGCAGTGGATCCGGGATTGGCTCCAACGTGCATGGCTTTGGCTCGAGCAGTGGCCAAGGCGGCAGTAGCAGCACTAGCCGCCATGGCCATGGCACGTATCGTCAAGGTAACATTGGCGGCTGCAGCATGATGATGGTCCTGATTCGGATGAAGAAGACACGCCCAACCTCTACACTGGTGGAGAGCGGAGTGGGCTGAGTGTCCAGGACCCCGAAGCCCAGCGGCGTCAGCGTATGCTGCAGGCCTTGGCCCGGGCTCACGCAGATGGCAACGAAGGGGAAGGGATGGACTTGGTCAACAACATTCTTCGCCAGGCTGCTGAGGGGGGACCCGCCCCTTCCCCTTCTGCCGCTGGTGGACCAGAACACGATGGCAGTGCTGGCGGTCACCACTGGGGCCACGGGCGTTCGATCAATGCACCAGAGCCTGAAGTCGGCGAGGGTCAGACCGGTGAGCCTGAGGAGGAAGAGCAGGAGGACGAACTGGCTGTGCGCCATTTGATTTTCTGGGCCGATGGTTTCACTGTGGAAGATTCCGAGTTGTATCGGTACGACAACCCGGAAAACCAACGGCTTCTTCGGGCCATTGAGTCCCAGCGTGCACCCAACTCCGTGTTCAATGTGCGGCCGGACCAGCAAGTTGACCTGCACATCGAACGGCGCATAGACCAGCCTTACACCCCACCACCTCCGGGCCCGGTCCGGGCCTTTGCGGGGCAAGGCAACCGCCTCGGAAGCCCCGTGACCTCCTCTGGCCGGGCTTCCCCCGCCCTTTCCTCCGTCTCGGCATCCCGTACTGCAGACGCAGCGCCGGCGACCCAGGCCGGGCCCGCTTCTTCGCCCCAATTCGAGCTGGATTCCTCCCAGCCCATCACCACGCTACAGCTCCGCTTGGCAGATGGCACCCGACTGGTTCAGAAGTTCAACCAGACTCACACTGTGGCTGACGTGCGTCGCTTCTTGGCGGCCTCGGGCTCAAGCCCCGAGTCTTTCATTCTTACCACCAGCTTCCCGCCAAGGCACTCACAGACGAAACCCAAACGCTCAAGGAGGCTGGCCTGCTCAATGCGGTTGTCATCCAGAAGCGTGCTTGATAATGGACACAGTTCGGGGCTTCCTGGCCTACATCACGTTGCCCACAAGGGTCCGCTTGAATCCCAGCTACTGTGATGTAACGGTTTCGAGATTGGTCCACACAGGCGCTCTGGTTTGGGACGCGACACGTTGAAGCGCTCAAGTTGAACGTTGAACGTTGCACGTTGAACCTTGACTAGTGACTCTTAAGGGAAAGCTTCAAGCTACAGATACGTTACATGTTACAAGGTTCGATTTGGCATACTGAGCCAGAGCGCTCTGCGCATTGCTCTTTTGAAGAGGACAATGAGAGGAACAACCGGTATAGGGTGGCTCCACTTGTGAGTTTGGTCTGCATCGTTTTGAGTTGGAATCAGGCCAATCAGGTGAACGCCAATTGGACATCATTCAGCGCCTCGAAAGAAGGTATAGAACGCACTATCGTGCACTAGGTCTGTGCTGTTCATTCGTAACGATGTACGGCTTCATACAGGGGAGGAGGTTGGACAAGACGAAGCTAGGCGCCTATCCTACAGTAGTGGTATGCCCTCTATCGAGTTGGAGTCCTGTTACCAGTTCTGGGGGAAACTAACGAGGGAACAATGGAGGTGTGGCGTAACTAGTCTGGGATTAAACATGGCCAAAAAGCTTGAGGAGGGAGAGGCAGGGCACAACCGTCCATCGTCAGGCTTACTCCACCCGCTTTTGTAACTACTCACACTCTACTCCTCACAACGATAGCGATCCAATGACGTCCGACATTCTGGCATAGTCTTCCACTGTTCTCAAACTCGAATAAGGCGAGTGATTATAGTACACGAGGAAGTGCTATCGGATGATATTCTTAGTGCCTTCGCAGCCTTCGCAGCCTTTGCAGCCATCGCTTGCTTCAGGGTAGTGCTGGGGTTCCCCTGCACGGCCCTCAGTGGATCGGTGACGCTCGCTTAGCCGGGCGGAAGAGTTCCGCTCGCAGGGCGCGCACGCCCTGCTCGCTTCATTTCCCTTCTTGCTCTCCTATCTCCTTCGGTTCAGACGTTGCTTGAAGACTTTGGCTCATTGCTCACCACTTTGCCTTCACACCTTGTCTGAAGGCTGCTTTGCAGCTGATCCATAGGATCGCGAGTGCTCCCATCAAGTCGCACTCTAGCAGCTTCATCTGCTTCTCGCTCTGTTAACATCTATGCCAGTAGACAGGAGGGTGTTACCAAAAAGGGGTCAACCAATAGTCAGTATCCTCGATCAGTGGGAATCCTTTATCCCACCTTCCATTCTCGTCCCTTCCCGCCTTTCTTGTCCAACTCCTGACCGTTTCCAGCCAATTGATTGAGTAATACAGGAAACCTCTCGTCTCCACTTACCTGCCTCATCTTCATCACCCAACCTCGTCCTCCAGCTTTCCATCCGCCCAGTCGCGCGAGCCTTCCTTCAGCCGCGTCGATTCCCCGTATCACAGAGCATATCGCGTGGGTTCCCTTCATAGCTACGTCGACAGCCGCCCCTGCCCACAGCTTCAGCTCTGGCAGTGTTTGTCCTCCACTGCATCTACCCGTCCCTGAGCCCGGGAGGATTCAGACACGTTACTACCCCAAGCCGGCGCATATGCAGCCTTGCCAAGGGTGCGGCCGCCTCGGCTTCACGCCCAAAGGCTTCTCCTCGGCTCGGATCCACCAAAAGCCCAAGCCCGAAACTACCGTGAGTCGTCCTTCATCTAAGGGATTGTACCTCACCAACGTGGGTGAGTCCCCCGGCTGGGCACGCCTGTTACAGGGTCGTCGTAATTCACGTTACATGGATCGAGCCCACCACCTCTCTGGACCACCGATCATCCTTGCTCCATTCCCTCCCTTTTGTTCCACTCATCCCCCTTTGTCCCCCCCCTCTTCTTGCCCCCCCCCCCCGTATCTTTGTCGCAAATACCTCAATTGCTCTCCACATTTCCTTCTTTCTCCACCACTTAACTCTCTTTGCACCACCGCTCCCCTTTTAAGGTGGTGGAGCGGCGCGTCGACGCGACTCGGTCGGGGAGCAGTAGGGTTGTTGGCACTTTTTGATGTCTACTCGCATATGGGTTTTGACGACGCGAGGATACTACGGCACCAAGACAGCGGGCAAGTTGTTTGCGCATTGGAAGGAGTTGGCTACTAAGTCTCAGTGGGAATGGTTCCTCGCTCGGATGTCAACCACGTTCATCCGTGTCCACACGCGCTTCCTAGGGTACGGGACCGGATGGCGAGAACCGGAGGGTCCTGATATCCTGGCGATCCCCCTGGTCCTTGACCTTAGTGGCGCTTCCAAGTAACCCCCGCAAGATGAACGGTTCGGTTTAGACCTAGCGTTCCCCTGTCCCAGCCTTAAGCTCTATCAATGATATAGATTCAGAAAGTAGAGATGGATTGTTACCATGATGGGCGTAAGATCATTCGCCATAGCTCATCACTAACGAGCCAAAAGTTGGGTTGTTTTGCCCATGGTACTTGATATCCTTTTGTCGCAATCCTTCTTTGACTCAAGAAGAGGAATCGAGTCTTTCTCTTGCGTGGCATGTGTGTGGGGGGGGGAGGGGGAGGATTGCGGAGATGTGAGCTTCATATTATGTGGGTGGGTGGGTGAGCGCCGCTCTGAAATGAACGCCAATTCATGAGTCCCCTCCAATTCCCATTTAGTACATGCATATCATTACACGAGAGAACTTAGAGAGGGCTCTATGTCTCCCTTATTCACAGTGATAGATCCAAAGGCTCACTGTGATCACTTCACTACTGGTGGTGATCCTTACGCACGGTGACTTCTTTGCCTGGCTTCATCTCTTCTTTTCCAATGATCAGGGTATATACGAACAACAACACGGGTGTACCGAAGAACGAGTTGGCTTTCACTATTACTAGGATTATGCTGTTTGAGAAGTTGTTGGCAATGCTTATATAGACCACCAAGGGTGACATGTTGCCACGCGAGCTTTCTCGCTTGCGCAAACAGGAACGGCACAAGGAATTTCGATATGGAGACTTTGGATGCCCCCATTTGAACTGGCTTGTTGGCAGGTTTGGGAGGGGGAACTGGTGAGACCATGGAATGTCCAAGTAACAAATGATGTGTTTCATTGACGAAAGTGAATTGATTCTTGCAGGGGGTCTAGAATTCATCTCGGCGTGAAAGAAAACACTTGGGAAATCACCACAGCGATGTAACTCATCAACCATGTTGATGCGAGTGCCAGACTCCGTTTATCTGCCAACACACCGTGTCAGTCACTTCCATCTGTCACGGTCCGCGTGTCTGTGCATTCCTTGCGCGCACTTAATACGGTGTTGGCATGTTATCGAGATCCTATCCGTCGGGCCGCTGTGCTACAATAGAGGAGGTGGGGTTGTTGTTCTTCGAGAGCACACTAGCACACTGGGATTCGGGTCAGTATGACGACGATTTTGATGGGATGTGCAGATACGCATCAGATTATGTCGAGAGGCGAATATAAAAAGCTTGTGTGGTGTCTATACGTAATGGAGTAGCGCCCGTTTCCAGTGCCGACAGTATGGGTGCCCCAGCATGCCCCAAAGCCCATCCTCGCTAGATGGCGTGGTGTCGCCTAGTGTCGCCTGCACCGGTGGGCCCCCAACCTCCCCCCGGAGGCACCCCTGGGCGGCTGATGCTGGTTGACAAAAATGAGCGCGACGGCCCCACAGCTTTCTTGCTGGGTATACATTTTGGGTAGGCTCGGTTGGTGGCGTCACGATGGTGGCGTGTCCTGTGACATGTGACGTCAGCGTGGAAATTCAATGAGGCACTGAGGCATGAGAGAGGCACATGCAAACTGTGAACAACTGCAGTGAACATAGTGGGAACAAAAACTGAGCGGCATATATAAACTCGTCGCAGTATATAAAAACGCGTTAAAGGACACACAGAGAGCTGTAACATGTAAGGGTCGGACGATACGAGTGAGAGCCACGTACCAAGGGAAGCACTGAAGGGAAGCACTGGTACAAGAGAGAAAGGAGACAGGATCGGTGAAGAGTACTGGGAGAAGATTTACCTGATTATTATAGCTGGTATGAGGGGACTGCGGGACATGTGACTAGTGACTCGAGCTCATTGTGCGCCTTTGTTGCCTTTCTCTCGCTGTTACTGCGACGAACCCTTTGGTGCACATGAGAATTGAATAGCGATGCGAGAGCTCATCGATCTCATCAAGCCGCTATCCAAAAAAGCATGGCGGGGGTATATATTACGTTGCCGTTAATCCATCACTACTTCTTCAGCAATTTGCAATTAATACTGAACACCGCTCGCCGCGATCGCTCTCTCTCTTATTAGTGCCGTTATTGCCTTACAGTCTCTTCGAGGTCATATATGCTGGGCTTGGCTTGTCGCGGCGTCACGCACTGCCCGTCACGTATCGAACGTTGAACGTTGAACGTTGAACCCGGAAGCTTCCTTCTTAGATCTTAGATCTTAGATCTTACGGCGCTTCCAGCTTGAAGCTTGAAGCTTGAAGCTTGAAGCTTGAAGACCCTCCGCATCATGCGTGTCATGATATCAATTCAGAGCGAGCCGCAGCACTGCCGCGGCGCATGCTCGTATCCACACGGGATATACACTCCTTCAGGAGGTGTGGGGCAGGTGTGGATAATGCTAATGAGACCACCCCCCCCCCGCCTCTTTTGCACCGCAGCCGTATGTCAGACCGTCACACACGTACAGGCACAGCCAGGTGGCATAATGCACAAGTTCCACAACTTCATCTGCGTGGCTTGACGGATTCGTTTAGTCTGGCGCCGCCACAGGCACAGCGTGCCAACAGGGGTGCGACCATCGACCGACCCAAGTATTATAATGTGTGGCGGAGCGCCGTGCATGATGCATGATATGCATGATCCCCAGACGACGAGCAGGTACCACTGAGGTACCTGATTCCAGAGAGTTGTGGCCTATTGCGGGCTTTGTGTTGCGATCATTTTAATCACTGCTTGTTGGGGTTTTTATGAGCTGGCCGCGCTGGGCACAATGTGCAACGATTGAAAGGCTGAGGCGCTGATGGTAACCGGCCGGTAACTCCCGGTTCCGGGTAGGTAACCGGTAAGCGGTAAGCGGTAAGGTCCAAGGCCTAAGGCCAAAGCCTAAGAAAGCAAATGCTTGACTTGATGATGCAGATGGCTGATGCAGCTTTTTTGTGGCATATGGGCGCTCGCTCAGCGCTGAGCCGCTGAGCATTTGCCGGTGGACTGTCGATGGTTTCTATTCGGTCAATGGACAACGGGATGGCATGTCCGTTAGCACCAAGTGACTAGTGACCTAGTGACCGTGACGGATGAGCGATGAGCGCTCGCTGAGCTCAATGAGCTTCTCCGACTTCTCCGGCCCCCTTTTGTCTTCAAGCTTCAAGCTTCAGCGCTTCAGCGCCAGGGTGTGCTGCGGGGGAGGTTGGGGGTTGCTGGTTGCGCCGAGTCCGGGGACCTGGCATTAAATTTCCTTAATCATTGTCACATGTCATTCGTGGCGCGTGACGCGTGATCTCCGGATCACCTCAGCCTCACTAGTCACTGACTAGATTCACTGGTCAGATAAACAGACCGCCGTGGGCCTCTCTGGAGCCTCTTCTGGAGCATCTGGACTGGGCCTTAGTAACGGTCTGAAGCCTCCGGGACTGAGGGACGGGAGGAGGCAGCGGCGGACAAACACTGCCTTAACTGGGACTGGGAATCGCCGCGACCGAAGGAGGGCTCGCGCGATTGGACTGACGAAGGGCTGGAGGACGAGGTCGGAGATGTCGGGCGCTAACAAGAGGAGCTGCCTGTACTGGATCAATTGGCTGGAAAACGGGCAGGAGTCGGACAGGATAGGCGGGAAGGGACGAGGGTGGAGACGAGAGATGACGAGAATGGAAGGTGGGGGAAAAGATCCCCATCAACCAGGGTACAGGCAGGATCAAAAAGGGAAACGGATACAAGAGGGGGTGTAGAAAGGAAGACATGTCAAAAGCGGGGTTGGTCGCCGCAGGCGCGACGAGAAAGGAAAAGGAAACGGGGACGGGGCGACAGTCGTCGCCACGGCACTGGAAGCTCGTGGCCTTATTTAGGCCGGCCGACTTGGACTTGGCGGGGGGACTATTGTCGCACGGAGCATGACCTTTCGGGCCACGGTACTTAATTTAGCCAACCGTCATCACACTTGATTGGCCTGCGGTGCACGCTCTACTTGGCATGTGCGGAGCAGGCGGGCCTTAGCTTGGGTCGGACCATCTTGGGTCCGCCGCAGCCCGTGACAACAGGGGACTTGATTGGCCGGGACCGCGGAGGTATCCCCTCTGCCAAGGACGAGTTTGGGAATTTGGGTAGCCGTGGCCTGCCGTGGCTGGCCCAAAGCCGGGAGCTGAGCCTTACTAGAGTTACCGGCTTACTAGTCAGACCTTTTGAATTTTAGGCCTTTTAGGCCTTTAGTCCTTTTTAGAGGCCTTAGCCCTTAGGCCAGGTTATTAAGGGTTCCTGGGATATATCCGCCGTCGTTGCGGCACCGGAGCTGTTGCCAGCCCCCCCAGCTTGGGGCGCCTGACCAACGACGACAGCCACCGCGCTTCTGTAGAAATGAACCAGGCCGTTCTGTTGTGAACAATGTGAACATAGTGACTAGGTTGGAGCGCGTATTATACAGCGAGCCTCACTATAGTCACTGCTGACACGGAGCATATGAATTTTGGGTATGGAGCGGCCGGTGCTCCGAGAAGGCAGGCACGGCGAAATTTAGCTCAGCTCTATGGGAGGCGTTGTGGCGGTGTGACATGTGGCATGTGACCATGGGATTCAACAAGCCCCGGTCCCCGACGATGCATTCGTCGCATTAGCGCACGCCATTTACCCACCCACTATGGAGGGAGGGGGCAATCTTCGATGAAGCTCTGGATGCAGGATTGAGGGGCTTCCCAGCCTGCTGTGCCTGTGCCTGTGCGCCGCGATTGTGTGTGCCAGGGGGTTGGGGGTTGGGTGGGAGAGCGTGAAGAAAAAGGGGCGGCTGGACGCGGCAGAAGACGCGGCGGGTATATCCGGTAAATGGCGTTAACGCAAAATGAGTAACTAGTAAGGAGAAGTATCTGGCGTGAACTCCATGGTCACTGGCTGGTCACCGGTCACCGCACAGAGGCCTAATTTGCTCTGCCAACCACCACAGTGCGTTGAAGGCAGTACTAGTACTTAGTACTTAGTTTTCTATTGGAGTTTTTCATACCAGTAATACAGAACTTGAACAGGGACAATGAAACGGTGCATATCGGCAAACCGGAGCTACATGGGGTCGATAATGATGATGATGATGATGATGATGATGCAATGATGATTGGTGAGGGTGTCGTGCGTAGGGCACCCATGCCTTCGTGTGACGGCCTCGAAATAATTGGGCCCCTCGGAAGTATGTGGCCGCCACACCGGGAACCAGAGATATCCAAGGACCAACCATCGTCGAGTAGGCGCAGCAGCCGCAGCAACCGCTGTTTTTTAATTACTGGCTACGCGCCATGCGCCACGTATTTGGCGTCATGCATCATGCATGCATCATGGCTGGGGGCGTGGTTTTTTGTTTGAAGCGCAAGGTACTCAAGGAACTCAAGCTTGGACTAGCTTGCTTCACGCTTCAAGCTCAAGCGATCCCAAACTGTTCAGAACGAAGAATTCAACCGTTGTCGATTGTCGCTGATTAATGAATAGCTCTCTCGATCCGCGATCATCGATCATCGATCGATCATCACATGTCACACATTCTGCGTCTCCATCAGCATCACACATCCTCCTCCTGTCGCCCCCTGCCACTGCTCTCCTCGTGTAGCATGGAGCTAGCAAGCCCGCCTGGCCGCCGTTCGAAGGCCGAATCACCCATCATGCATCATGCACATGCGCCCTGCACAACACATCATCGGCATCATCCATCATCGAGACCGTCCATCTCCATTTCCCACGCATGCCGTAGCGCGATGGGATCAAAGCATGGGCGAATGGGTGGGACGGTCTTTTGTCCACTTGTCCAGCATGTCCACACGCCACACGCTTCAACTGGAAGTTCAAGCTCACCGGCTTTACCAGTGACATGAGGTCACCAGTCACCTTCACATGGAGTTTGCATGAAGCTGAAGCAGCTAGAACCTGGAAGCCTCAGGTCAGGGCCTCAGGCCCTGAGAGGCGTGTGAGGCTCATAGTCACCGCCTCACGATCACTCGATCACGCCGGCTGGCTTGCACCGAGTCGAGCTCGGCACTGCTGAGGCTCGGGCAACACTTACTAGGGCCTCCAGCGTCAGAGCGTCTCAGCGTCTCAGCGCCTCAGTCTGGGCCCATGGGCTGTGGGATGCGATATTGCGATCGAATATGGATGAGGCGATGAGTCGATGAGACGAGGAGAATGAGACGACGGAGGGCTGATGTGTGGTGCATGATGCGTAGGCATGCTGATGGCTGCGCCACACAGTGGGGAGGCTCGACGCTCTTTGAATCTGGCCAAGGGGGCGCACACACGACACGCTACATGCTACCGGCTGCGCATGCTACGTAGATCAGACAACCCTTTCGCTCCACTTGCCCGCCACCACCCGCCACCATGTCCAAGACGTGGTACGCGGGTGCCGGCCGCAAACGCCCGACGGTGGTGATTAATACGCGCATGCATATTCATCACTGATTCACACCTGCAAACTCTCAACGCCTAACCCGTCTTGCCCCACGCCCGCCCCATGCTCACACCGTAGGTTTTCTATGGGTTGTCTACGCGCCGCAACGTGAAGCTGACGGCTAGACGTTAGTTAGCTCTGGCGGTCATTTGCCCATTTTTCTCCTTCCCCCCCACACAACTTTGCTTGCTTCTGTGCTCCTACCACCGCCACCACCGCCACCACGCCATACTTCTTCTCCTCTGGGTGTGCTCGCCTTTGCCATGACCACCATGGAGACCAATCGCTACGCTTCCATGTCCTCCCTCCCCGCTACCGTCCAGTATCCCATTCCTGCGGCACTGTCCAGGCCAAAGCGCAAGGCATCCCATTCCCATCCATCCCCTCCTGCCCACCACTACCATCCCTTGCAGCCTCCATGCACTGACTACCCCCCGTCGTTCACACGCCCGATGCACCCCTTGCCCGCTATTCAACCCACAGCCAAGCGACCCCGTGCACGATCCACTCGTCCTTCCTACGGAAATGGCGAAGTGGTTTGCCGAAGTTGTCTGTTCCCTGTGGTTCTCTCCAGGCCCGCCTGGCCTAGTCTCTCCGAGCCGACTTCCTACACCGCTTTGACCCACGGTCTCCTACCCGGCAGACCTCCCCTTTCCTCCTCTGCGGCGGACCGGGCCAGTCGCCGTTTACGGCCCTGTCCTCAGTTTGTCTCGGGTTACGGGACGTCTTTCGCAGCTTGCGACCAACACATGATTCATTGTTGGTGGCCTTGTAAGTCATGTACCTACGCTCCTTTTTTTCATGTACTGACCACAAGTTGGGCGCAGACTGTATGTCCGACGCTTTAAAATGTCTCCACCCGGAAGTACTCGGAGGAACCCAGTCCGAGTACCGTGCATCCGTGGCCGGGCTGGTGTTGGCAAACAAATTGCTTGAGGACCATACCTATACGAGCAAAACGTGGGCAGACATTGTGGCGCTCCCCGACTAAGCTTGTCACGGCGTGTGAAGCGCAACTATGGCTGGCCTAGGCTTTAGCATTCACGTTACTTCCGACCAACTTGCTACGTGGGAACGCATGTAACCCATCTGCTGGCTCAGCGCGCCTCGGAAGTCCAAGCGTCCGATTTGGCTGCGCAGCAACAAGCGCTCCGGTATGCATCACACGGCAGCTAGCCCTCCCTTGGCCTTCCTCGCGTCCTCGCCTGCCACACCCGCCTTATCCAGTGCTCGCCTCTGCGGTACCAACGGACGGCGTCTCTGTCCGTGCCCGGGAACGGTGTCTATTCCCCCATCTCACCCCAACCTGTGCGAGTGCCCACGGGCGAGTTTACCTTTACCCCACCCGTCTGCCCACTGGGGATGCATCGCGCACCTTGCTGCCGCCCCCTATGGTTAGTTCCTTTTCCAGCCCGATGACACCATGCCTGCTACCCCCCGGGACTGGCTGGAACGCTGCACCATACGTCTGGGCTACGCCTACGTGCCTACCGCCTCCTCGTGCGGATGCCAAGTCGGCGTCTTACCTTGCTAGCACGCCCGACCCCCTCACTATGGCCCGTGCGCTCATGTACTCCCAGCCTTCCCTTGCTGCCTCTGCAGCACTCGCTGCTAACCCGCCGCACCTTGCGCCGTACCAGTTGGCTTCCCGGGCTGGGCCACCACGTGTGCCGATCCCGAGTTGGCAGCCTTAACTGTTCCCGACGGATGAAAAGGTGGCAGCTACCATGCCATCCCCGCTCCCCCGCCTCGTTCCTACTCCCCTTGCCTCGGCCTGCATCTCTCTCACTCATGTGTACCAATCCAATTTCCCTGCCATTCGCATCCCACAGCCTCGCCTCGTCTGATGTTCCGTCCCAGTCCCCCATTCGTAGCCGAGACGTAGCCGACCATGGGCTGCAGGGGGGCATGGTGCATGATGCATGATGGATGATGGACACCATCGGGGCTGGTAGGATAAGTAGGGTTGCTGCTGCTTTTCTTCTCTGGAAGGGCATGCACACGCCCGACGGAACCAGCAGGGCGCAGCTGACGTAACCCGCCAAGGGCCCCCGCTGCGCCTGCGCGCCCTCGGCGGCATTTGGGCAACCATCGCCGCTGGCTGCTGCATTCCGCACGCACTTACACCTGCCATGAGCTGGGACCGCCGCCAGAACGCCACGCCTGTTGGCGGTGGCCTTGGGAACGGGCGCCATGCCCCCCGTCCGCATGCGGGGGCCCGAGCCGCAGCGGAGGCGTCCTTGCCGTCTCCGTCGCCGTTGGCAGCGGCGGCATCGAGCGCCACCATGAGTAAGCCTGCCGGCCACTGCGCCCCGCGCCCCGCAGCCCCCCCTGACCACTCCCCTTCTTCGCCTCCTCGGTGCCTCGTGAGCAGTCCCATGACGCTCCGCCCCGCAGCCGCTGGCACGGCGGCAGCCTCAAGCGTCCTGCCCCGACCGTCTGCCCCCTGCCGCCCCGCCCCCGCCCTCGCGCCGGTCCCGCTTCGACCAGGCCCCCCCGCCCGCCCCTCTTCCTGCCCCTGCTCCCCCCCCGGCCCGCCCACCGCCACGCGCTCTCACGCGTGGTGCGCCTCTGCCCTCGGTCGCGTCAGCTCCCTCAGCGCCCCTTCCGCCCCTAGCACCACCCCTGCACCCTCCCCTGCAGGGCGGCGGCGGGTACCTCTCCTGCCCCTGCTCCTGCTTCAGCATCCACCCCCTCCAGCACCACTACGCCGGCCCCGAAGGAGACCGACAAGCTTTCCAAGAAGGCCCGACTCGAGGCGTGGCGGCGGGCCAAAAAAGAAGAAGAGGCAAATAAGAGTGCCAATCCGAGTCTGTCCGCCAAGGGCCCTTCTGCGACCGTGTCGGCCCCACCCCCACCGGCCAGTACGTTTTCCTCCTGATCGATTGACGTTGAATGTTGCCTAACTGACTGCTGTTTTTCTTTGTCTTTGTTGTTTCCTTCCTCCAGAGCCGGCCAGCCTGCAGACAGGCCGAGTCAAGGGATTTGCTCTTCGTGGGGGGGTCTACGTCCCGCAAGTCCACAACCCCATTCAAGTTGTCGCATATGGCTGAGGAAGAAGCTCCTAAGAAACCATCGTTGTCCCGGCTGCTCAACCGTTCCTCCGGTTCGGCCTTGAGCGACGAGCCGGTCCTGTCTAAAGACAATGTTGCGCCCATTGCGGCCGCCGCTATGGAGTCGATTCTCTCGAAGAGGAGGATCCACTGGAAGCCTATATGGCTTCAGTCAGAAAGAGGTGAAACAGGTGGACGAGATGGATCGGACACGAGTGGGCGCATCGCATGGTACGACGGATGCACGGAAGGAGCTCGACGGCAAATCCGATGCTGAGGAAGACCTGGACGAGGAAGAGGAGGAAGACCAGCTGGGCAAGCTGTCCAATATTGATGCCATCATGACGGCAGCGGCCAAGAACATCAAGAAGAAAGGCATGCCGCAGACGGACCACAGCAAGCAAGAGTATGAGCCGTTCCGCAAAGCCTTCTACCACCCGCCTGCGGAAGTGCAGGAGATGAGCGATGAAGAGGCGACGAGCTTCGGCGCGAGTTGGACGGCATCTCAATTCGTGGCAAGGACTGCCCACGGCCAATTACCAAGTGGAGTCATCTTGGTTTACCGGCCAACACGGTGGAGGTGATCAAGCAGCTGGGCTACCAGAAGCTGACGCCCATCCAAGCCCAGGCCATCCCGGCCATGTCCGGCCGGGACGTGATTGGGGTGGCAAAGACGGGGTCGGGAAAGACGATGGCGTTCCTGTTGCCAATGCTGCGGCACATCAAAGACCAACGTCCACTCGAGCCGGGCGAAGGTCCCATTGCGTTGATCATGACTCCAACTCGCGAGTTGGCCGTGCAGATCTACCGCGAGTGTCGTCCATTTCTGCGTGGTCTGGGCTTACGAGCAGTTAGTGTCTATGGTGGTGTGCCCATTTCGGAACAAATCGCCGAGATGAAGAAGACGGCCGAGATTGTGGTTGCGACGCCGGGACGGATGATTGACCTCTTGACAGCCAACTCGGGGCGGGTGACCAACGTGCACCGGGTAACGTACCTGGTTCTGGACGAGGCAGATCGGATGTTTGATATGGGATTTGAACCGCAGGTGACCAACATTGTCAACAACATTCGCCCCGAACGTCAAACTGTTTTATTCTCTGCGACTTTCCCAAGCAGATGGAGAGCTTGGCGCGCAAGGTTCTCAAACACAAGCCTCTCGAGATTGTTGTGGGGGGCAAGAGCGTGGTTCCGCCGGAAATTGAGCAACTGGTTGAGGTGCGCGAGGAGGACACCAAGTTCACCCGCTTGCTCGAAATCTTGGGCAAGACGTACAATGATGAGGATGCCCGTACGCTGATCTTTGTGGAACGACAAGAGTCGGCGGACGACCTGTTGCGCGAGTTGATGCGGAAAGGGTACCCTACCATGTCCATCCATGGCGGCAAAGATCAAGTGGACCGCGACTCGACCATCGCACTTTAAGGCAGGGGTCGTCCCGATTGTCACTGCCACTTCGGTCGCGGCGCGTGGGCTGGACGTCAAGCAGCTCCAGTTGGTGATCAACTATGACGTGCCAAACCACCTGGAAGACTATGTGCACCCGGGCGGGGCGAACGGGGCGTGCGGGCAACCGTGGGACAGTGGTTACATTCATCACACCCCAACAAGAACGTTTCGCTCGCGACATTGTGTCGGCACTGAAGGCGAGCAACACTGCTGTTCCTCCCGAGCTGCAAGCTTTGGCTACCAAATTTGGTGAGAAAGTACAGACTGGGAAGGCTCATGCGTCTGGCTCGGGCTTCCGTGGCAAGGGTCTGGAGCGTCTTGATTCGGACCGCAAGAAAGCGCTGCAGGCACAACAGTCGACCTTCGGCCAAGCAGGTGACGAAGAAGCGGCGGAGGCGGCGGCAGCAGGCAAGGAAAGCGCCAAGGAGGGTGCCGGTGCTGCGGGCGCGGCGGCGGAAGGTGGTGAGGAATCAAGCGGCATAAACGATATGGTGATCGAGGTACGCAAGGGCCCTGCGCCCGACTTTATCAAAGAAAACAAGATCCAGGCTCCCCCGGAGGACGCCAACTTGAACCGCTCGGCGCAGCAGCAGAGCATGATGGAGGCAGCGATCAAGTCGGCCGCGGCCAGTGGCGCAGACACCTCCAAGCTCTTGGCCGCCCTGTCGAAGATCAAGGAGCAACACGAAGCTCGTCAGGCCAGCCTCGCTGCCCAGGGCTTTGTCCCTGCGCGCCGACCCAAGGACCCCGACGCGACCGACTTCCATGCCATCATCCCCATCAACGACTTCCCCCAGAAATCCCGCTGGCGCGTGACGAACAAGGAGACGATGACTATGTTGGTCGAGACTACTGGGGCATCGGTCACCTCCAAAGGCGCGTTCTACGATAAGGGCAAAGAGCCTAACTTGGGCGACCCACCCAAGCTTCAACTGCTCATCGAGTCCAACGAACCCGAGCGCATCGAACATGCGATCCGAGAGATCAAGATGATCCTCCTTGAAGCGACTCAGGCTGTATTTGAGGCGGATGCTCGGGGCCCTAGTTGCGCCTGGGCGCTATTCGGTGCTGTAGACGTCATTTCCATTTTATGCCTTCCATCCCGCGTATAGTTGTTGAACCCGCAGTGCGATCCATGTCAAGTTAGTCCTAGAGTGCTAGTTAGGACTACAGTGTGGCTTCCATCGCCCCAACGTGGTGGAGCTGAAGCACTTCGCCCGCTCCTTGCCGTTCTTCGACTATCGGCCCCCCACACCAAACACCAGATGGAACTGGAGCAAAATGGGGTCCCATACCCAACGCGTTCTCCGCGACCTAAGCCGAACACGACTTGCCCCCAGCAGCGTTGGGTGGTATAAGTGCACCAACGCATCACGTTCCATATGCCTGGAATCCACGCCCTTCAATCCCGCTCGACGCCAGAATTCTCAACTCTCACTTCTCCGAGTCGCTCTCAACTTGGTATGTCCCTCGGAAAAAAACACAACCACAGCCACCCCCTCGGTGTCAGCGCCAGCATGACATGTGACATGTGTCAAGAAGTCTGGATGACGCACTGAATGTTTCAAACCACGCTCTAGCCACCGGGCCTTTTGAACTGCGGTTGCCTATTGAATGTTCAACGTTGAACTCAGGCCGGATTCCCTCGCTTTGCTTCGCCTCGCCTCGCCGCTCCGCACCTCCCCGACCTCCCCAGCCCCCCCTCGCCGCGTATCGTCCACAGCAGCAACCTCCATGTCCTGGTTTAGCGGCAACTGGCCTCGATGGGGCGCTGGCTTCGACTCGCCCTCCACCACGCCACCGGCGAGACAATCCGGCCCTCCTTCCCCCGAACCCATCCCCGGCTCGAGGTGCGCTGGGGTCCGCAGACGTGCGTACCCTCATTTGGCTACCCACCGCCAACGTTGTTTTTGTGTCTATGAGACTGACTCAATATGCAATGCAGGCTTTACATTGACCTGCCGCCAACGTCCTACGCCCCTACCCTTGCTGATCTCAAGAGGCAGCTCTCGGCTGCCACCTCCATCCCGTACGACCAGATGCAAGTCGTCGCGGGCGGCGTGCTTATGAAGGACGACCGCGCGCCGCTGTACAAGTATCGGTTGAGAGATGGCGGTAGAGTCACGTTGGTGGGCAAAGAGAGCCGGGCCAAGCCAGATCGCATTCCTCGCAAGCAGAGTCAACAGCCGACAACTCAGCCGCATCCTTCGCATTCCAAAAGCAAGCATGGCGGTGCAGCCGCCGAGCACGCTAGCTCCCGTCCCCCGCCGAATTTGAAGCGCAACAAGCCGCTGCAGCAGTGCGAAAGGCAGCTGAGGCAGACCAGTCGGACCAAGGCATTTTGCGGCGGATTCAGGAAGCGCAACGGGTGGCTGAAGTGGACTGCTTCCCGAAGTGGAACAACTTGAGAAGAGCGTAGCATCGTCGGACAAGAAGGCCTGGAAAAGACCCAGGAATTGCAAGAGCTGGCACCAGAGGACATCCGCTTAACTGGGCCCAATGCCACAGCCGCTGGTCGCCTCAACCTACACCAGATTGTCTTCCAGCAAAAGAAGCTGTCCGAGCTGCTATTGCGCCAGCTGTTGTCATTGGACAATGTACATGCCCAGACGGATGAGCTGCGACAGGCACGAAAGGGTGCGGTCAAGTTGGTGCAGTCGATGCTGGATCGGGTGGATGCGGCCTGGACGAAAGCCAAGTCGCTCGGCGTACAGCCCAACATGTGAAGGCTTGTGCTGCCCACCACGGCGGTCGGTCCGAGGGCCAGCCCATAACATAGCCCAGAATCACATTGGTCTTCGTCCTGCGGCACCACGCCCGTCTCCCCTCCGCCTCCACTGCGCTTGTGCCATCCCCCGCGTTCTCTTCCTCACCTATTCCTGCGTCTGGACTCGACGCTTCACCCCACTGCGGTTCTTCTCCTCCCTATCACTGCCTCCCTGCCCTCACTTACTGTTACTGGGACACCATGATCATTAGCCGGCTATCGAATCCGTCGTCCGCGGCGTCCATAACAGGGGTGGACGACGGGTGGCCACCCAGCGGGCAAGGGAACAAACACTGGACGCTGTGGTCGTATAGGCAGGCCGGCAGGCAGGCGCACCAGCAACCAGCGCATCAGCGATGCATCAGCCCTCTGCGATCGGACAGCGTCCTGGCCAGTGCCATCTAGGATCAGGCGGGCCATGGCCGACTGCAGGGTCACGTGACTCGGTGTTGGCTGCGTTCGCATCGGGGCGGGCACAGTAGGGTTGGCGGATGCGTTCTGCGCTTCTGGGCAGCAGCAGCCGAGGCAGAGGCGTGCGCGTGCTGAAGCACCCACCCCACACGCCGACATCCGCCGCTGCTCGCCACCACCCGCCGCGCCGCTGCCCAGCCATGGAGTCCATCGCCGACCAGGTATGCCCACGCCCCCGCCCCCGCCGACGTCTGGGTACTGACTGCTCCGATCCGCATTCCATCAGTTTGTCAACTTCTACTACTCGCAGTTCGACTCGTCGCGCGACGCCCTGGCGCCCCTCTACGTGCGTACCCCTCTCCTGTGCCCCGCTGCTCCCACGCGCTCTTGCCGCGCCACCCTCACCTTGCCCATCCGTTTTCCTCTTTCCGCCCCAGCGCGACCACTCGATGCTCACGTTTGAGGGCTCCCAGCACCAGGGCGCAGCGGCCATCATCGAGAAGCTCAAGACGCTGCCCTTCCAGTCGGTCAAGCACCAGGTTGACACCAAGGATGCTCAGCCGACCGGCGCCGACAGCAGCAGCATTGTCGTGCTTGTTACGGGCAAGCTGCTGGTGGACGACTCGCCTGCGCCACTCCAGTTCACCCAGACCTTCACCCTGAACCCCGAGGGTGGCTCGTTCTACGTCTACAATGACGTTTTCCGTCTCGTGTACGGCTAAGGTGCCCACCTGTGTATGCGCTTGTTCAATGAGAAGACCCTCTTCCTCCTCTCCTCCTCCTCCTCCGTCCATGGATTGCTTATCCTCGTACCCAAACCGCAGTTCAACCCGTTCGTAGAAAATGGCCTCTGGCATGCCGGGGGTCCCTAGCTCGGCTCTTCCGCCACATGCCTTCAGGGCCTTTGGGCTAGGTCAACCCAGCTTCCAGAAACAGATCGCTCCATCTTCGACGGCCCATGCGCGTCCTTTGTTGTGGTACTTGCCAGCTGCGCGAAGCGCGCTTTCGCTGCCGGCAGCAATCAAATCTTGAGACAGCATCACCTCGGCCGAGATGAACCGCTTCTCAAAGTCGGAGTGGATCACAGCTGCCGCCTGCGGCGCCAACGTGCCCCGCCGAACCGTCCACGCACGTACCTCGTCTTTGCCCGCAGTAAAGTAATAAATCAGGTCCAGTGCCCGGTACCCAGCGTCCGTGATCTGGGTCAGCGCGCTCTGCACGTTGGGTCCCAACTCCTTCAATGCCGTTTCCTGGTCCGCAGGAGAATCCAGGGCGAGTAAGGTTTGCTCGAGCCCGATGCTCACTGGCACAATCATATCACCAGGGTTGTTCTGGTCCACCCACTGTTGGATCTGCTTCATCCAGATGTTCTTGCTGGATCGACATAGTCCGTCTCGTTGACATTGACAAGGTAAATGACCGGCTTGGCGGTAAGAAGGGTGAGGGTGTTGATCACCTCAATCTCGTCCTCGGTCCATTCGCCTTTGCGCACGTCTCGGTTCTCCGACAGCAGCGCGTACACTTTTTCCAAGGTTTGTTTTCAGTTTGGCGGCGCTGCGCTTCGACCGAGTTGGTAGTGCGCTGCTTGGCCTTTTGCTTGGCCTGTTCCAACGCCTTTTCGGTCCATTCCAGATCCTTGAGGCGCAGTTCGGTCGAGATAATGTCCATGTCCCGCACCGGATCCACCTCGCCCTCCACATGGGTCACCTCATCGTCCTTAAACGCGCGCACTACCTGGAAAATGCCGTCGACGGAACGCACGTTGGAGAGGAACGCGTTCCCCAACCCGCCCCCTTGGACGCTCCCGCTGTGAGGCCAGCAATGTCCAGCACAGTCAAGTGCGCAGGCACCACGCTCTTGGGCGCGTACAGGTTGACCAAAAAGTCAAAGCGGGCGTCTTTGAGCACCACCTTGCTTTCCTCGGGTTCAATCGTCGCAAATGGGAAGTTGGCCGCATTGGCCTGTTCACTTTGGCACAACAGGTTGAACAAGGAACTTTTGCCTACATTCGGCATGCCCACAATGCCCATCTTCAAACTAAAGCTGCGTCAGCCGGGACTCGAGAAGCGCATGGCAGCCACACCAAGAGAAGAGAAAAGAACGAAGAAAAGAGACGAACTTGTTGGACACCGACCCAGTCGGGGCTTGGGTCCCTCGCCACACCCTTCTTTCCCTTGACAGCTCCCTTTTTGGGTGCCTTTTTGGCCCCGGCCCAGGCCGACGCACTAACGCACGCACTTGCCCCGCATGGGCGGGGGGGCAGACGTACGTCGTGGGCGGGGGGGGGGGGCAGCACGGGACACAAGGCCAATCAGCACGGGGATGGGGCGCGCGGTGGTCGCGGCGGCCTGCAGCCGCAACGGACGAGAGGGAGGAGCATGCTGGGTGGGGGGTGGGGGGAGCGAGGAGGTAACGTCTTCGGCCTCGGAGCCTCAGGCCTCATTTATTGTCCAGCCCAGCAGCGGCCAGCACCCAGTCTTCGCTGAACAAATGAAATGTTCTGGCGCCACAGAATGGCTCCATCCTGGCTCCACCTCCGCCTGCCTGCCTTGCTCTCAGCGACTCTATCATAGACACAAGCAACACACCACGCTGCCTCCCCCCCCCTGCCATCCAAGACTCGCAACCAAAACGCTACCACCCGCACGCCGGGTCCTTGCACCAGGGCACATTCAATGCACAAAGCAGGACGCGAGCCTCGAGATGGGGCACCACTAAGGGACACAGGAAAAAAAGACAACGCAAAGCAATGGAAATGAAAGGAAGGGAAAGGCAAGGGGACCAAAAGAAATACGATACGATAAAGGTTACGCCAGCGACAAGGGCAGCGCCTCGGTGAGCGGGCGAACGGGCTTGGTTTGTTCCAACCACAGCGCGTACTTGAGACATTCCACCGCTCGCTCCGGGCGTTGGGTCAGGCGGGCAACATGACCCAAGTAGAGCCACGCCTCGGCCACGTCCCATCCGCTTCCTGAGCTGGCCGAGGTGAGCAATGCCTCGGCCAACGACAGCGCCGTCAACTTGGTCTCTGCCGCCAGGTGACACCCTTGGGCAAGACAGGGCCGCGTCCGCGGTTGCGTCCGCGTCCGCTCGGGCTTGGCGTCGACGCGGTCGCGCCGAGGGAAGGAGCGGCGATGGTGCGGCTGAGCGGAGGCGCCTCTTGGTGCGAAACGGCATTGGACGACGCGACTGGTACCTCGTCCGGGCGGGAGAGCAAGAGGCGAGCCAAGTGCACGGCGGCTGGGACCGCGTGCGGGTCACAGGCCAAGGCCTTGTACAAACTGTTGGTGGCCGGCGTGAGCCGGTCGTTTTCAGTGTGGTACAACGCCAGTTGGGTCCACACGGGTGCCAAGTCGGGCACGGCACGTTCGGCTTCTTGAATGCGACACGGCTGTCGGCCAGCTGACCAGCACGACGGAACGTGGCGGCGCTCATGAGCCAGAGACGAGCGAGGATTGTTTTCCGACCGAGACCGCTGCTTCACCGAGCCAGTTCTGCCGGTGTGGTGCGCGCTTTGCGCTGGCTCGCCGTCTGCGCCGCCGTCGACGGCGACAGGAGGCGGGGCCGCAACGGGACTAGCTACATCCTCCGTGCCGAGCACGACAGTGGCCGTCGTGGCTGCTTTGATCCCCGTCTGCCAAGACCAGTGACGGTACTGTACGCACCAGCCTCGGGGTCCGAGGCTGAGGAAGCCGAGTGCTTGGCGTTCAGCCCTTCGTGCAGAAGCGCAGCGAACCGCGACCCACGGCGGTGAAAGTAGCCGGGCGGGTGCGTATCAATTTCCAACACCTCGTTCGACAGCGCGTGCTGGGGCAGCGGTCCCTTCTTGGTGTGGCCCAGACGTTGCTGGCATCGCTCGCGATATGGTTGTGAAAGTAGAGGAGATCCCTTTTGTCCATCAATCGCTACTGCCGTGCCGGCCACAAGTTCCTCCAGGGCATTGTGCGTGATGAGCAGCTCAAGCCCGCCTCGTCCCGCTCCGCTTGGGTCGGGGGAAGTCATACGACAACAATTCCGTCCGCAACTCAACCGCCTCCAAGATTTCGTGCTCCTCCCCCGACCCGGCCAAGGCAGCTTCCTGGTCGGCCACCGCCTCATCATGAGTTGCGTCCGTGTCAGCCGCATCGAGGGCGATCGAGGCCAGGCGCAGAGCCCCCTTGTAATCTTCTTGCACGAAAGCAGAAGGACAAGCAGGTGCCAAGGCTCAATCGCCGCTGGCTCCAATTCCACCGCCTTGCGCGCCGACACTGTCGCCGCGGAATCTCGTGCAGTTGGGTCTGTAGACGGGCGAGGTGGTAAAACGTCTCGGCGGCCTGGTCGTCGCCTTTGGCCGAGGCAGTGAGGAGAGCAAGAGCCTCCTTGTGCATCGCCGACGTTGCACTGGGTCGGTTTGGGCAGCGGCAAGCGCGCTGCGTGCATCCCAGCGCCACGCTGATGTACGCCAGGAGCTCCGCATGGGCTTGCTTCTCTTCCTGGTCGGCATCTTCGGAGGGAGGCAGCACTCAGCATCGGTCTCCACCATGGCCAAGGCCTGGCGAGCCAACTCGTCCGCTTCGCGGTGCTTGCCCATCCCTTGCCCAGTAGCCGTGCCCCAAACAGCAACGAACGCGCATACGTTTCGCTATCGTCGTGATCGTCAAATTTTGGCCGACGCGGCCGAGGCCTCCGACTGGGCATCTTCCTCTGTTTTGCGCGCATTCTTGCGCTCGGCCTCCGCCGCCTCGCGCGCCTTGTTCACCAGCTCAACGTACAGACCAAGCGCACGTTCCGCCTCTTCGTACTGCTCCGCCACAGTGAGCGCCTCCATCAGACTCCGGTGATGAGGTGCGAGTCAAACGTCATCCGTGTCATCACGTACAAGGTCTGGAATGACGTTAGTATTCAGGACGATAGTGAGGGGGGGGGGAGGGAGAAAGGGAGGGAGGGAAGGAGGGGGCAATTCGAAGCGAGGGGGTAGGGGGAAGGATACGATACGTACTTGCACCAGTCGTCCGCGACCAGTCCGCCTTCTTGCCCATTGAGTTTCCACGACGTCATCAGCGCATCGGCCAATTCCAGCATGAGCAAATTGGTTTGGCCGGCGCGAGGGAAATCTGGAGCGAGCGAGGATGGGCGAAAGGGCCGCGCTGACCGTGTACACCTCGTCGCCCCAGACCAAGGAACCAGGACGCATGCGCTGCTGCGGCGGGGACGACGAGAGGAAACGGTGCGGCTGATGACCGAGCGAGCGGTGGAGCCGGGCCGAACGGGACTCGGCGCCCCCTTCTCGCCACTGACACCACTGATGATGGGCACGCGCGCCGCGACCGTCTGCAGCACCTTGATCTGGTAATCTGCGAGCGAGGGTCGTGTTGGCCCGGTTCGGGCGTGAGAGGCGGAGGCTGGTAGCGCGCTGGACAACGGACCGGTTGAGCACTTCGAGGTAGGTACGGTAAATCACCGCGCGCTCCGTTGGGACAAAGGAGGGCAGCCAGCGGGTAGCATGGGTCTGGTACGCACGCAGCGCATTGAGCGCGAGATCGTCTCTCCTTCGCGAACGCTCAGAGCGCGTGCGGTACAGTGCCAATGCGCCCCACCGGTCCATCTCGTCGGCGTGCTACCCTTGAGCGTGCCCCGCACCCCGTCGTACAAGTCAATCGCACGTGCGTAGCCGGCAAATGCAAATGGCGCATAGCCTGCCTTGGGGTCCGCGTGGTGCAAGCGCTCGTTGGCCATGCCGTACACGACAAAGCCCAAGATGACCAACACCACGTCATAGTCGCCGCTGTGACTCGTCGATCGCATCTCCTCAATCGAGAGCGACTCGATGAAATGCGCATCGTGCAGCACCATCACCGCCTCCTCCTCGCGGCCGGCATGCAGCAGGGCGTAGGCGAGGATGGGCAGGATCGAGTTCTTCTGGGCCTCGGTGCTGGCGCGCTTGTACAGCCATCGAGGTTGGACAGGATGCCAGCGTACTTGTCGCTGCCCCAGGTCGCGCCCCGATCCCGACTGGGGCACGGGCGGGGGGAAGGCAGTGTGGCCACATGGGCGGGGCGGGCAAAGTCCGAGGCGTGGCTGCGGGCGTTCCAGCCCACCTCGTCCCAGTACGCACGCAGGAAAGCGCGCAGCTCAAACTCGGCCGAGGCAACGTCGCCAACGCCCCCGCTGTGGCGCTTGGAGAGCTTACGCGCGAGGTGGGAGACGGGGCAACAGCAAACTCGGCCTTGGGCTTGGGCTTGCCCAGCTTGGAGTGCTTGGCGGCGGGGGGGGAGGCGGGGGCGTCCCAGGCGCCACGCATGCGGGCGTCCTGCAGTCGCCGCATACGTGTCGCCCTTGTGGCCGCGCAGCATCGTGCGAGTGTGCGGAGGGGGAGGAGAGGGGAGGGGCGGGGGGGTGGGGGAGGAGGTGGTGGCAGGGGGCGTGCGAGGCGCCGAGTGGAAGTCGGGCGTGGGCTGCGCTGGGCGGGGCTGCGGCCGCCTTCGCCCGCCGCGCTGGCCCTGCCCGCCGCCCCGCACAGGGGCAGTGTGCGGTGGGCCGCACAGCGCCAGTGCCGGGCGCGGGTGCGGGCAGCACCAGCAGCGCAGCTGGGCGACGCGGATGGCACAGGGGCAGTGTGGGGTGGGTATCGTGCGTCATGCCGTCATGCGTCCTGCGTGGGTGGCCGGTGACGGCGTGCAGCGGCTGCTGCAGGGGGTGTGCGGTGGATGGTGTGCATGGGGCTGCTGTGCTGTGCTGCCTGGCTGATTTTCCCGCACATTGGCGCTGGCCCGCGGCGCACGGTTGGCTCTGGGAGGGGCGAGTGGCCGCGCATGTGAAAGAGCGCCGCCCCAGCCGCTTTCACTCGCGGCCACCCGCGCCTCGCCTGGTCTGGAGATGAATCCAAGCCCACCCAACACCCAACAGACATCATCTGCATCGTCCCGCGCAGAACGATGGGCCGAGGGCTGCTCTCTCTATGCTTCACGGCGCACACGCGGCGATGGGCAGGCGGTCCATTGGCATGCCACACTGTCGCTGTTTCCTCCCGACCCCGCTGCGGGGCGAGGGGCGAGAAAACACAACAGAGGGCGGTCGCAGGGGAGGGGGGAAAGATAAGAACAAGAAGCGGGACACCGCCGGTAGAATAGCAGTCGTCACGAGGAAACGGCCACCGTGCCCAGCCGGGACAGTGAGCGTGGGGACCGGGGAAAAGAGGGAACAGAGGAAAGACAGCAAGGGAAGAAAGAGGGGGAGGGAAAAGGGGGGGGGCCATGCTTCATGAATTGGACTAGTTGAACCATCCATCCAACTGCCTCTGCAGGTCAAGGGAATAATCGATTGAGAATAAGCCTGAGCCTCAGGCCTAAGCGGGAATCAGAGATCAGATTCTCAGATCTCAGATCAATGAGGTGATGCCGATGCATGCGTGGGCCCTAGCGCCCCAGCCTGTCAGCCCATTGAATCATGGTCCAGGTCAAATCAACGTGCCAAATGTGGTCTGTCCCGGCACGCCTGCGCCCGTTGGCTGAGCGCCCAGTGGGCCGGGCTGGAACTGCGATTGGCCAAACGCGCTCGAGGGCTGGAACGGCTTGACACTCGAACCGGGCAAGCCCGTTGTTTGCGTCGCCAACGGCGAGGGGACAAGCTGCCATTAGCACTTGCAAAGGACGTTGGCGCCAGCCCATTGCTTCCCAATCCAGGCGTTTGCGACAGGGACAGGGCGGGAGCTTGGGCCCCCACCCCCTCTCCGCTCCCGCTCCCGATCCAAGGAGCTGCGACCCAAAACCCGTTGGCTGGGCCGTCAGCCCACTCCCACCCAACCCGAGCCGGTAGACTGCCCCCCGACACCCGCCAAAGAGAGCGGCGAGGCGGGCGAGCCAGCTGGCACACTGCCCAGTCCTGCTCCTACTCCTGCTCCTGCTCCTGCTCCCGTCTGGACCGACAAGCCGCTACTGGCACCAAACGGGTTGGCCACCGCGCCGGCCCCCGTGGGCTGGCTTGCCAGACTGGCGCCAAACGCCGATTCGGGCTTGAAAGGCCGAACGGTACCGGTGGCTTGGGGGGCGAGGCCGCCGGGCGTACCCAGGCCGCCGGCAGGGCTCGCTCCACTCCCGATTCCCGTTGGCTGGCTCAGCACTGCCGTGTTCAGCGACAAGGAGCCCATTGCGTTGGACAGGCCTTGGGTGGTCGGCGGAGGCGCGCCGGTCGCTTGCGCTTGTAAATTCGCTTGGCCCGAACGCGTAAATTCACTAGCCACATTGCCCAGCAGACCGGTAGGCTGCGGCGCCAAACTGGAAGGCTGGGAGGGTGGGGCGGTGGTGGTAGCGGTGGAGGAGGAAGCACCGTCCCAGCCATCGGCACCAAGGCCATACTTGTTGGTGACCCCTTGCTCTGCCAGCTCGGATAAGGTGGGCAAGGTAGGACGGGAAGGAGCGGGGAAGGAAGGCCGCCTGGCGGCGCAAACGGTTCCTCGATCCTGTCTTTTGGGCCGTCAACGGCTTGGCCGCACCGGCCGAACGCGCAGGCGGCGGACTCTTGGTCCGCCCATCGCGCACAGGAGGTAAGTGCGCAGGGTTGGGCCCGCACTGGCCCCGTCACTTGGGCCGTGAGGGGGTACTGCGTCGAACCAAACGCAAAGCCGTCACTTGCGGCTGGAGCTGTTGCGAGGACATGCCCGTTGCCTGCGCCCCCACAGGCAGTTGCGTGCCCACCGCACCAGGCCGAAAGGGTTGAAGGTGCCCGTCTGCTGAGCGGTGAGTGCCTGCGTTTGGGGTAGCGCCTGGCCTTGCGTCGGCAGAGAAGGCACCGGGGGAGCTCCGGTGAAGGCCGGTTGTACCATCCCTGTTTGTTGGGGGGCATGAACCCAGTGGGCTGCGCCATCATCGGCTGGACAAAGGGGTTAAAGCCGGTCGGCTGCGGTTGCATGCCCATCTGCAGAGAAGGGTCGTACATGCCGCCCATGCCGGTCGGTTGGGCGTACATGCCGCCGTACATATCATTGAACGTATCATGAGGGACGGCAAACGTTGACTGTGCCGGATTGGTATCGATGGAGGCAAAGAAATCCTGGACCGCCTGGTTATCTGTAGGGCTTGGGGGCCGCGGGGTGGTGCTGGCTCTGGCGCTTTGGGGGTTCTCCTTGGGCTTGCTAGGCGGGGGTTGGGAAGGGGCGCCTCCATCGGCAATCCGCTTGCTCTCCTTGTACTCGAGCCGGTTCTGTTCAAAGTTAGGATCGTTGAGGTACTCATGCAAGGCAGTGGCCAGGCCAGTAGGCGCATGGCGAAGCTTGGGAACTTGGAAGCCCAGCGATTGCGACACCCGCGGGATTGGTTGAGGTAGCTTACTACCTTCTCCGTCTGGCTGACGAAGCGGCGGTACAGCTCGAGGCACGAGCAGCATCCGTTTTGGCCATTCAAAGTAATGTTCAAGCATGTTGATCACTCCCTCGTTGATCCCGGCATACACAGCCAGCACGTCCTTGAAGCACATCTGAGCTGCCACGATCACCAGCGGGTCTTGCAAATCCTCGGAGAAGAACTGAGATGAGAGGGAGAGTTAGTGAGGCGAGATGAGGCGAGGTGAGGTGAGGTGAGTGCAGCGCAAGGAAAGGGCAGGGGCAGCATCCAACATACGTCAGCATTGAGCACCGAGTTTCCCACTTTCTGCGTAATGCCAATTTCGCGCAGTAGGCCCCGGTCGACAGTGAGCTTGCGCAAGCGGTTGGAGGTGCCCGCGCCTGCGCGGTCCGTGTCAGAGACACGATGACGTCGTGATGGAGCTCCTTATAGGCGCGCACGCGATCGTCTAGGTAGGTCGCGTAGCTGCGGACGAGTGAAGCGTACGCGGTGGCCCCGCGCGACGCGCCGCCATAGCCGCCGCGGCCGGCCAAGGCCTTGAGTTGTTGGGCGCAATCCCCCCGGCGACGGTGGAGAGGCCTCTTCGACGCCGCCGTTGCGGACGAGGGTGTGGATGACGATGAGCGTCTTGAAGGCGACCTCGGGGTCGCGGTCGGAGAGACGGGAAGCGAGGGCATGGACGAGGTCGCGGAGGTCGCGGTCACGGGAGAAGGTGTGGGCGAGGAGGGGGTCGATGTGCTGGGCTTGGGCGCACGCCCGTTGGGCTTGGTGGCGGCGCGGACGTGCTGTCGAGCTGGCGGCGGGGGGGGGGGGTCAGATGGGCAGATGGGGTGGGGTGGGCGGGCGGAGACTACGACTGGGACATGGATGGCAGCACAGACCCAAGAGCCACGCGTGCGGCCTGCTGTGGCTGCTGAGGGAAGCGCTGGCGCGGGCGATGCAGCCAGCCGAGCCAGCAGCGCAGCCGCAGCCCAGGCCAGCGCGGCGAGCCCCCACCTGACGCCGCTGACGTCAGCCCATGTGCTCCGCCGTGCCTATCGGGCGGCTGGTGAGTAAGCGCGGCTGTGCTGGGCTGCTGCTGAGCCTCAGCGCTGAGCCTGCGCATGCAGATTGCATGCCGTGCGCAGACAGCCCGACGGAGCTGAGCGCTGGCTGAGCTCACGGAGCCTGCCACGTGCGCGCGGGCCACTCTGAACATTGAAACACGCAGCCGCAGCATTGAAATCGTGCCGCTCCGCTGCGTGTGGAAACGAGGAAGCGCGGCTGGCCGTGCCGAGTGCAGAGCGCAGCCGGAAGCGGAAGGCGGGAAGGCAGGCGAGTGTGATGGGGTGATGGGTGACAGTGGGGCGTGTGGACATGGGGCGCACTCAGCGCAGCCAGCCGCCTCTGGCACGGGACAGCCAGGGGGACGGCGGAGGCCTGGGCGGGGGTCTTCGATGCCAATGAATCAATGGTCTGGCATGTCGGCCGCCCTCCCCCCCCCGCCACGGGGGCACAGTGCGCGTCCAGGCGCCACCGTGGCGCACCCTCGTCCAGCACCCCCAGCCACCAACACGCTGGATGATCGATGATCGACGCTGCCCCAGACGCAACCCAGGCAGGCCAGCGCCAGCATCCACAGTCAATCAGAGCAGCCCCCTCGCCCAGCGTCGATCTCTGCGTACAAGGTACAACGCCCTGGCTGCCACGCCGTCCCACACGCCCTGGCCCGCCTTCCGCACCCCGTCGGGTCCATTACCCATTCCTCTTCGCCCGCCCCGCTCCCTCTGCCCACCACCCGCCATGTCCACTGCCTCCCCTCTGCGTCCCCAGTGCCCGCCACAGTCACGCCCTTACCCGACGGCGCGTACCAGACGCCCTACGGCACCCTCCGTCCCGCCACCGACGAACAAGTCCGTCTCCTTGCCCTCGATACTCGGCCGACACCGCCCCCTCTGCCCCGGCCGCGCCTCGTTCACCGAGCAAGACGGCCCAGGCCGGTCGTGCCGACGGCGAGAGCGAAGTTGTGGATGAAGAGGAGCCAGAGGTCGACGACGACGACGACGACGACAAGGCCACTGGTCGCCGCCCGATCACGATGGCCTTTATTGAGGACGATACCAAGCGCCACATTGCCTTTAGCAAGCGCAAATGGGGTCTGATGAAAAAGGTACGTCCACCTTCTGGCCTAGGTTCCGGTTTTCCCAGGTGGGTGTGTACTAACACTTGCCACTGCCACTGCCACTGCCACCTCGCCCGTCAACGTGGCTTTGTCCGCGCTGCACAGGCGTACGAACTTGCCCTGCTCACCGGCAGCCATGTGCTGCTGCTGATTGTCAGTTCGTCCGGCTTGGTCTACACCTTTTCGACGCCCAACTGCGTCCGCTCGTCACCACGCCCCAAGGCCAAGACCTGATTCAATCCATCTGCAACGCGCCCGACTCGGAGCCGGGGTCGCCGTTGGAACCCCCCCGGGCGTGGCGGCGGCGGCGCAGGCACAGGAACCAGGCAAGCGCCGGGCTACCGGCACGGCAGCGCCCGACCCGGGCAAGCGAGTACGAAGGGCGAAACGGTGCATCCGAGCCCGGTGCACGGGTACCCCATCCTTCCCACCCAACCGTACTTGGCCCCGGCGCCTGGCCCCGGTCCCGGCCGGGCACGTACCAGGGCTACGTGCCCGCCCATGCGTACCCACCGCCTCCGCCATGCCCACCCTGCCCCGCCGCCCGCCACACCGCATTCGCCCCGTGGGGCATGCACCCCTGGCCCGTCGGCGCGCAGGCGCCGGCACCGATGGTGCGTGTGCATGGGGCGCATGCGCCTCCGTCCTAAACGGGTAGGCTACGCGCTTGCCCTTGGGCTCTGGTCAGGATTGATGGATGTACGATGGGAAACTATGTTGCTTGGCTTGAGATAGATAGATGGCGCGGGCGGGACGAGACTACAACTACCAGGTGGCGATGGCAGATCCATTGCTGGTACAGCTGGTTTGTGGCAGGTGAGGGCGAGAGGGAGGCACCAGCTGCAGTAGGAAAAAAGGCGCTCGTCGCACTACCAAAAAAATTGGACGAATAGGGAATCGAACCCAGACCTCACACAAGGGCACTGTACATGCGAAGCGTGCGCTCTACCAACTGAGCTATCCGCCCATTATTTAATTTGGAAGACTGGTATTTTGTCTCCTGATCAACACACGCTTCTGCAGACAAGCACGTACACAACTGCATGCCGCCATCGTGTCATCGTGTACACATAGGGTGGGCCCAACAACGCTTGCCAATGTGGTCGCATCACAGCAGCTATACAGCGTCAAACTTCAAGCAGCGTAGTGTGAACCAGTCATTTCGAGTCAAAAGGAACAAAGGAACAAAGAAGCAAGAGTGGAGGCCAACAGGCCCTCCAAGAGCACAAAAAGACGGAAGCATGGAAAAGGCCGAGACGGGCACGGCTACAATTTTTTACCGGCCCCGACGGCAAAGCCAAAGGGGCACAGCACAGCATCAGCACACTGGCCGGCAAACCCAGCTCAGCTCAGCTCACACCCTGAGCTCGCCACGGACGGAAGCCAACTCGAGCTCGACCGCCTCAATGCGGCGCTTGAGCTCGGCATTCTGCCGAGCCAACGCCTCCTTCTCCTCGCGCAGCTGCGACATTTCCTCCGCCTTGCGACGACGCGACTGCCGCGCGGCCATCGTGTTCTTGTGACGCTTGGCCAGCATCGCTTCCACGCTCAAGCCGCTCTCGTCGCCGTCTGCCTTGGGGAGCTCGCGGCGCGAAGTGGCACTGGGAGCGAGGTAGGTACGCTCTGCACCGCCGGCGCATCCATCGGGAGCAGGTCGGCCGAGTCACGCGCACGACGCTTGCGCTTGTGCGCGGGCGCGCTCACAGTCGAGCCCGTCTCGGTCACAGGAGACAGCGAGGTACGAGAGGCGTTGCGCTCGCTTGCACCAGGCTGAGCCGGGGTGAGAATGGGCGTTTGGCTCGGCGACGCACCGGGCGGGGAAACCGAGCCTTGCGCACCATGCTCGAGAGCCGGCTCCGTAGGAGAAGAGGCAGACTGCATCTGGGTTTGCTGAAGGGCAGCTTGAGTAAGAATCTGGAGGAGCGCCGCGGTTGACGCGTCGTCCGCCAGAGCCGGGGTTTCCATTAGCGCCGCCGGGAACGCGACCGCGGCACCAGGGAAGGAAAACTCCATAGGAAGCCCCGTGACTTGGTCCTGACCCGCTGTTGGGGCGGGCAGGGTATCAACCATAATACCAGCGTTGGGCTTGAGGTCCTGGGAAAGACAATGTCCTCAAAGTCTGGCATATCGGTCGCGGCGAGGAAGTCGTCTTCCTCCACCGTGGTGGCATACCCATCGTCACCCGCATCAATGGGCTCGGTTCCCAACAGGCCGGCGAGGCCAGCCGAGTCAGGGCCGAAAAGCGACGCCATATCCACACCAGCGTCGGTCGGGAAAGTTGGATCTTTCATCATCGTTGCTGGAGAGACAGATGGAATGTGAGTCTTGATTCGGAGACTCGATGCAAGGAGGTAAACATACACATGATCAAGTTCAATACAGTAACAAAAAGGTCTGCTTGGTCGGGGGACACAATGCAAGAGGCAGTTGCAGGGGGTTTGGAGGCAAACTGCGGAGGAGCGGGGTCACTCAGTGGGATGGGGGTTGGGACAGGGAAGGATCCGAGAGGCTCGGGAACGCAGGAGGCTTGTTAAGAACGGTTGTTGGGCGTCAAACGCAAGGTTGGAGAGGGGAGGGCATGATGCCAGGAAAGCCGCGGGGGCAGAGAGGGTAAACATGGTGGGCTGGGAGGGGGGGTGCAGAGGCAACAAGGTTGGTCAACAGCACAACTTGGGGAAACCAAATTGTACGGGTGCGGGGCGGATGCAGGAGATACGCCGGGATGTGGTCAGGGGACCGGTTCGCTTAAGCGGAGAAGGCCATGGTGGGCACGATGCAGGCAGTAAGACGGGGTGGGCTGGGTTGGTAGAGGAGGGGGTGGGGGAAAGAGGCGGGCAGCCGAGCGCAGCCGGCAAACTTTTTATACCCTGGCTCGCCCAGGCAGTTCCGCAGCAGCCGCTGGCCCACACTGCGCTGGTGCCGCGCGCGTGCGCAACGGCCCAGGACGCTGCCGTCGCAGGGGGGCGCTGTTGCGCTGCTGCGGCGGGTGCTCGTTGCGCATTCTGCACAATGGGCTCCAGACTTCCGGCACGGGGGCAGTCGTCTACGTAAGCAGTGCGCGTCGAGTCATACTCCAGGTCCGAGTGCCACGACAGCTTTGGAATGGGCAGCAGGCTGGTGACGCGCGGTGACCGCCGGTGAGCCGGTGACAGGGGTGTGGCATGCTGCACCTTGCACCGGTGCGGGCGCGGGCGCGGGGTGAGTAAGATTGGCGTCGACGCAGTTTGCGGAGCATCCAGTCCTGCTCAAGTGCGACGCGCAGCACTCGGCGATCCTGGGGATCAGCTGCCGAGCACCTTCAGACAAGGCGTGGAGATAACGTGGTGACCCACATCGGTCTTCCAGCAACGTCTGACGGGAAAGAGAGGAGGGAGATTGAGCGAGCATGCAGGGGAACGCTAATAGCCTTCGAGGTGGAGTACAGGACTTGCAAGTGCTACAACCAACGCATCTCCGCCTGGTCACCCACACATCATCGTCGGACATGCCGTCCCCCTCGAACAGCACAGGCATGATGGTAAAGCGCACAAGGACGTGAGGACCATGCTCAAACTCAATGCCACTGGGTTGGCATAGGCATGTTATAGGATGTGTTCTGGGGCCCCAGCGCCTCGTTTTTCCCTAACGTCGCTTGCCTTTCTGTCTTATCTTGACGGGACCACTTCCTGCTATTGCTATCCGCCACAACTGACCCTGGGCGCAACTGCTTGGAGCGAAAGCCGAAGGCGACGAACCCCCTCAGCCCTGCTCTCTGTCGCCGCCGGTTATTATGGCTGTATCACTGCGAACCATCTCCTTTTACTTCAGTGCCATCTCAAAGGAATCATATGAATTTGCCAATTCGGCGCTCAGCACCGACAGTAGAGGGCGGGGGGAAGAAAGCTGGAAACGGGGAAAGAGGGAGAGGGGGCAAAGGATTACAGTTCCCACCTCAGAAGAAGGCGTCGGCCGGGTTGAGTGCGAGCAGCACGCCCGTGTCTTGCTGCCGCGCACTCATTCCTGCCCGCACACTTAGCCGCGAACTGAGGGAAGCTCGCCCGGAGCGCACGGGGCGGCCGCCGTTCCGCGGCATGGCAGCAACGGACTTTGTCGTGGTTGGCGCAACGGCTGAGGGAGTGCGGGACGCGCTGGTGCGCGTGGATGTGGGGCGGGCAGCGGGGCGGGGAGGCGCACGGGCGGTACGAGCGGTACGAAGCGGTGCAGGGCCACGGAGCGATTTGCCCGTAGCACTACGAAGTGCTGCTGGGCCTTGTTGGCCGTTCGAGGCTTGCGGTTGGGGACGGGGAGCAGGTCGTGAGCCTGGACGCGGATGAGAGCCGAGACTGGAACTCGACTTGGTGGGGTGGGCACCGCGCGGTACAAGTGGCGGCAATTGTTTGGGGTCGGATCCCAACAGCTGGGCGAGGCGGTAGGCATCACCCTCGTCGTCGGTCAGGCTTTCGTCGGCTAACTCTGGCAACGACAAGTCCCAGGGGAAGAGCGCGTCCGCCGGACCACCCAAGTACCGTTCCCGGTCTATTGGCGACGGCTTGCCCTCCGCCTGCGAGGCGGAGAGATGGGGACAAAAGGAAATCGAGTCGACAAAGGAGACAAGTTTGTCCCCTTGCGGTAGACCTTGGAGCTCAGGAATGTCCCATCCGCGCGCCATCGGCTTGGGGGCATGTACTCCACCTCGGGCCACTCGGTGTGAGCGGGGTTGAGGCGTACACGTACGGGACCGGGTGGGGATGAGGGCTGCGCTTTACTAGGAGTGGGGGCAAGAACGGGGGCAGCAAGTTGGGTTCCCTCCTCATCGGGCAACCGGTTGCCCTTCATGTCAAACCGCATGGGCGGGCGCGATGGCTTGGCTGGGCTGCGGTTCGACTTATCTCCCAGCATGGGCTTGCTGGGAGAGCGTGGGGGCAAGTCAAGTGCCAGTGCGGCACCAACAGCTGGAGCTGCGGTGTCACGGGCCGGCGCGGGTGGCGTGTTAGAACGCACGGGGCGCGCTAGCGGGTCGGGGGAGAAGAGCGCGGTGGGTTGGGGTTGGAACCACAGCTGGCGGGTGCGCTTCGTTGGCGACACGGACCGTCCACGACCACGCCGGACGGCGAGGAGGTCTGGTTCTCCTGCCCAGGCCGCTGGCTCATGCTGGCAATCGCAGGCGCGTGGGTGGGGGGAAGACCAAGCTCAACGGGCCGAATGCGTTGAGGCTCACGGGCAACGGTGAGGCGCAATGAACGCGCGTGTTGGGTGTCGGCTGGTGTAGGTCGTCGCTCAGCCCAGTCTCGGCTGGTGTAGGTCGTCGCTCAGCCCAGTCTCGGCTGAGCACTGGCCGGCTGGAAACGCGTGGATGGTGCCACGTGACCGCAGTCGATAGGGTTGGACGTGTGGGCCGTTGGACGTTGGACGTTGAAACGTTGAAACGTTGAAGGATTGATTTGGCCGCATCAAGCCATGTGATGGTCTGCACCACCTTTCCTAACCGGATAGAGAGGCATACAGTGAAGAAGGTTTATATGGGGGGGCAAGGAAGGAGGGAGATGGGTACAACGGTCCTCCGTTGGGTAAGTCAAGTATGCATATGAGGTTTAATGGTGGAAGAGAGATGTGCAGCGCAGCGATGACAGAAGGCAAAGCAAGGGCGCCAGGTAGATTCTTCATCTTGGTCTTGAGGCGTATGCGCACTATTATAGACGGGGTCTAGTCCTCCCTCTGGGCTACTATTCTGGTGCGGCAGGAGATGGCGTGCCCAGACGGACCTTTCCAATGACATTGACAAAGAGCTGGGAAGGTGGCGTAGCGACTTGGCCGGGGGGGGCATGGGAGCCAAGATGAAGTTTGGAAAAGTGCGGCGACTTGGAACGAGGGAGATAAGTTCGATAATTATATAAGGTGCACGCGAGCCTTTTGATGGTGCTGTGGGGGCGAGAAGTGCCGAAACGAAATGACACGAGAGGGATTCATGAGGGGGCTGGGAGGTGGAGTTGATCCGAGGAGAAAGAGGCGGTGCTGGGGGGATGTGGAGTAACAATAGCGGGGTCAGGCATGGGAGAGGCATGGCAAACAGGACACAGGGGCACGTTTGCATTGTCCTCAAGCTTTCGAATGTAGTCGCACCAGGTCGTACACCCATCATTTATGTGCGTCGATCACATCTTGGAGTCGCAGAAGGGCCGCACAACACCAAACCCTTGAACGAACTGGACTGAATCTGACCGATTAATGTGACAAACCTGGAGCAAAGCAAGCCACAGTGAGGGCAAATCCTTTGTATTGCCAGTCGAGGATTGGGAGGCGCAATGCCTAAGATCTGTTGATCTCCAGACCCATATTCAGACGTTCAGAACCGTCATAATGCCGCGCTGGGTCTGGAACAAAATACGGTTCGTCGGGTGTACCTTGGGGATATGCGAATGAGACCCTGGCCGCCTGGCTTAGCTCTTATACTGGTCAAGACGGCAGGGGATGGACAATGGATGGATGGATGGATGGATGGATGGATGGATGGGGGGGTAGATCAATAAAGATGTCACACACACCTTGCACTGCTCATGCCATGCTTCTAACTGGTATTATTGGACGGGAAGAAGCAGCCCAGGGGCCAGAATAGTTAGCAGCTACAGCACCTTACACCACTCGGGTTGCCATTCGCGTTGTGCATTGCACTAGCCTACAATTACCATGACTTGCACCGTAGGCCGCAGTACTCCACCATTCCGGTCCAACTTGGAGACATGATGGGGACTATGCTAGGCAATGGGTGTCAGACGGACATCTTGCGCCTTTTCCGACTGGGTTCGGAGGTCGTACTCCCCATTTTGAGTAATGTAACGCACCCAAGCTGAACCCCGAAAACACAAAGCCCAATGTCAGTATCAGTACTCCCGGCTGCATCATACATCCACCGCATAAGAGGGGGCCACATACGTAGTGCTTGGTACCCCGATTTCTCCACAACCTTCAGATAGCGCACCTGGATCCCCGAGACAGTAAAGTACGGGATCTCGAACTTGACACTAATTGGAGTGCGGCGGTCAATCGTGTCTTCGTTCTTGACACTAGGCAAACCAAAATGAGCCCGCATGAGATACTCCTTCCCGCCGCTCAATTGCTTGATCTTCCACACCATGGCCGACTTTTCTGGCGCATAGCTTACCGACCCAATCGCTGCCTTGAACCGGGGGAATCAGCATCGTCCGGGACGGGAATGATAATCTCGACGTTATTGGCAGTAGAGCGACGCTTGAATTGCGCCTTGACCTTGACCATAAATTCAATCCTGCTACCCTCGTGCCGCTCCACCATCGTTTCCGCCCATATAAGGGGTTTGACCTGTGTCGAAAGACGGTAGGACATGAGCTCAAATTCCCCGTCGGGCGGGATGAAGCTGATGGTACGATCGTTCTCGAAACGAGAGAGACGAACGCATTGGTGGAACTTGACATCCTCCATCTCCACCGCCTTCCCCTTGCTGTCCTTCCGGTTGACTCGAACATGGCTTGTCGTTCAACCCCAATCGCAGCTCGGGCATGCCGCTCAGGTAGCACTTCATTTTGACCGCCCCCAATATTTCGGAACGAACGACGTTGCCATTGGCATTGACCAGCAAGTTGACCGATTCCACCACATCGAGAAAGACCTCGTTCTTACGGTACCGAATACCTTCCGACCGCCACGAGACTGCATTGGTCAAAGCAATAGGTGGGCGAGCTTGGACTTCGAGCTGGTGGGATTCTTGGGTAATGTACTCCTGAAGGATCTTGGACTCGGTAGTCTGAGGGAAGCCAAAGTCCATCATCTCGTCCAGCAGCTCATAGATCACGACAAAGTTGTCACGGATGGACTCTTCCTCCAATTCCTTAAAGTATTCCTCCAACACCGAGGCCAGCTTATGCAGGAACACAAGGATCTCCGTCGCATTGGAGTTCCTCCGGGACAGAGCAAGCACTGGCAGCTCTCTGGTCAGTATCAAGTGCCAATAGAGAGAGTAGAAACGTACAGTAGAGGTTGTTGTGGCGGATAAACATGTAGTTGATACCCTCGTTGCTAAAGCAGGGGGGGACGGTGCTGCCGCCGGCCTCGTCCTCGAGCTCGAGGAGCAAGGGGAGGAACTTGTCGATGGCCGAGGTGGAGACATCGTCGCGATAGGAGCGCTGGATGAGGGACTTGCCCTTGATGTCGACGATGGCGACGATGGAGGCCATGACGCAGAGCGGCGCGTGGCGGGGCGGGATAGAGAGGAGGCGGGGCGGGGTGGATGCGATGGCCAGCAGCCAAGAATGCGGCGTTGCGCGCCAAGAGCGAATCGATGGCGATGGGCGATGCGCCTCACCGATGAGTCCCATCGGTGAGAGCAGCGCTGAGCGCGAGCCGCCAGCCCCGACAGGCGACACACTGCCCCTGTGCGGTGTGTGGATCTGCTGACCTCAGCCGCTCCACGTTGCCCGGCGGGGCTTTGCACATTTCAAATGCCCCTCTCTGCCCCCGCTTTCTCGCAGGGCGGAATGCGCGCAGGGCGGAATGGTAATTTTTTCGACGCTGTGGCCGCTCGTTTACTCGACAGGGACCGCACCTCCTGCGGCACCACGCAGGACAGCCACACCAGCAGAATGGGCAAGAAGAGCACCAAGGAGAGCACCAAGGAGAGCCGCAAGGAGAGCACCAAGGCTCCCGCTCATCCAAGAAGCAGAACCTTCGCTTCCTGCTCCCGTGCAGGTCACATCCTTTGTCGCCGTCCCCCTGGATGAACGCGGTCGATGGCCGCTCCTCGGTCCACTACCTCTACGTCCGCGCCCATGAAGCATCTCCTGCCTCTTGCAGGCCAACGTGCTGGCAAGCAGACCCTCCCTCCCGAGCGCACTCTGTTTGTGGTAAATCTGCCGGTCGACGCCACTCCACTCCACCTCAAGACCCTCTTCCTCTCGGCTGGGGCGGTGGAGCGTGTACGCTTCCCAAGGACCCGCGCCACCGACCAGGCCCCTCCCCCCTCGCTCGAGGGCGAGGAGAAGATGGCGACGTCCGTGCTGCTCTGAACGAGAAGATGGAGCAATCCCATGGCCCCCTTGCTGACCTTCCGCCTGAGATGCCTCTGCCACCCCTCGATGCGAGGGTGCCCCTGACCGGCTCGCAGCAGGCTTACGCTCCGCTCCTGAGCTCCGGCTCATCGGCGCACGTGGTATTTTGAGAGGCGCCAGTACGGGATCGCGCCGTGGAGATGGCCAAGTCGGGCAGCTGAGCCAAATTGGCTGGCCGAACCCGTTTGCTGGACTGGAGGTACGGAGGAAAGAGGAGGATGCCCCGTTTTCCCCACGGGCCAACGTCGTCGTAGTACCAAGCCCCTCACCGCATCCCAGGCTGCCGCCGAGGCCGGCCTGACCGCTCCTCCCACCGGACTTAACTACCTCCTGCAAGGTATCGCCGAGAACGCCCGCCTCTGCCTACGGTGCGGGCCTATGCCGATGCTGCCGTGCTCCGACACGAGTTCCTCCGCTCCCATCCTGCCGCCGCTGAGGCGCTGGAGAACTGCGTGGGCAAGTCAAGCGTTCCAACGCCAGGGCATCAAGGCTGTGGCGCGGGGTCCGAATGGCGAGTTGCTCGACGAGGATGGTTTTATTATTGTCGAGTCTGGCGTACCGCTGGAGCCCAAAAAGGGAAGCGCGGCCCGGAAGCGTGCCGCTGCGGCACTCGAGGCGCAGAACAAGAAGAAGAAGCCCGAATTGGAGGGATTCTACAAGTTCCAGCGAACCGAGAAGAAGCGGGACGAATTGGCTGCGCTACGGGAGCAGTTCAAGAAGGATACAGAGAAAGTCGCTCAGCTCAAGCAGACTCGCCGCTTCAGGCCGTATTGAGCGATTTGGGGCAGTTGGCATGGCAGCCAGAAGAATACTATCTGGTCGAGTAAAGAACATTGTGTCATTGTGTACTACAAGAGGGTGAAGAAGATGGGGCATGTAATTAACCGCAGGCAGTGCAACGCAAAAAGGTGTGGGTAGGTAAGAAGGGGTGTCTAGCCTTGGCGGCCGTCTCCTTGATATCCTTGGACTCGGCTGGGGTGAAATTCAAAGAGATGGAGTTGACACAATGGCGTTCATCGGTGGGAGTACTGAAACCCTCACCTTCAAACACATGGCCCAGATGACCGCCACAGTTGTGGCAGGTAATCTCAATCCGCTTCATGTTCAAACTATAGTCCACGTGCCGGTCAATCGCTCCAGGGATGGCGTCAAGAAAGCGGGCCATCCACAACCAGAGTTGAACTTGGTCGTCGACTTGTACAAGGGGTGTGGCAACCAGCACAAGCGTAGATCCCGTCTTCGTAAAAGTGATCGTAGGCGCCGGTTCCCGGGCGTCGGTGCCTTTTTCCCGGAATGCGAAACTGGGCCGGACTAAGCTGGGCGCGCCACTCGCTCTCGCTCTTGCCTTTGGGAAACTGGGACATGGCTGCTGAGTTGTCTGCCACCTGAGGAGCAGAGGATGTGCCCTGGAACAGCTGCCGGAATGAAAAGTGGGAGTCGTGGTGGTTGTCAAGCAGCGTCGGGTGCGGCAAGGGAGAAGCGGCAGGAGGAGAGTCTGACGCTGATGGGGAGCAATGAAAGACGAAAGCAAGCAGTTGGGATAGGGAGGAGACCGCGTTGCATCGGCTTTGGGCGTTGGTGTGTTGAATGTGGCCGGCCTGCGCTCCCAGGGTCACTGTGCGCAAGAGGAGTTGGACGTTGAGAAATGAGTGGCGGCGAAGAAACGTGATACGACGAGATGACGTCCGCGTGTGAACAAATAAATAACCTGGGTTAGGTAACACCGCTAATGCCGCCAATGACGCAGCCTCGCCTCGCTTGACCGGACCACCACTGCCTTCTTCTACTTTTGGCTCTTGGACGTGGCTGGCATGCCGCGTGCCGCGCGGAGCACTGCGAACGACGCGGCGCCTGAATCCTCACAGCCGGCACCTATCCCTTTGCCACAGAGATACGTCCGCGCGCGCGCTTTTGTCCCAACCGATGCCAGTGCCGAAGCTGCGACACGGGCGTGGTACAGCCACAGGGACGCGGATCGGAGTGCGCTGCGATCCAAGTACATCATTATGGGCTTCATTTCCTCTGGAACGTATGGTAAGGTATACAAGGCCAAACTGCGCAACCCCGGGGAGGACGAGGCCGAGGCGCTCTATGCGATCAAGAAGTTCAAGCCTGAAAAAGAAGGCGAACGGACCTACGTTGGGCTGAGCCAATCGGCCATGCGCGAAATTGCCCTTTGTCGGGAGCTGCGGCACGAAAACCTGGTGGGCATGCGCGAGGTCATCCTCGAAGGCGCTGCGGTCCATCTTGTGTTCACGTATGCGGAGCACGACCTTCTCCAGATCATCCACTACCACGCTACTGTACTCCGTGCCCCCATTCCCATCCGCACTGTTAAGAGCATCATGTACCAGATGCTCCAGGGGGTCGCTTATCTCCATGCAAACTGGGTTTTGCATCGTGACCTCAAGCCGGCCAACGTGCTGGTCACTGCTGACGGCAGGGTCAAAATTGGAGACTTGGGTCTGGCCCGGATTTGCTACCAGCCTCTAACTGCGCTCTATGCGGCGGACAAGGTGGTCGTGACAATCTACTACCGCTCACCTGAACTGTTATTGGGCACTCGACATTACACCCCGGCCATTGATGTGTGGTCAGTGGGATGCATATTGGGAGAACTGGTGGCGCTACGCCCCATGTTCAAGGGCGAGGAGGCTAAGATGGATCCCAAGACAAAGGCTGTGCCGTTCCAGAAGGACCAACTGGACCGCATCACTGAAGTCCTCGGTCCCTTTACCAAGGAGGAGTGGCCCATGTTTGAAACGATGCCAGATGCGCGGATTTGGCAAGCTCATGCGGGACGCAAGATGGGGGGGGATAGCGTGTCCAGCGGGAAACGACTAGCAATGTGGTTTGGCAGTCGTGTCCGCGGGTCCTACAGAAACGTGCCTGCCGCCGCCTTGGCCGCTGCGCTGGATGGGGTGCGGCTGCTGGAGGCGCTGCTTATTTACGATCCCCTGCGGAGGGTCACCGCGGAGCAAGCGTTGCTCTACTCTTGGTTCACCGAGCCTCCCGAAGCTGAGGAAAATTCGTTTGAGCTAGGAAGGAAATACCCGGTGCGTCGACTGCAAGTGGACGAGTCGGACGTCAAGATGGCAGCTGAGGCCGTACCCGACAACACATCCTCGGCCCAAAACAGGCTTCAGGAGCGATGGACGTGTCCGAGGCTGCTTCCCTTATAGCTACCGCCACCGCCGCTCTGTTTGATCCTCCTGCCACATTCCCCACTCCGCATCTACCCAGCCCCGTTACACGACCTGAGTCTTTGGATCTTACCCAGAGCAGCGATGACGACGAGCCACTTTTGGCATCCTTGCCGGCCAAAAGGCGGGTGTAGAGCCATGTATTGCATCCAACCTGTGTACCATTTATTGGCTGGAACAAGAGTAGACATCGATTATAACGCGGGCGCAACAGGGCCTCGGTCCATTGGGACTACGGTCACTCCATGAACAACGACCGATCCACTGCGAAGGGATTGTTCCTCCGAACTCTAATAGCGGTATGAGCTTCCCCAAGAGAGAGCCCATGATCCCTGGCGGGGTGGTGGGCACGCCCATCATTGTGTGCTCGTCGCGGGTGCCTTTTGCTTTATTAGCAGAGCACTAGCAGGGAAGTATCGCCATTCCCATAGCTAAAGCTGAAATGACGGCAGACAGTAACGGTGCGTTGGATGCCTTGCAGGCTTGCAATGGGTTTTCGTGGCCAAAACTGGACGTGGCGCCCCTCTCACATGACCATAAGATCGCCCTGTGGGAGACACTACGGTCACACTATTATCAACCGATCTTGGTCCGTCCTCGTTTTGTTAGTATAACCCCGACCCACGCGCCACATCGACAAGCGCACTCATCTCATTGGCTCCCTGAGCGTACCAATTCGGCCGTATATCCAGTGGGCCAAAAGACTCCGGATGCGCACAATCGGCGAGAGCATCGAAGTTACGCCAACCCTCTTGTGCGCTCAAGTGACGCGCGGCCGTGACATTGTTTGACGATTCCCGTGCAAGCAAGAGAGAGGTAATGATAGGAAAGGATGCCGATATAAATACGATCGCTTTGAGATGAAATAGTTTTGGAGATCCCAACTATTCTCTACTGTCGAGATCATTTGCTTTCAGCATGGTGGTTGCGGCGATACAGTTTTCCTCCCACAACCCCCTTTGTTGGGTTACATCCATAACAGACTGGTGCGCGGGCACAAGCAACTCTCCGCACTGTACAGTATTCGCATCTGTTGCCGTAAGTCGGTCACCCACTCAACAACTAGGTGATTGAATGTATAAGGAAGATATATAGACGAGAGCTGAGGTGGCGAAAGCCACCATTCATATCGAGACGACAGGAAACCCAATAAACAACTCAGAATCAGATAGACACAGGCAGGGATCAGGGGGAATACAGGGATCGGTATGAGGGTATTAGGGAAAATGAGTGAGAATCGCCGACAAAAAGGACTTTAGACCCATTCCATAAAAAGGTAGGTTGGGACAGAAGAAAGTACCATCAATCAGCCGTCGCATCGAGGCACGAAAGACGTCCAGCATCACCTGATTCTCTTCGGCCCGGGGCAGAGTTCCAACAGTGGGCGTAGGCGTCTTGGCGCGGGAGAGGGGAACCCGGGTGGTGCGCTTGGGCTCCACCGGCTCGTCACCAAAACAGCGACATATTTCTGCGGGTGCTGCTGCGCTGCAAATGGTCTATAAACGGTGCTCCCAATGCACCCGTCTTCTTGAGGATGTGACGAATGCTGAGGGTGCGCTCGGTCCTATTCTTGTCGGCCAGCTGGGGAGGAGGGAGAGCTGCATACGGACCAGTGTTAGCTTGGAAGGCAGGCTCAGGTATACAATGTATGAGCCACCGTGGGATAGGCGAGGGTGGGGAAGCGTCTGGAGAATGGGAGCAGCAGACCGCGGTTGTTAGTGTCACCCATATCCATCTTCTTCGGATCATTTCGGAGGAAGGGACGTAAACCTGGTAGTAAGACCAGAACGGAAAGGAAACCAAGCCCCAAGTTCCTGGCAGGCAATCATACTCTTTCTTTTGGTACCGAGACCCAGGGGGAGAGTGGGCTAGGCGAGATGCTCTCTGGTGTTGTGGTCCGTGGACTAGGAGGGAGGAGGACCACAAGGGCGGTGGGACAGATTACAGCCTGTTCAGCTGCAGCCACATATAAGCGGCTGTTCCTCCGGAAGACTGGTACACCTTCCAGTCAATCCGAAAGACCCACAGTGTCACGGGGCGACGATTATAGTCGCTTTGCACAGCCACCTCCACTTCCTTAAATTATCGTCGCTCTCGCTTCTCGGCTTCTCTTTCTATCACTACTCAGGTTCTCTTTCTTTCGCTATCGTGACTCGGATTCTCGGCCTATCTACAGAAACCCACAACAATATTTCTTCTCTGCTCGCGCTCGTCAAAAATCCAAAACACTACACATGGTTTCGACTCGCTTTCTCGCCTCCTTTCTCGCCTTGGGCCCGCTTTGTCCTTGACCGTCGCCTCGCCTTTACTTCTTCCCTTTTGTGCTGTAGACTTGTTGGCCTTTTCTTTTCTCCCCTTCTTCTGTAAAACCTGCCTGTTCCTACATTCAATTGTAATGGCCTAAGCCGCTACCATTCTCTCTCTTCCCCTTCATCCTTCTTCTAGGTAAACTCCACCCTAGAAGAACGACCTTTCCGATCAGCTCCGCTTGCCCTCCCTCGCCCATATGAACTCCCCGCTTTCTGGTGCGGCCCCTAAAGTGCAACCTCCTTACGGACGCTGAATAGTCTGCCCGACGAACAGTAAAACACTACTCGCAAACCCCTCTTCCTACGTTCACGCCAGTGTTCCTGGGAATTTGGATATGAAAAACGCGTCCAGTCCTCCGTGAGTATCGTCTCCGATGGGCAGAGGTCTTTGCCTGCAATGGGAAGCCAGCAACCCCGTTACACACACAGCGCAGAGGAGCACCACAACGAAGAAGTGCCAGAGGAGGGATGCAATGCCGAGGAAGAGGAACTTCAGCTCTGCGGTAGTGCCGGTGCTGTGCTCAGGGACGAGCAGGTCATACGAGGTGGGGATAAGGACATTGAATATTGATTACCACTCTCGATCGAGGTGTATAGGATGAGAGAAAAGGCGAGTGCAGCGGTATACAAGCGATGTTGCACGGTTTTGTCAGTCGGGTCATCGACCTGTAGCAACGCACGAAGTACGAGCGCTGAGCCGCTGAGCCACGGAGCCACTCCTGCCACTCTCCAGCCGGCGGGATCCTAGGCCTAGTATCTCGAGCCAGGCGGCGTTGGTGGCCGCTCGGGTTCGCTGCACCGCATCCTTCTTCTGTTGCGTTGTGCCGGCCAGCCATTGGCTCCCGCGAACAGCTCGCGTGCCGATCATTTGGACACTGGCGCGCTGCCGCTGCCTGCGCGGTCCTGCTCCTGGGGCCACTGCCGCCACGCGTGACATGTGGCATGCGATGTACTAGGCGGAGTCGGTAACCGGCGGCCAATCATGTGACCAATGATCATCGAGTACGCAGAGTTCGTGGGAGTGTATCAGGAACCGAAGAATCCGAAGCAGTCGGTCTTCTGTGCAACGTGCAGGGCAGATGCGCATGCCGCGGTCCAGAGAGGCCAAGGGAAGCTGCCATGGTGCATGAAATAGGGAACGCAGCGATAGTGACAGAAGGTTGGATGGAAAACTGGATTGTGTGGGCGGGCAGCGCGCATTAGCGTGGTGTTGACCAGCAGAAGGGGTCAATTGGCCAGCCACACCTCCGAGGTCACCCTCTGACCCTCTTACACATCCGGGCACGACGCCAGTATCCCTATCATCTGACCTTGTGCCACTCCTCCTTCTTATCCTTCTTCTCAGATCTGAGAGATCTACATCCGTATGTATTGGCCACTTACTCGGTTACTCAGTCTTCAAAAGCTTCAATACCAGTACCCTCGTCGCCTTGCGATCAGCCTCCACAGGTGCTGCTCTGGCTGACACCGATGATGGATGGCCTGCGATGGTCTATGGTCTGTTGCATGTTGCGATGGTCCTAATCGTGCCATTATAATGATAGGGCAATGCCGATCCTTGGACTGGATTGGCAATCGGCGGCTGCACGTGCCATTCCATGCATGGACCACGGATCAGATGTCTGCTCAGAATCTCAGACTGACTAGCTACTGACTGCTCTCAGAAGCGCGATGGGCGCGATGAGCGCGCTGAGCCTCATCGATGAGCGATCGATGGGCCATTTTGAGGCTTGAAGAGCTTGAAGCTTGAAGCTAGCTCTTGAAGAGCACGAAGCTTGTTGTGTGCGTGTTGAGTACTGAGTGAAGCTTGAACTGAGCCTCAGGCCGCGCTAGTCACGAGTCAGGAGTCGGTAGTCACCAACTTCACCTACGCCCAGAGGCTCATCGGCATGGCATGACGGACAGATCGGCGCCGAGGGAGCTGGACCGCGCCAGGCTGGAAGGGGCGCACGCGCGCATTTCGGTGTGGATGCTAGGGGGCTGGAGGCAGGGGGTCTGTGCCTTCGATAGGACGTCTGACATGAGACATGTGACATGCGGCAGGCTGACATGTGACCGTCCCATGTCACGCGTCGCGTGCCATGTGTCGCACTCGACAGGGGGCTGACAGTGGGCTGGGGCGACAATCGACAATCGGTATCCAGCCAGCCGAGAGCTGCGGGTGGCCCATGCATTGTTGGTGCGGATGGGTTTCGGGGGGCACCGCAGCGCAGGCGCGCCTGCATGGGCGGGGATTGACATGTGACAGCTCGGTGTCACATGTCATGCCCACCGCAGCTCTGGTGCCACATGCATGGGCCACGCAGGCGCAGTGCGACTGTTTATGATGCATGAGGGCGGATGCATGATGCGCGATCAGCGCTGGACCTGTGCTGACTGCATGATCCGTGACACTGGCCAGGTGCTGGCGGATGCGCAGGTGCGCCCTGGTGCGCCCGGCAGGCAGCCCATCAGCGATGCCGCGCCACTGCTGCCGACTGCCGCCCCCTGCGGCACGCCGGCAGCGGTCGGCAGCGCCAGGGTGCCTGGCCTGCCGTGTGCGGCCTGGTGCAGGCTCAGCCGGGGGCCAGAGCCAGGCCGACAGCCTAGCCCTTCCCCTCCCAGCCTCAGGCACCTTCCTGCACAAGCAACCACGCCCCTTGTCCACACACTACCCCCGTGCCCCCGCGCCACAGCGCAGCGCAGTGCCTCGGCCCACTGGCCTCAGACCAGTCCCCACGACTCGGCTCGCCCCAACCTGGCCGCGCTTCCAAGGGCATAACATCCACCCCTCCTTCTCACTCCACTCCGCCCCGCCCGACCAAGCCGCGCCTTTCTTGCCCCCACCACCACCTGCTTCGTCCTCCCCTTTCTCCTCTTGTCTTTCGTTACGATGCACGTCACTGGCGCTGCCCTTGTTACTGCCGCCCTTGCTGCGGCCGGTACCGCCTCGGCCCGGGGGCTTGCTTTCCACCCCAACAACCCTGCTGCCACCCCCGTTTTCCGCCGCGCCGCCTCCAAGTCCTCCTCGTCCGTCAGTATCGTGACGACGATGCCTCTTCCCTCCAGTGCCACCGTGACGAGCAGTGCTGGCGTCTGGTCCACCGTCGACCCCAAACCTTTCACCTACGGCACTCCCAGCAACACCTACTGGGCGTCCAGGGCCGTGGCAAGAACGGCCCAACCAACCCCACCCAGCCGACGCTCAACACGCCTGTCAACCAGTCCTCGGACGCCCGCCTTGCCACCATCAATGGCGTGGACGACTGGTGCACCTTTGGTCCCGCGCCCCTCAACAACACTCAATCCATGGGCTTCCTCGAGGCCACCACGGTTGCCTATTGCACCAAGCCTCGCAACAATGCGCGCGTGATTGTATGTGTTTTCTACCTCTTCTTCTCCTGGCTGTTGGCCAAGCTGACTTTTCCCTCCTCTTTGGCCAGCCCGACGGGACGGTGACAGCAGTGCAGTTTGTCAAGACGCCCCTCTACATTCAGCTGTACGCGCTGGGTGACTTTACCAAGATCAACATGGCCCCTGGTGACATGGGTGGCGAGCTTGACCCGCACGGTGCGACCAACATGGGCAACCCCGTGGGCGGCAACGTCACCTCGAACATTGTGGATGGCAACGGATGTGTTCTACGAAGAGTGGATGAACTACATCTCCGTTTCGGAAATGTGCTTCCGAGTGTGCATTGCCGGTTCGGACGAAGCGACGCCGTCGGTCGAGTGCCAGCACACGCTGGACGAGATGGGATGCGGATTTGTCATGGCTCAGACCTACATTGCCAACGGCACGTTCGAGTCGTGCGAATCCGACTCGGCGTACCCGCCCGGTCTCTACCCGCAGCCCGATGGGTCGACGTCGACGTTCCACAGTACTTCTCTGGCGTCTACACTGTTGGTGCCACGGCCTACTCGTTCCAGAACGCCCAGTCGGACCAGGTGACTCCCTCGGCGCCATACTCTTACCCTACTGCCAGCTCCTGCACGGCCATTGCGACGATCAGCAACGGCTTGAAGGGTATTGACTACGTTGCTCCCCCTGTCACCCGACCAGCTCCTCCGTTGTTGCCAGCAGCACTTCTGCCTCCAGCGCCGGGTCCAATGCTGGTTCGAGCGCAGCAGCAGCCAGTCCCAGCTCGGCTGCCGGGTCAAGCACTACCAGCTCCCACTCCCCCGCCGCCGGGACCAAGTCGTTGCTTGCCCAAGGGTTGACTCTCTCGGTCGCCCTGCTTGCTGGGGCAGCTCTGCTCTAACCCCTTCACCCTGCCCCCTCCCCTACCTTCCTTCCTCCTATTCTTTTCCCACATTCGTTTAACCCTCCAGCAAGGCGAAAAGTGCCAATCATACCGTTCTCACTTCCTTATTTCTCTCACTGCTATTCATGTGCGGCCAGCTATCCATGTATCTGCTTCGTCCAGAACATGGCTTGGTGTCTTTCCTATCCCCTTTTTTTGGCGCTGCTCTTGCGACTTCCCCTTCCACCTGGTGTCACGGACGGATTCCATTTCTCATCATCCATTTGGATTCCCCTCCTTTGCTTGCCCTGATCGCCCACGTTCCTTACAAATGTATTGGAACATCAGCTGTTTGGGGAAGCGAATGCGGGCACAGACAGGCGGTCTGTTGGTTCGATTTTTGTCGTTTGGCAGAAAAATTCTAGTTCCCTGATCGAATCGACCTGATCCGGGGGAAAAGATTGTTCGTCCAGCCATTGGCGCTGATGCTGAGGAACTGCCATGACATGTTCTCAACCTACAGAACAGTGCCTCACCGGTAAAGTACGCTTCTCGCCGACCAGGGAGGGAAATGTGCAGGTGCCGTGAGTCTTGGTGGAGGGTTTTCTTCATCGATGAACGGGAACGTTCACCATAAGCAGCGACTTGCGCCAATCAACCTCTCATCCGTCGTTGTTCACGCTGCTAGTATGCACGTAACAGAGAGAGTTTGTCGGAGACATCACAAGGGTACATGACGGGAGCCGACGCCCGTGGCAATAACACACATCCTACTGTTGAAGCCATATAGTTACACATCAGCTTCACATGGCTGTGGGACAAAGCACCCCCCTGCGCCAATATATAACAAGCTCGGCGCCCATCCACAGCTTTGGGGCTGTCTGCTGTTATCATACTAACCCATCAGGGCATCCGTGGGAATCGCCAGTACGCCACAACCGTCTCGTTCCCCCCAATCCTTTCCAAGGCGGATGCAGCGCGCGGGTATACGATGGCGCCCCACCACCCAAACATAAAGAGACAGACAGAAGTGGGTCTCAAATAAGTCAGACAAAGCGTCAAGCCAGGATGAGGTGAGCGCAAAGTGAAAGGGGGGTATTATATACCGTAGATACCGGTGACATTCAGCGCTGGGCGCCAGCCGTTCGGGTCGGTTAGTGTTGGTGTGCACCCAATCGTCAGGATTAACTCGTGGGTATTTTATTCAAGCTGCTATTCAAAAAGCCGGCGGCAACAGTTCACATTTTTGCATTTGCCAGGACAGAAGAACAGACAGGGTTGGGAGTGGGAGGTGAACCTGGCCTTGCTTATCGGTCAGCTGGAGGCACTCGGCTGCAGGCATAGAGGAGAGCCAGGTGTAGTTATTGTGAACTGCCAGCCAAGACTTGTCAAAGTGGCGGCGGTCTGAGGAAGTAAGCGGGATACGACCGACTCATTTCAGTAAGCGCATCCCGCGGCCCGCGGCTCACAGCCTCTTCGCGAGCTGAGTGCGCTGAGCACCGGACATAAAAGTTTGCTCAACCCTACCGCGCAGGGAGAATGGACCACGGCGAGATGGTGCGGGGGAAAGGGGTATTATGGAATGGTGGACTATCACTCGCGCCAGAAGCACGGCCGCCTAGGCGGCCTGCGTGGGTGGGTCTCCAGCGGGGGCGACGCGTGGTAGCATCTTGGGCGTGGCCGCCGGCGTAGCCCAAGCGTTACTCGGCAGCGGAAGGGCTTCGGCGGCGCAACGGGGCAACTGCAGCATCCTCGACTGTAAAGTCCGAGGCAGACGGGCCGCACACTGCCCCCCTGCCGCAGTGCCACTTGGGCTCGGCGTCTCCTGGGGAATATTTACTGCTGACCGCTGGCCTGGGCCCCGTGGCCCGCCAAGGCCGGGCGAGGCGGCGAGGACGAGTGTGCGTGTGTGCCCACCCCCGCTCGCTCCTGCTCGCCATGAACACGCCTCCGCACCAGCAGCAGCCGCCCGCGCCGCTCCACAGCTCCACACGCCGCCCAGCCTGCGCTCCATCCCCCCGCGCCCCTACCCGCCGCCGCCGCTGCCGCTGCCTCCCGCCCTCCCCCTGCCCTTTCCCCTCGACGCGCCCGCCGCCTCCGCCAGCGGGTATCCTGCCCCGCCACCCGCCTCCATCGCATCCCACTCCTTCCTGTCCTACCCGCCCGCCTCCTCGGCCCGCACCCTCTTTCCCGCCGGCCAGGGCGCGCCTCCGTCCCTGCCAGCGCCTCTCGCTCCCCCGCTGCTCCCGCCACTAGCACCTGCGCCCGCCTCCACGGCCTCCTTCTCCTCCTCTTCCGCCCCGCCATCGCCCCCGCTGCCCCTCCCCCCGCCCCCCCGCTTGCCTCGGCCCTCTCCACGTCTACGACAGGCAAGCGCCGTCGCCCCACCCAGTCCGCGTCGAACCTAGCTGGCACCCCCCTGCTCTTCGTAATCGTGTGGCCACCCCGCCCGAAACGTTCGGCAACGACGACAAGGTCCCCGGGCCTAATAGCTTCCCCCTCCGCCCTTCTGCTTGCAGCAACTGCCGCCGACGGAAGCTCAAGTGTGACAAGAAAATCCCTTGTTCTGCCTGTGTCAACCGCAATGAGGCTCGCCAATGTGCGCTGGAAGAGGGCGTGGTCTTGCCGTATGTCCTCCCCTCCTCCCCTTGACATTTAGACGGGTATGCTGATCCTTCTTTGACATGTTGGCAGTGAACCAAGCACTTCACAAGGCTCACTTCAGGATCGACTAGAGAAACTCGAGACCCTGTTGATCCGAATCTCGGATAAGGTGATGACGCAGGAAAACGACCCCCACCCACCTAGGACGCCTCACACGGAATACACCCCTGTCTCTGTCCCTGAAGACCTATCCCGCTCGGCCCCTAGCCCCCAGGGTACATCCCCGCCCCCAACGAGGAAATTGGATACCAAGGCGCAAGCTTTGATCACCCTCATCCGCTCTGATACCAGTGCGGCCGCGTCGACGCAGGCTCGGTCCAAGATCCTTGGTGAGGTGCTCGACCTGTACCCCGACGCAGAGCGGTGCGGACGTGCTGCTCTGTTTACGTGCGTCCTTGCGTCCTCTTCTCCCTTTTGTTTCTGGCGTATCCGCAGGGCTGACTGACGATGTGCTGTTTTAGTTCAAGGAGGCCGATGCCTTGCTGCCCGTGGTGAACGAGACCAAATTCTGGCGCCAATTCTCCAAGCACGAGGCTTTCATTCGCACTTGCCGCGAAGGCAATGTGGAGTGGAGCGAGTCGATCCGGGCCGAGACGACGTTTTTAGCGTTGGTTTTGGCAGTGATGGTGGTGGGCTTGATCCACTCGTTCGATGTGCAGCTGTTTCGTCAATTTCGCCAACGCTACGAGACGCCCATCCGGAAATTTCTCATGCTGACCTTCCGTTTGCTGTGTGTGTTGGACCACCACGAACGGCCGACGCTGGACACGATCCGCATCGGCTTGGTCACGTATCAAGTCCTATTCCAGTCGTGCGCCTCTTGGACCCCCAACATCTTCACCTCTGTCCTAACCCAGGACGCACTGGCAACGGGCCTGGAGCGGGACCCTCCTCCAGGCTGTGCCAACGATGTGCTCATGGACCGGATGAATCTGTGGGTAAGTGTGGTGCTGTTGGAATGCTTTAGTTCGATCAAGATTGGCCGTGCGCCCATCATCAACTGCGACAACCGAGTGGCAGCTACGCCTTCCTTTCTCTATTCCCAGAGTAGCTGGGACGAAGCGAGCATGGATGGACCTTGGTCTTACCTGCACAAGTACCGTTTCGAGCTGGTACGGATCGCGATGGCCTCGACCCGTCGCGATGCGATGGGGGAGGAGGAATCGTTTGAATATACCCTGGCGCTACAAAAACGGCTGGACAACTTGGTTGATGTGATACCGCTGCGACTCAAGGAGGCGCTGGAGGAACCTTTCAATGAGGGCCGTCGCCTCGTCTCGGTCTTAATCATTGCTCGCTCGATGCACTCTTGGTTGCAGGTGTTCCTGCATGGACCACTATTCGCGTGGTTGGACCGATCCCAAGTTCGGCATCTGTCGCCGCACCTATTTCCAAGCCGCCCTGTCCTTCATCTCTACGTTCATGGAGTACTGGACCGACTTGGTTCATCGCATCCATCTCAGCCCTGCCGACTTACAGTCCGACACGTGGGCCGACGCGGCACCTGGCATCATGTTCCGCATTTCGCCCCTGTCTCGAACTTCCTTTACCCTCCTAACCCAGTTGGAGCGGCACACGCGCATCGCGAGCGCCTGCCCTCACATGGTCTCCGACGAGGAACGCGCCAAGCAACCCAACTCGTCCGCTTGTCGGCCGAGATGAACCAACTCCGAACCGATTTTGGGGTTCTTTCTCGTTTGACGAGACAGACATGACCGGCGCGCCCTCCAACGCGGCGGCCCCTGGAAATCTTCTGGTTCCGATCCCGATCATGGGGCCTTCCGATGGCCCCAACGCGGACGCGGGGGGAGGTGGTATGGAGGCCGAACGACCGCAGGTCGACGCAAATTTGAACACCTCCTTGTTTCCCGTTGCCCCTACCGCCACCACTGCGCCCATGGTTCCCCCAGAGTTGGAAGCGCTCCTGCAAGTTCCCGAGGTGCAACCAATGTTTGGCAGTGGCGGGCCGTACGGCAGCTCCACTGGGTTGCCCATCACATTTGAAGACCTGCTGGTCACGTTCAACTCAATCTCCTAGGCCGATTGAAGTTGGAAGCGTCGCTGAAGCCTGACGCTTGAAGTATGATGTTTGCCTGTACCAAGTTCTGTTGTTTTTGTCCTCCGCCTGTATGTGCGTTGCGTTGCATTCCCATTCCCATTCGCTTTTTCCTTGGTTCTTCCTGCGCGGAGAATCGACTCCACTGCATTCCATTCGACATCTGGCTTGCGCCACTCAACGTCTCAATATCTTTCGCTGTTGGTGCGGCGTAGCGGGTTGCTAGCTTCATGCCCATAGATAGGATGGATTGGGGACAGGGAGGATGTAGAGACGAGTGATGGGAGAGGGGGGACCGGTAATGGGAGAGGGGGACCGGTAATGGGAGAGGGCTATATGGGGGGCCAATCTACCACACTCTTATTGAAGTCAATGAAACTAGCTAGCTGCCGTGGCGACCCAGCCTGGGCGAGCACCTGGCCAGTGTCCCCCCACGCTGGTTTACAATAGGCCAGACGAGGGACAATCCCGGGCCCCGGCGGCACCCATTCTGCCTCCCCATCGAATGCACGCTGTGCGCACCGTCCTGCAGACGATAGAAGGTTGCCTGGAGAGAGGATACGCCGGAGTTGGGTGGACAACACAGACGTAGCTCGCATGTGGGCCTATCGAAACCACCCAATGCACATCCAAGTGGGCGACGAAGCCAACGATATAACAAGACGAAGGGTCTCTCAGACCACTGATAGAATCAGGATGGACAATGGCGGCGTCACGCTCAGCTCAACATGCTGAAGCCTGAGGTCAGGAGGCCTGAAGCTTGGAACGGAAAGACCTGATTTGAACGCTGAACGTCTGAACGTACCCTAGGCCCTACTAGGATTCACGCGGTCCCGATAGCAATCGAATTCAATCGTCATCAAAGCCCGACGAGTCGGAAAGTCACCTTCACCTTCACCTTGGCCCTCACCTTCCCCCTCCGCTTCCCCATTACCATCATCTTCGTATTCGCCATCGCCTTCGGCTTCGGCTTCCCCCTCGTCGGCGGGTTCCAAGCCAGCATCCAACTCGGCAGCAAAATCGTCAATGTCCGAATCGTCAGAGCCATCCGACTGCGCCGCGCCCTTCCTCCACTGCGAGGGAGCCGGGTCCTGTTGGCCAGGCAAGCTGAGGCCCAAGCCTAACCCCAAACCTGTGGCGGCAGGCGTAGTAGTGGCACCCGGTGCCGCCTTGGTCTTGGGTTTGGCCTTGGGTTTGGCCTTGGTCTGAGTCTTGGTCGGCTTGGGTGGTTTGGGTTTAGGTTTGGGTTTGGCTTTGGGCTTGGATTTGGGTGGGGGGGGCGCCGCATTGTCGGTTGCGGTGTCCGTATCGGGCTGGGGGAATGAGCGGGGCTGGTGCCCAGGGTAGGTAGGACGGGGGTACGGTGGGTGGCACTGTTGCTCACCCTGGACAGTTTCTTGAGACGCAGTCGGGTGGTGGAGGGGCTGCGGCCCTGAGTGGCACCCTGGTCGGGATTGGCGAGCCAAAGGGAGGTGTTCCGCGGTCCGAGGCGAGAGAAGGACTGTCGCGTCGGTTGGGACTCGGCAACGGGTCCGAGTCCTGCAGCACCGCCACTGCCGGTATTGGCGGGTGGTGCAGCTTGGGTGCGCTGTGGGCTGCGGGCAAGGGGGAGGGGCGGCGGTAAGGTTCGCCCTTGAGCACAGCTGCGGCTGGGGCAGAAAGGGCGCTGTGGGAGCGGTCAAGCTTCAAGTTGAACGTCGATGCCAGGGGCAGGATGCGGTAGGACTGGTGCAGCAGATCCAATTAGCACCACCGCGTGGCGGAGAGGGGGAGTAGAGACGGAGGGAAGGGACGTACCTGCTGGTCCGGGTCCCAGACCAAGACGCAATCGACCGACTCTTTCTGCGGGCCTTTGAATGCATGCACGTCCTTGTGCGGCCGCTTGGCAGGGATGGTGGACGAGGAGGCGTCAGCGTCGGCCGCGGGGGGGGTGGGGGTCGGGGCAGAAGGCGGGGTGCGGCTGCGGGCGGTGGAGTCGGTCTCGAGCTCGAGACACCACTCCTGCGCCTCGCCGTCGGGGTCGCAGTGCAGGACGCCGAGCCAGTCGTCATGCATCGACTCGGGCTTGAAGTTGTACTTGACGGCGACCAGGCTGCGCGCGGGGGGGGGGGCGGGTGCGGCGGCGGCGCGGGCTGGGTGGCGCCGTGGCGGGGCGGGTGGGGCGGCATAGGCCGGGAAGGAGGGGTCGAGGACGAGCGGGTGCGGCGTGGGCGGCATGGCGGCAGGCGTCCAGCGGCAGCTCCACGATGGCAGGAGGTGGCCGCGCAGCCCCGCCGAGTGAGGCGTAGCACACCGGCGAGCCTGCTACCACCCGCCCGCCGCCGCCCACACTGGCCCCGTGCGCCGCCCACCCGCCAGGGCGGCGGGGGCGGAACCAGGAGCCACCCGGCACCGGCGCACGTGACCCGGCAGTCACGTGCGCGGCAGCGAGCGGCCAGCGCAACGTTCCATATCCACTTGCACCGGCCGCGCACCGAGGCAGCCGCTCCCATCTTCTTGGCCCCCACCGCGCCGCCCCCTCCGCCGCGTCTCCCCATGGCGTCCTTCGCCGCGCGCACCCTCCTGCCCGCGCCCGTGCGCATCCGCCCCCACCCCCGCCTCGCACCCTACTCCGCCCCCGCATGCACGCCCCGCCGCCTCTCCCTCCTTGCTCGTCCCCCCCTCTCCACCCGCCTCGCCGCTCGCCCCGGCGCACGCCCCAGCACCCTCTCCCCGCCCTCGCTCTTTCGGCCCCGCTTGCCTTCCACCGCCATGCCTCGGGCACCGCCGGCCCCGCAGCCGACGCCTCCAGCGCTGCCGCTTCGGCCGCAGCTCCGTCCCCTCCCGCCGGCATGCCCGAAATGTCGGACGAGGCCGTGCAGCAGCTCAAGGGCCTCATGGCCGCCCACGACCAGGTCTTGGTCGATGCGTCGCAATGGATGGTGGATTGGATCCCCTTCTTGCCCACCCTAACCAAGTGGATGCAAGATCTCCCCCAGACCCTTGGCATCACCTCCTCCTTTTCCTCGGCCCTGGCCATTGTGGGTGTGACGATTGCGTTGCGCACCTTTGTCTCGCTCCCGTCGATCCTGTGGGCGCGCCAGCGCGGGTTGCGCCTCACCCAGCAATTCTGGCCTGCGTGGAACAAGGCGAGGAAGGAGATTCCTTCTGCCATTTTGAAGGATATGAAGCGCTCTCGGGCTCACAGGCTGAACTCCAATTGCGCGTGCGCAAGACCGTACGTACCAACTACCCACCTTGCTTCTCTTCCCCTTTTCATTCCCTCTCCGCCCGACCTGCTTCCTGGGGTGGCTTGCCCTGACCTGATCCGTCCTCCATTGAAATGGGACAGTTGAAGGAACGGTCCAAAGAACTGATGAAGCAATACCGTTGCAATCCCATTGCCACGGTGCTTGTCCCGATTTTGGTCAACGTGCCCCTGTTCGTGCTCATGTCCACCATGATCCGGTACGGCTGCGTCCCCCCCACACGTGGGGAGAGGAGTATGCGCCGTTCCTTGGGCAGCCCCGTCGAGCGAACTGATCGAGAAGTTTGAAGCAACGACGCGGATCGTTGCCGACAAGGGTGCTTCGGCCGAAGAGTTAGAATTGCTCCGGCCCAAGTTGGGACCGCGGCTGGTGGAGCGGGATACGTCGGGTTTTGGGTCGATCATTGTAGGTATGACCTACTGGTTGCCGCTGAGGTGTGCCTACCGTCGCCGCCTGATGGACCGCGATGGTGCAGTGAACGCAGCCAAGAAAGAGTTCCCCAGTGAGCTGCTTGGCTCCCAATCTGACGCAACCCCGAGCCCGTCCACGCGCAGCTCGGAACCTGCCAAGACCGAGGGCATGACCCCCAGCGGTACACTGACTGCCAAAATGCGGGAAGGCGTGCTGTCCACATAATGCGCGCCATGTCCATCTGTTCATTGTCGTCTCGTCCCAAGTACCCTCCGTACGTCCCATCCCCCACCCCCCTCCCTCGTTCCTTATCTGCCTGGCGAGACTAACTTCCTACCCTCAACTCTGGCTGCGGGACCGTAGGCGGTGCTGATTTACTGGATGGCCAATGCGTTTTATACGTTGGGGCAAAACATTGCGCTTGCCTGGGTGGACCACAGGACGCTTATCAAGGACACGGCCCCCCAAGCGACCCAGTTGCCGCTGCGCGCCCAGCCCCTTCTACTGTTCCTGCTCCCTCGCCGCGCAGCCTACGCAAAGCCCCGCCGCGCTCCCGGCCTCCGCCGCATGCCAAAATGCCGCGTAACTGCTGCGATGGGGTAATGCACTCTCCAATGGGAGGGTGCGCTTCAAGGGCCTCGTCCACATGCCTCCAACATGAATAACGTGGCGTGTACAGGTACATGTACGTGCCTACACAGAGAGGCACATAGTAGCGTAACAGCATGCTGGGAAATGATTTTGTATAAGAGAAGGGTTACGCTGGTGGTAAGAGAGTGCTGCGGGCACAACAGTGCAAAAGAAAAGTGCAAGGGAGAGAGAACGGTCACCATTGGCAGGAGGCTGGCTCGGCGACAAGGAATGGCCAGCGATCGGGTTTCGAGACTGATCGGGGTGCGGACGGGAAGAGGGAACGGTGAAGGGATCGGTGGGAAAGGGAGGGGAGGTGGACAAGGGGAAATGAGAAGGGGAAGAGGCGGCGGGCGGGACCATAGGCATGCCTACCTCACTCTCCAAGTGGTTGTACTTGGCGACGAGAGAGAGAGATTGGTGCAATTGATGGACAAAGTTCCATAGCTCGATACTTTCCCTTTGGGCGGCCCAGAGGGCTTGGTGCATTGCCTTCACCTGCGCCTCAACGCGCGAATAGGAGACTGCAGGTCAGCCTGCAGTCCCCGCGTAGCCTCCCACCGCCCGAATCCGAATCGAGCGTACGGCGACGAATCGTCTCTAGCAAGGCTACCCGGCCCGTCGGAAGTGGGGATGACTAAACTCCCACATTTGGGGCTGCCCAGCCGCCTTGGAAGACCGAAGTGTTTTGTTGTCTTGTAAAAGCCGTACCTGCCACCGTCGCGCGATTAGACCACTGCAAACGACAACGGAGGGAAAGGAGAGAGAAGAAGGACGACGTACATGTTGAGCTGGCGAACGAAGGAGCTGAAGTTGTTGTGGTTAAGTGTTGGCCCAAAAAGTTGGTCGTAAACGCATCCACGTCCGAGATGATGACACTGGTTCCAGTGGCACTCCAGGCAATGTGCGCCCCGGGATCCCCCTCGGCCTCTTCAACCATCTTGTAGAGTTTGTGCACAAACCTGCACTTGCGCTCATTGTCCCGACAATCGAAGGGGCTGGAAGATCGGAGAAGGGCGGGGGGGAGCATTGCCATCTCGCTGATTGGTCCGGAGGCAGTGGAGGGACGCGGGGGGCAGGAAATGAGGCTGGGCACGTGAGGGTGAGGGGCGAGGTGTGCTGCAAAGGAGGAGTAGGTGCCCGTGTTGTTGGGCATCAGCATGGCGGAGGAAGAGGAGAGGGGAAAGAAACCAGGGTCCTCTCTCAGTGCGTGTCGTTCCATGTCCTGTGGTGGCAGGGGGGCGGGTAAGGACTGATGCTCGCCTCGGTAGGCGGTACAGGAGGCGGTTGAAGGGAAGGCATGGCGGTGGCAAACGGGTCAGGGAGGATGCAAGAGCCAAGGAAGCCACCGGGGCTGGAGCTGGGACTGAAGCTGGACTAAAAGTACGCAGGGGAAGCGGGCGGTGGTGGTGGCCGAGGCTGCTCATTGGTGGGTATGGTGGGTATGGCGGGATGGAGGATGTAGGATGTAGGATGGACAGGGTGAGAGACTACTACTAGTATAGTCTGTTGGGAGTGGGAGCAGAGCCACAAAAGATGTGCGGGGCCAGAGGTGCGAGTGATGGATATGGACGATGGTGGATTTGTCTATTACTACGAGGAATAGCCACATGGGAATGTCCCGTCTGGCTGACCATAGGTATAGGTAGATTGGGAGTAGTTGGTATAGGCTGAAGTGAATCTGAAGAGACTTAGGATACCCAATGTACATACAGCCGCAACGTTCAACGCCCAATCGGAGACATTTTGATTCTCTGGCACTACCACTAAGTACTAACCACTGCCCTGGGAGGCGCAGGGCGGTACGTAGGCATGTCGGAGGGTCCAAGCGCAGAATGTGGGGGGCACCCTGCCGCACCGCGCACCCTGGGCTGGTCAAATTTCACATTTAGAAGGCCATGTGGGTTGTGGTGACCGGTGACCGGCGTATTTGTGCGCCCACAGTGTAACATGCGCTAAACGCGCATGATGTTGTGCATTGGGGTGCCGTCGAAAGAAAGTCGCTTAGAAAACATGTAATATGTAACCCGAGAGAAGCCACAGAGGGCTGAGATGCTGGGCCGACAGGGGTGGATCGAACAGAGTGAACCTGGTGGAACCCGGCGGGGCGGACGGGGCGTGGCCGAGTAACGAAGCAAAGCGAGAAGCACTGGCGTAATGATGCACATGCGACACAGGATGGGCGTACGCGTAACATGTAAGTCCGTAAGTCCGTAAGGCCTAAGGCCCAAAGGGGCAGAGAGAAGAGTATGGTGTGTGCAAGTGCAAAACAGTCCGTCTGGCCTTACATATATGCATGATGTTACCAGCCACTAGTCAGAGGTTATGGTTACTCTGGATATATTATTAGTAACCGGTTACCGACGGCCGTTACCGCGCTCTTACTCTCTAAGTTCATCCTTGTGGGCAACTACCTGCGTGATGAGATCTCAGATCTCATCCTGTAGTCTGATGGTTCTAGAGTGTGATGCAATCGCAGTGGTGGTGGTAGTGTGGCAACCAGCAATGCCTACAGAGGAACATCAAGCGAGTCACCAACAGGGGCTAAGCTGCGGGACAAGGAGGAAAAACAGGATAGTGGAAACAGTGGAACACCTAGGCTTGAGGAGGAACTGAGGGGACATTGGCCAAAGCACGAGCCACCTAGCTCAAAACTGCGGTGCCCCTCACGCCCTCAAGTCTCTGATCTCAGGGGCCTCAGGCCTCTTTCAGCGCTTCAATACTGAATCTGAGCATCCAAGGAGAGGGAGGGGTTGCGCGCGGTTACGCGGGATACACGTTACGCCTTACGTGTCACCCGGTCACGGTACTTCCAGTTATTGCAGTGGCGTTAGAGTATCTCGATCTGTCACAACAGTATACCTCAGTACACAGATGTTCAACTAGCTTTCTGGGGGGGAGAGGAGGGGAGTGGGCGTCGGCGTTGATCGGGTGTGGCTGGAATATTTGCTCTTGGAACGGTGGCATCAGGTGCGAGAGCCCCAATATTAGTACTAGGCCCGACTAACTCTCCCGGTGCCATCGCCTGTGTGCCAAAACGCCGATCGATACCCGTGGCTGAGCGGTCAGGCTGGCCTGCGCTGACATGGCTGGCCATGGCAAGAATTCCCCTCCAGCCACTCCTGTACAAACCCTGTGCGGGGAGATCTGAGAGGTATATGTACAGTACTCTTGCGATTGGTGCGATACGATTTGTGGGACACAGGCCACAGTTGCCCCGCTGACCAACAGGGTGCCATCGACTCGCTTGCAAAGCTGCAAGTGCCTCCTCCAGCAAAAAACTGCTGCTGTCCCAGGCTGTCCTTGCGTCGCCCGTTCGGAGCCGGCATCTGAACCCGTAGGGCCATCGGGGGGCTTGGGGCCTTCTGGCAGCTTGCTGGTAGCCGTAGTAGCCACGTGGTAACCACTCAGCCACTTTTCGTTCCCTTTATTACGTGTGCATTCCATTGACAGAGCTTAAGGCTGGGACAGGGGGAACGCTACGTCTAAACCGAAACCGTTCATCTTGCGGGGGTTACTTGGAAGCGCCACCAAGATTAAGGGACCAGGGGGATCGCCAGGATATCAGGACCCTCCGGCTCACGCCATCCGGTCCCGTACCCTAGGAAGCGCGTGTGGACACGGAGGAACGTGGTTGACATACGAGCGAGGAACCATTTCCACTGAGACTTAGTAGCCAACTCCTTCCAATGCGCAAACAACTTGCCCGCCGTCTTGGTGCCGTAGTATCCTCGCGTCGTCAAAACCCTTTATTATAAGCGGTGCATTTTGTTACACGTTGCGCGGTACGCGTTACCTGTTGCCCTTTAATTGCACCGTTCAACGTACGTTCAACGTTCAATATATGCATGGCGCATGGTGGCGCTCATGCATGCGCGCTCATGCCCAGGGCACACAAGCATACAGCTCATGCACCATGCCTGTATCTCATGCGTTCATTTTACGTGGACAGGGCATTGCTTCCTCTCAGATCTTCCTGAGAAGTAGAGTAGAGAGAAGAGCAAGCGTGCAATGGTGGTCGCAACCCAGGAGGGAGTGTGAACGACAGCATGAGAGGAGCGTGTGCACAGGCAGGCTTAGCCTCTCGGTGCGCTGAGATGCACGCGCCACTGGCCTGGACGAACTACCCATTTCTACCACGTCGCAACAAAAATCATTGGTATGCTTGGGGGGGCAACACAGTGCACTATATTTCCTCTGCTACTTTGTGTATTAACCGATCTATAAGAGTTGCAGGGGGCGCAGATATGTAGGCGAGAAGGCTAATAGCCATCAGACTGTTGCGCCACTAGTTAGGCAGCATCGATCGGATTAAACGGCTCACAATAATCTTTGAGGTGGGGGGGTGCCGGTAACGCGGGGACGGGTGGAGAGAGGGGATTCGACGTTGCACATGACGTATTACAGAGATAGACCGGACAGAACAGTTGTTGCAAAGGGTAGGCGTGTCGAGCTGCCAAGCTGACTCTCACTTGGAGTGTGCCCAAGGCGCCCTTTATGGAGGGGGTTATTACTTGCGTGCCTTGGGTGCTTGCAGATCAAACACGAGAAACTCGGCGTCGCGCGTGCCAATGGACTGGAACTCAAGCCGCTCGCCCACCTTGACATTTTTAATGTAGCATCCGTCTCCCTCGACGAGCAGGGTATCGTCGTACGGTCCGAGGAGGAGCAGGCGTGCGTCTTGTTTGGCCAGTGGTGCAGGTTTGCGAGGATCTTTGTACCCCCCGTGGCGACCAGGTGAACGTAGACCCAGCGCCCGGTGCCTTCTTTCCCCATGCGGGCGAGTCAATCCCCACAGGATGGGAAATAGACTTGTTGGGCGCCAAGAGACAAAACGAAACACCAGCGACGCATGGATGGGAATGGCATCCCCAGGTGGAAGCAATTTGGTGCGTGGAAGTTGGTCGGGAGCAAATGTGGCCAAGGGCTTGACGATCGTGTGCAATCGGTCGCGCCTGAACTGGTCGGGAGTGTCGACGTGTAAAGTATTGCGGCGCGGTGTTGAACATCGGGGGCGACCCAAATTTGGATAAAGTGGGTGGGCTTGGCTTTGGATCCGTTGTATTCGCTGTGTTCGATACCTTTACCCGCGCTGGTAAACTGCACCCGCCTCGGCGGAGCGTCTCGAGGTTCCCAAGATTGTCTTTGTGTACTAGCTCACCCTTGACAACATAGGAAAACTGCCGGGACGCGTCAGCAGACTAGCTTGGAGTCACACAAGGAGTGGGGCGGCAGGACACACAATTTCATAGTTAGCATGCGAGTGCTGTGGGAAGCCGGTGCCCTTGGCCACAATGTCCTCGTTGATCACACGCAGGTCCGAGAAAGACATGTGGCGCGCGTCATGGTACGAGTCAAAGCTGAAGGTATGAAACGTTCGCAGCCACCAGCGTCATTGTGGCCGCGGTGTTCCATGGCGCGTAAGGACCATGGGCTTGGCTGCCGGGGGCAGGGTGTTGACCCAACTCTCGTCGGGGAGGCTGGGCTCTTGTGTTGATGGTGCTGCTGGCACGGCAGAGACCGAGGCGGACATGGTGGGCGGGCGACGCAGAGGGGTAGCCTGTACGAGCTGGAGGAGGCGGGAGCGAGCGGATGCCGAGGCGGTGGAGGTGGGGAGAAAGGGTGTGGGGGCGACGGCTACCAGGGAAAAAGACAGGCAAAACGACGGTGGTATAATGCAGGCGATATCCACCGTATATCCACCACACCCACCGAGCTTCGTCATGCATCCCCCGGCCTCACCCTCCAGTGCGAGCATGCGTGCTGGCCCGGGCCTGGGTTGATGATTGTGACCATGTGGCCATGGCCTGGCCCAACGTCACCAGCTCCTCGGTATCAGTCCTCGGCCTTAGTCCTCCCCTGCACGTGACATGCGACACGTGACGCGTGACAGCGGCATCACTCCGGTGGTCTCACCCTGTCAAATGTCACCGACGGCCACACCGCCCCAATGCCGAACCCTGTCCGATGCCAAACGACCTTCCGCTCCAGGCAAGGCAGCCTGTGTTACGTCACTGTCGTTGACCGCGGTGGACCGGCGTGTTTGGAGCCCCGGCGGCGGACAAAACACCAAGCAAGCGTCGGGGAACGAACAACCATCCTCTTGCTCGCTACCATGCAGCTCACCATCAAGGCCCTCACTGGCGGCACCTACATCGTCAATGCCGAGCCCTGCGATACAGTGCGTTGGTGTCCTTGCGTGTCTGCCATTGCTCGTGGCTGCTGAACCCTGTCTTGCTTGCTTCCCCGCCAGATCCTAACCGTCAAGGAAAGATTACCGCAGCCAAGGGCCACCCTGTCGAGAACCAAAAGATCATTTTTGCCGGCAAGATCCTCAGCAACGAGCAAACTGTCGAGGCATGCAACATCCACGAGAAGGACTTTCTCGTCTCGATGGTATCCAAGCCCAAACCCGCCAAGGCAGCTGCCAAGCCCCCCCCTCCGCCTGCTGCCCCCGAACAAAAGGCACCCCGCCGAGGAGCCTGAGACTAAGGCCGACACCAAGTCTGCCCCAGACGCATCGGCCGCACCGGACACGGAACCCAAGTCCTCGGATGTAGAACGGATGGAGTAGACTCTGCTTCCGCGCCTAATCCTGCCTCTGCTCCCACCTCGTCAAGCGAGATGGCTACGCCTGGAATGCACTCCTCCTGCGCCGCAGCCGGGTACAACGAGTTTTTGGCGGGCTCGGCCTTGCGTGAGCCGAGGACATATCGTTGGAGATGGGGGTTTCCCGCGATCCGAGGTAAAACGGGCGCTGCGTGCATCGTACACAACCCTGATCGTGCCGTGGAATACCTGATGATGGGCTACCCCGAAGTGTCGGGGGCCCCTGAACTGCTGACACCCCATCACCCTGTCTCCTCCACCCCAACCACTCCACCCCCCCCGCGGCCCCCGCACGCACACCCGGTAACCTCTTTGAGACGCAGCAGCGCAGGCGGCACAGGCAGGGATTGGGGACCGTTTGGAGGTGACTGGATGAGGATGGTCAAGAAGTCTTGGATTTGGGCGACCCAGCCATGCTGAGGCAACTCCAGACTCTGGCCGAGGAGAATCCCGCCGCGCTACAACCTCTGGTGCAGGCTTTGGCCGACACAACCCCCAACTTGCTCAGGCGCTGCATTCCACCCGCCGAACTACTGCGGTTGCTCCAAGGTTCCAGCCGGAGGGAATGGAGTCGATGGATTTGCCCACGTTTGACTCGTTGGAACCCGAGGACCGAGCACATTGAGACCATCACTTCGATGGGCATCCCTCAAGAAAAGCGATTGAAGCGTACTTTGTTTGTGGCAAAAACGTCGAGTTGGCCGTGTCGTACTGCTTGATGAGGGGAGGAGTAGTCGCTTTCGTGCTATTTTTTGGTTGGGAGACGGGCCCTGCAACGCTTGCCCGATTCGATTCGATTCTCTACGATGCCCGCGCTCATGCTACTTGGACGTCGTCTCGTCCTGTCTGGGCCATCCTTGAGCCTATTGACTTGACCAAACCCTGTCGTACCTCCCACGCCAGGTATAGCTGCTATTCGGAGACACCCAACCTATTCAATTCTGCCAGGATACTGGGGAAAACATGGGGGCGGGAAGGTCGAAAGCCGAACACATGGACGAAACATGTGAGGAATGGGCCGGTACAGGCACCGATCCAGGAGTTTGGGTCACTTCCGAGAGGCCAAGAATCCGGGACAACAAAACTCGCGATACAATGAGCGTAGTGGGTGAGACTGGGAGACGAATGAACTGAGAGGTGCCCCTCGGAGTCAAGGGGCCAAAGACTGTGGTATAGACTGGATAACGATCGTGGGGGAGTAGGATGATATGTGGGAGATGAGCGCCCCAAGGCGCCAAGAGAGTGCGAGTAAAAAAGAAACAGCGCGGCCGTTGCAAGTGCATGCGACCCCACTCAGTTTAACAGCGATCCGACCGAAACGGAGCGCAGATTGGGTCCGACCAAGGACGCTGGCCGCAGCGAGGTACGCTTGGTTGGTGCCTCTTCAGCAGCCGTGCGGACAACACGCAAGTAAGTAGAAGTGACGGGGGGGTGGGATCGGTTGAAATCCGGTCCACTGGCCGCGACTGGAGGAGCGGGTGAAAGTGAAAGGGCGTTGGCCGTGCGGCCCACCATTGGGTTATTGGCGATGGACCATGTCATATACTCCAGATTGAAGCGTGCATCCCCACCCCGGGAGGTGCAGAGCGGTGAGCATCATTATGGTGTTCGCTGCCCCCAATTGCATCAGACGCGGCGATCACGTCGGGCCGCCGAATGGGAGCCGAGGAGCGGATGCTACTGCTCAAGCCCGACGGGCGCGACCGAATGCGCGAGGGCAACGTATCAAACCGATTCGTCACTGACGAGAGGAGCGATGTGGCGCTTTTTCCTGCTTCCGGAAGGTCCAAGGAAAAGGGCTGGGTGCGGAGATAGACAGGCGAAGGAGGGCTATGGTGGAGGAAAGCTGGGGAGGAAGGAGGCTGTATATTGGGTGCAGAACCTTTCGGCGTATTGTCGTAGGATTCGGGGTTCAAGGAGTTGTGGCGATGAGAGCGTATGGAGCGCAAGCTGTGGTCACCTTTCTGGTTTCTTTTGTGCTCTGTTGGACTAGGAGCCGCCATGAGGCTGCTCAGGTCCGCTGGGACGACCGTCAACACGGTTGGGACCAAACCCGTTCGGTTCGAGGGAGTCACCGTTGCTCTCAGTGGCTTTGTGCCCCCATCATGTGTATCATACGAGCCCGAGTCGACTCCAACTTGGTCCTCAGAGACTCGGCAGAATGGAACCTACCCAAACGCTTCATGCGATCCACCCCCACGCGCCCCGTGGTCCGCCCAGAGGCAACTTGACCGGGATGGGAATGGGAATTATAGTTTATGGGTGAGTTTGGCGCCTTCTCCCTCGGGGTTCGCTAGCCGTGGCCGTATCCGTCTGGCCTCCCTGTGTGGTAAAGGATACGATGGGCGATGCAGGGCCGCATGGGACATTCTCAGGGGGGAACTGGAGCCAGATTGGCGCACGGGGTGAACCAACTCCGAATCGGATCCACGGTGCCGCAACTCATGCCACTCAGCTCTTGATCCGTGGGGATGGCGGTGTCCACCTTACTTTCCTTGACCTGACCTAGGTCCGCTTTTGCGCTTGTTCGACGCATTACTCTACTCGAACGCAATGCCTTAGGGTTTTTAGGGAATGACGGGGCAGTGATTCGGGTGGTAGACTGCGAAGAGACCGGGGTCGTCGAGAGAGGGGCGGCACTGCTTCCCATGGTGTGACTGGCCGTAGATGGGGAAAAAGATAAGGGCTTGGACTCAATTGGTGGCAGCGAGCCGACCAAACTCTTAGGAGTATCACTGTGGACGGTTGTATCAAGTCGACTGGATGATGGTGGTGCACACGGGGTGGCCATACGCCCTTTCTGCTCCATTGTCTCCTTTTGCTCGTTCGGGGTGTGACAGGCGAAGTAGGACCTGTCTTGAGGGGAAGAGAAGAGCTCTTGGATGCCATTGATGTGCGAGACGGATGCAAGGCATGTAGAGAGGGTATGCCGAAAGCCTGAGGGTCTGAGCTGGCTGTCGATTCGTTCAACCATCGCGACAACAGGTCCGAGTGCAAGAAACCCTTGCCTTCTCCTGGAAGGGGAACGTGCTTTTGCCCGCGAGGAGAGGCGAACCGTACACTGCGTTTGATTGTCTTATTGGTCGGGCTTGGGCAGTTTGGCAGTTGGAGTCCATGCTGGGGACGGGGGGGACGAAGCAGGTATTGGATTGTTTAATGGAAGGGGTGCGGCTGGGAACGTGCATGTCCGTGTCAGCCAATCTCGACTTTGGGCGTCAGGATTGTGTGAGATGCGAATGGACGGAGGACGATTTGCTCGCCTCAACTGTTTCCGCCCTTGCTGCATACTACCAAAGGACAATGCTGTTTGAAAAGGAGGACCAGTGCGAGAGTTGGGATGACGACGCGGACCAAAGCAAGCGGGAGAAGCCAACAGAGCTGATGAGGAGATAAACGAGCTGGCTTCCGGTAGATCGGGCAGTCCAGAATCGCCATTCGCTTCGCTAGATGACAACTCATCATACAACCAGTCCAGGCTCTCGCGTACCTCTTTTTCAAGCGCTTCCGCCGTAGTGGGCGACACGGGTGTATCGTCCAAAGCTGGAGCACGATGAGCCCGTGGCTCCCTTCGAGTCGGGGACATAGCATTTCCAACCCCATTACTGAGGTTGGCCCCCATGGGCGAGGCGGGCGAACCTGGAGAGACGGGAGAGATGGGCGAGCCTAGAGACACAGGATTTGAGGCTGAACGGGAGAGGAATTCATGGAAAGGAAGCTGCTTTCGCGGTACGGTGAAAGCATGCCCTTGCTGTAGCTCGAGGGACAAAAAGATTGGTTGGCCAACTCTAGGTTTTGACCTGATGCCTTGCGCGCCTCCGTTCTCGTTTTCCTCGTTTTCTCCGAGCCATGCTCAATAGGAAGAAGGGTGGGACCGAAGGTGACAGGCGCAAGTTGCGTTGGAGACGGGTGGTAGGTACCCTCTTCTTTGGAGGATGTAAAGCTGGAAGCGCTAAAAGAGGTAAAAGTGTTGCCGCTACTACAATCCTCGTAGCAGAGGGGGGTGGCACGGGAGGATAGAGGGTTGGAAGATGAAGCATCGTAGCGGGTCGAGCTCCCAAGCGGAATAGCCTCGACGGACATGGCGCTTGGAAGGGCTGCCGTGGGGTCGGAAACACAGGCGCCGTTCTTGGGTCCGGCCGAAGGGGGAAGTTGTTCATAGTCTGCATCAACAGTGCTGGCAGGTGTGGCGAGGATGGAGGGGTCGAGTGGGTAGCGCAGGGAGCTGGGCGTGCCTTCGCTGGTGGAGGCAAGGCTACGCTCGGAAGAGGTGTTGTGAGGCATAATTGGGAAATGACACGAAGGCGAATGGAAGAATCCTTGCAGTGGTGGAATGAGGGAGGGACAGGTCTATCGCACTTCGAGAGCGGGTGTGGGGTGTGGGTTTGATGGGGCGAGTGCGGGGAACGGAGCAGACAGCAGAGCCGATGAGATGCGCCCCGCCAATGAAAGGGGTCAGTGCGAGGCGAACGAGGGGGTAGATGGGTGGCGGTGGTGGCGGAAGACGTTGAAAGGCGTGCAGCAGTCAGAGAGCTCAGGCGGAGCGCTGAGCTCAGCTTAGAACACGCTCATTCAGTTGCCGCATACGGGCCTATCAGCTGCCCATCGACAGGTACGATTGTCGATTAGGACGGCCAACAAAACCCAAATTGAGAGTAGGGTCATACACCAAATGTACTATACCATACCTAATTCGGGGGGGTGACTTACCCGTTCCTGCAGCACTCATTGCCGATTTCCCATTCCCTTTCCTCGCATCGCCACGGCCACCGTCGTCGGCCATCCGGTGTGATACACGATATGGGCTGTAGATCAGAGGCTATGATGTATGAGTATACAGAAAAGTGAGACTGTGAGAGCACCAAACTACGGTTAAGACACACTTCAAAACCCCTCGAGCCCACTGACTCCACTCTTAACTGCTGCAGTGTAAAGCGCAGTTCAGTTGTCCGTCGCAACCCAAAAACCCAACCTTGATGCACCGCTTCTTGCAGCGTCAGAAGGATATCGTCTAGTATAAGCCCTTGTCCTCATTTTGCCCACTGCATTCTCGCCAGACTGAATCCCGTAGGAGTAGCAGCGGTGTTGCGGGTGGGCGGCTATCACCCCTTGATTGAAAAAAGCGGGGGCAGGGGTTTTGTCGGAGCGAGCTTATATTCAGAACGCCCCAATACTGTGGTGCGTTTGTGGGTTACGCTCTGCTGCTGCCATCCCCTGGCTTCAAGCTTCAAGCTTCAAGCTCCATGAGCCACTCCAACCCACTCATCAGATACGGAATCCATCAGTGCGTCAAACTTGAGGATCCTTCGGGACCGTTCAGTGTGTTCAGTACATCGGCCCCGTTTTGCTCAGCGACACCGGGCGTGCTAACCAGTAAGGTTAGGTTCCAGACCCAGCCTCCGCTCTGGGATCTGCCACTGCACGTGACCCTGGCGGCCGACTGGGCGGTTCGACCGCTGGATCACCGATCGACCATCGATCACGCGCTCCTGCCCACTCGCTGATCACTCGCCCCACCGCAGTCCTATGCGCCCCTGATTTATTGCGCCTCAGGCGGATTGCACAACCCTATATTTCACTGCGTGGTTGTGTTCGCCGTCCCTCGTCCCCGCCTAGGCGCATTCTTGCTCGCCATCTGCTTGCCCCTCACAGTCAGCAGATCCTTTTGCCCAACAGTGAGTCCTCGTTGCCGCTGCTCCCACGCTGGTCCTGCTGCGAGCGCTGCGGTTGGTGTTCTGCCGTTCTCCCCGGATGAGCCTCGATGGCCCATTCCCGACCTCGCGCGCTTGCAGCTTCCGCCACCCCTTCCTTTCCCCGGCCGACACGGTGAACTGACTGGTTTCCTTCTCCCCCTTGTGCTCAGTGACGACCAAGCGCAGGAACGGTGGCCGCAACAAGCACGGCCGTGGCCACGTCAACTTTGTCCGCTGCTCGAACTGCTCGCGCGCGGTTCCTAAGGACAAGGCGATCAAGCGTTTCACTGTCCGTAACGTTGTCGAGGCGGCCGCTGTGCGCGACATGAGCGAGGCCTCGGTGTACGCCGAGTACACGCTGCCCAAGCTGTACACAAGGTCCACTACTGCGTTTCGTGCGCCATCCACTCGAAGACGGTGCGTGTGCGCTCGCGTGTTGACCGCCGCAACCGTGCGCCCCCCGTGCGCGTGCGCTTCAACAAGGACGGCAAGAAGGTCAACCCGGCCGTGGCCCGTGCTTCGGCTTAAGAGATGTCAGACCCCTGCAGTCTCCGCCACGCTTCTCGCCGTTGGCTCCCATGTACCCTATGGATATGCGGTTGCGACCGTAGCCTTTGGCTCGGACAAAATGCTCTGCGCAGTTGTTGCACAGAATCCTCGACCTTGGCGGTCACTTCCCCCAATTGCTTGTGCGGCTGTGTGTATGTAGCTGGTCATCCGACGGGTTTGTATAGTGGTGGTCGATGAGAGTGCTGAGTGGTATGTCGGGTAGACCTCTGCCCCACAGGCAGAGCTGTTGATACTCGCCTCGAGGTGTGGTCCTCCCAGGGCGTTACGCTGAGGTGTGGACCTTAACGCTTGGGGCCTGAAGCTTCCTTGGCAGGTGTTGAAGGTTGAGGCTAGCTGGACACTGAGCTGGAAGCGTGGAGCTTGAGCTCGACCCACCGCCCTTGCGGGTGTGCTTGTTCTGCCAGTTGCGTTCCTACGGGGTCGGCAGTTACTAGCTAGGCCTTTGGCCTTAGGCCGCCAGCGGGGGTGAAAGTTTTAGGTGGTGGAGCGGCCTGTCGCGCATACTGCACCCCACTTGAACGTTCAGACGGCCAGCAGCGCCCACGCGCTCCTACCAGCTGGTCCAGCCTGCCGCTGCCCGCCACCATCCCCCCTGCAGCACCGGCCCTCCCCCCATGGCCGCCCATCACGAGCTCCCCGAGGATGAGCTCGAGGAGGAGCAGCCGCTGAGCGACCTCGAGCCTGCCGACGACGTTGAGCAGGACCCCGCCAGCGACGCCCAACTGGGCCCTCACTTGGAGCTGCCCGAAGGCGAACACGACCTCACGCTCGAGGACGAGCTGGCCCAGGTGCAAGAGCAAGAAGAGCCGACAGATGGTGCCGACGATGACGTGTTATCCGATACTGGGAAACAATCGGAGGATGCTCTTGATGCCCCCGCTGCCGCCGATGCTGCCGGGAGCGAGAACGATGACGATGAGGCGAGCGCCGAACCGTCTCCTACCCCTCTGCCCCTGCTCGCGCAACTACCGCGCGCTCTGGGGCCGCCTCTTCCCGCCCGGCAACGTCCCGTCCTGGTGCTACAGCAACTTCCGCTCGCCGTCCTGGTGTTACCCCATCCACATCAACTGCTCGTCCTACTGTGCGGGGAACTACAGCGGCGACCTCGACTGCCGCGGCGCGTCGACCAGGTACAACGACAACTTCGTCGACCCCTGCGAGTAGAGTTGCTTCCGCGCGGACTGCTACCGCCCCTGCCTCCCGGCTGGGACGGCCCCATCATCCCGCACGCCCGTTTCAACCCTCGGCCCGGTGTGACAACGACGAGGCCGGGCGCGCCTGTCCGTGCTGGGTCTACGGCTTCACCTGCCGCCCGAGCTGGCGCTACGACGACGGCGACGGCGCGCGCGGGCGTTACTCGAACGGGAGTGACACCGAGTCCTTCGCGTCCTTCGAGTTCGATGAGCACCCGCACCCAGCCGCTTCCGCTCGGCCGGGAGCTGCGCGGACCAGCCTTTCCCCGCGTCCCGCCGGCTCAAGCCCATCCCCGTTCACCTCCCACCGCCACCACTGCTCGCTCCTCTGTGGCTCGCCCATCTGTTTCTCCACTGCTTCCCCCTCGGTTGCTCGGTCCGCGTCCCGACTCGGTGTCGCTCCTCGGCCCGGTGTCTCGGGCACCCGCAGCCCCACCTCACCTGGAACTCGGTCTGGCACCGCCTCTCCTGCGACGAAACCAGGGCTGACTACAGCGCGGAGTCCCCCAGTACCACGGCTCGTTCTACACTCACTTCGGCTCGGACCACAGCGGCGGCACCGAGCACTGCGGCGGCCAAGGTAAGGAACTGCAAGCTGACTTGGATGCTGCCCGTGTCAACAGGAGGAACTGCAAGCCGAAGTGGACGCTGCACATACCGACGGGAGGAGTTGCAAGCCAGGTGGAGGCTGCGGGCTGAAATGGAGGCGCAGCAGGCTGAGGTTGGGAAGGAGGATGAGTGGCGGAGGTGGCGGTGGCTTTAGAGGCTGCCAAGGCCGATTTGGCCGAAGCGCAGAAGAAATTGGAAACGGAGCACAAGGATCGCATGACCGAACTTGCTCAGCTGCAAGAGGACCTGAGCAAGGCTCGGTCAGAATCGTTTGCCCTGGGCCAAAATGTGGCGCAGCTCAAGGAACAAGTTGAGGCGGGGGAGAAGGCAATTGAGGAGGTTCGGTTTGAAAAAGACGAGGAAGTGCAGCGGGTGCGACAGCTGTCTGCCGAGCGGTCCAAGGCCGACGAGGACCTGGAAGATGTGGTGCTGGAATTGGAAGCCGAGCGGGAACGCCGCGAAAAGTTGCAGAAGGAGATGGAGACTCTGTACGCGAGTCGGGTCGTCGCATTGAAGAGCTAGAGCAAGAAGCAGCGGCAGGGCAGCGTGACGCCGAAACGTTGCAGCGCGAGACGCTCGCGAAGCATGCTGCTGAGTTGTCCGAGCACAAAGCTGAGGCTGACAAGCTACGCGCTGCATTGACCACAAGCCAAACCGAGCGGGATGGGTATGCGGATCAGCTCCAGGCGCTCCAGGCGGCCCATGACCAACTCCAAGCCGATCTCGCTCAAGCAAACGACACTGTTGCCAAGCAGAAGGAAGAGATCGATGCCCACCCGGGCAAGGTAAGCTTGGCCACAGCCGAAGCGAAGGAGACGTTGAGGAAGGAGCATACAGCAGCTTTGGATACGGCTGCTGCCAACCACAAGGCCGTGTTACAGGAGGCACAGAGCCGATATGCGGCGCAGTTGGCTGAACTGAACGACACCCTGGACAAGGAGAGGGAGGAGCATGAGGCTGCCCTTGATTCCGTCCGCTTGAATGCCGGCGAGGACCACGTGCAAGACCTGAAGAAAGTTAAGCAGCAGATGGCCGAGACGGTCGCACAGTTGCGAGCCACACACGACGAAGAGGTCCAGCGGCTCAAGAAGCAGATGAGTACGGACCATGATCGCGCTGCGGCCGCTGCCGATGCGCAAAAGAAGCGACTTGAGCTGGATTTGGAGGCGACCCAGCGTCATCTGTCTGATACTAGAGCCAAATGGCATGAGGCGATGGAGCAATTGAAGCAGGCCAAGGATTCAACTGGATCTGGCGAGACCATCGTTCGCGTGATCTGGACCATGCCACGCCTCAAAAGGACCAAGGGGGTGAAGCTGCTGAGAACGAAATTACCGAGGATGAGCCACCTGACTGGTCTCAGACCGACCAGGACGATGCTCCCGTTGTTGCAGCTCGTTCTTCTCCTCAACCTCCTTCCAACGACGGACGGTCAAGCGACTGGTGGCACTTTCGGAGCAAATCAAGCAACTTCAAGGAGAAACCAAGGATTGCAACTCAAGTTGGATGAGGTCCAAGTCACGGCGGAAGAAGTGAAAGGGTTCAAGGCTGCGCTTCAAGAAGCCGAATTGGCTCGCGCTGCTGAGGTAGATGCTCGCACCCAAGCCCAAGCAGCACTGAGCGAGGCGGAGGCCAAGGTGGCTCAAGCCCAGAAGGAAGCCCGCGACGCGCAGACAGTTATTGAAGAGCTGGCTGATGCTCAACAACAAGCTTCCCGTGCCCAGGCACAAGCCGAGTCGGTCCGCTCCGACTTGGAGACTCGTTTGGCTCAAGCCAGAGAGGAAACCAAGGCAGCTCGACGAAGCATGACGGAAGCCCAAGCGCGAGTGGATCAACTGACCTCGGATCTGTCAGAGGCCACTGAACAACGCCAAATCCTCGAGGAAGCCTTGACTGCGACGCAGGCCTCGGTCCGTGCTGAGGTGGCTGCAGCTGCCTCGTCGGCTGCATCACAAGGTGCTGCGCAGGAGTTGAAGGAAGCGCGTCAGAAACTGGGGCAGGCTCATGCCGAACTGGATGGGGTGCAGGATGCCCTGCACAAGGCCGAGTCGGAGCGTGCAGAAGCCTGCAACCACTTATTGGAGCAAGAGAAGGAGGTTCAATCTCTCCGGACCCGCTTGCAAGAGGCAGAGAGGGCCGTGATGAGGCACTGGCAGGGCTTGCTTCAACGGAAGCCAATCTAACTACCGCTCTTAAAGAAAAGGAAGACCTGCAACAACAATTAGGCGAGGCACAAGACCAGGCGCACCGCGCCCTTGAAGCCAAGAAACAAGTTGATCCAAGTGACCAAGAGGCGGGAGCTCCCGTTCCCGCTCCGGGAACTCCTACCGCAGAGACCACGGATGATCCTGCGCAAAAATCCGAGAAAGTGGAGGACAAATCCACGGATCGCAGCGTAACCGATGGGACTACTTTTACGGCTGAGTCCGACGGTACTGGAGAGGAGGAAAGCGCCTCTGTCCAGGTAGAAGAGGCGCCGAAGGAGGAACAGGGTACGTTTGTTTCCTTCTGATATGATCCACCTGAGTTGGAACTAACAGTCTGGCAAGAAGGATGGACCAAGCGGCGACTGAAGCTAAAGTGGCTTCGCTGGAAGCGGAGGTGGAACGTCTCTCTACAGCGTTGGAGACTAGCGAGATGGATCGTGGGGTGCTCCAACAATCCCTGGATGTTGCAGTGGGCAAGGCCAGCGAAGCGGAGCATCTGCGGCATGAGCTGGCCCAAGCTTCGGAAGCGGCGGCAGCCGCCGCCGCCCAACAAGGTGCCGCTGTCTCGCGCCGGGCAGCGATGCTACGGGACACGCAGCGTGAACTTCGTGACTCGCAAGCTGCCTTCCGCGAATCCCAAAACGCGTTTGCCGAGCAGTTTGACCTGATGAAACAGGAGCAAGACAAGATTCTTGCTGAGGAACTTGAAAAGGCCGATCGGCGCAGGGTGGAGCAGTTGGCAGGTGTTCAGCAAGCCTGGGTGGAGCGGTGTGAATCTCTGCAAGAGCTCGCCACGAAGGAAGGGGAACAAGCTGCGACCGCTCGCAAAAGGCTGCACGAAGCCCAACGCTCGCGAGACGAGATGCAAACCCGGCTGAACCAAGCGTCGCATGAACTTGCCGAGCTCAAAGCTGAGCTTGTCCAAGCTAAAGAGGCCGCGTCAAACCAAGGCGTATTGCAATCCCTTCTTTCCGGGCCTAAGCGTTCTGCTCCTTCGGGCCCGGACGACCAGCGCAACGGCTATGGCCATGGGAGCTCATCTTCGGGCTCTTGGGCAGCGCTGGACCAGGAGGATCTGCTGGCGCTCCATGCGGCACACCAACACAAGGTCGAGTCGTTGGTGCGCGACCATCAACGGTTGGTACGCTCTTTGCGTGCCCAGCTCGCTGCAGCAGGCCAATCTCCCGCTCTTGCGGACCCGCCTTCTCCTTCTCTGCCACCTGTCGAGACGAATGGTGAGGCCAATGATGAACATACGGATTATGGGCCTCCCCCTCTGTTCCGGCCAAGCCCCGCCCCAGCTCTCCTTCCACGCCTGACACGCCTAGGGCGAGCACAGGGACAGAGACGGGTGCTCCCCAAGAGCCTGCACATGAACCAAGTCCAACAAGCGCAGATACATCATCAAAGGAGCCTCTTCTTGATGGTGATGCGGAGGCTGCCGATGAGCCCATGAAGGAACAGAATGTGTCAGACGAGCATGTGGACGCCTTGGATCCTGCCGCCGAACCGGTAGCGCCGGTTACGCCCTAGGTTTTTGCCAAAATCTATCTTTTCCTGATTGCACGTCCTAAGATATAGACTTGTCTATATCGCAGTTCAGCTTGTGCTCCATGTGGCCCCTTCAAGCTTCACCAGCCGCTAAATCAACAATTTGCCAGTGATAACGATCTGGTCGCCAGATAGTGGGAATGGTTGTATGGAAGCCAGGGAATTGGTTAGACGGATGCTGTTGCGTGTACGTCATGATCCCAGATCTTGATGTCGGCGTAACTGCTGTACTGACATCGCGCTCCTTCTGCTATTCAGAAGCAGTTTGCATCCATCGTGACGGAGGCGGTGTCCCCCGCCAGTTACGCCCCTGGCTTGTTCCCCACAACGTTTCGTCCTCAGTTGGCGAGGTGAAGATGTCAGAAAGTAGTATGTTGTCCATCCCCACCCGCTCGGAAAATACTTCGCGAATGCTACTGGACCCTCTGGAGGGCGCGCTGGGAGTGGGTGCACGGTGGAGCATGCCGTGAAATCCCCAACGCCGAAACTGCGCAGCCACAGTGGGGACACTTGAAGCTTGATGTATGATGCTTGATATATAGCTTGAAGCTTGATACTTGATGCCAATCGAGGATTGCACTCAGGTGCCGCACTGCCGCACTACGCCGCACTACGCGCCGCCTTGGTCGCCACAAGCGACCGCCAATTGCTGGGGCGCTGCGCTCGGTCCAGCCCCAACACCCAACGCCCCATCTAACTGGGCCTACAAGCCCCAGCCTCTGTGTATTTGTCTCCTCTTGCCCATCCCTCCACACCGCCACCATGAAGCTCACATGGCTCCCATCTCTCGCCGTCCTGTTGGCGTTGCCCCTCCCTGTAGTGCGCGCCTTCTCGATCCGACACTGCCCTGACTATTCCCCTCGGGCCTCGTCCCCCCACTCACCCGCCAGCACCTCTTCCGTCTCGGCAGCCACCGTCCCCACATCCCGCTCTCCCTCTGCATGGTCACTCATGCTAAGCGGCCGCCCTCACCCTGTCGTCTTGTGGCACGGTCTTGGCGACTGGGGTGAATCGCAGGGGATGACCGACATTGCCGATGCGCTGCGCGATGTCTACCCTGGCATCTTTGTCCACAGCATCGTTCTCGCTTCCTCCTCCCACTCAGCGGACCAGCGAGCGTCTCTGTTTGGTGTGGTCAATGATCAAGTGGCACAGATATGCGAGCAACTTGCCCAGATCCCCGAGCTGGCCAATGGCTTTGATGCCATTGGGTTTTCCCAAGGTGGCCAATTCCTGCGGGCGTATGTGGAGCGGTGCAATGCGCCACCAGTGCGCAACTTGATCACAATTGGCAGCCAACATATGGGCATTGTAGAACTACCCCCCTGTGCTCCACATGACCTTCTTTGCCGTGCCGCCATGGGCGCCCTTCGTGGGGGGGTCAACAGAGAGTATGCTTAAACCCACATCATACCCGCTCAATACTTCCGTAACACACGCAAATGGGAAGACTACAATGCGTACCTTCGCCATAACCGATTCCTTCTCGACATCAATAACGAGGTGGTCCCCAATGAACTGTACAAGAGTCGCCTCGCCAGCCTTCACAATTTTGTGATGGTTGTGTTTTCCCAGGACGAAGTGGTACGGCCAAAGGAATCGGGGTGGTTCGCATCTTACCGCGTAGCTACGGAGGAGAACCCCATAGGCGATGACTCACCCCTTATCCCCCTACGTGAAACCGCGATGTACGCTCAAGATGTACTTGGTCTCCGCTCTCTAGACCAAAGGGGCGGGCTGGTGATGGACACGTGCCACGGCAAGCACATGACTTTGGATGCGGCGTGTCAAATCAAGATTTTCGGTAGGTGGGTAGGAACACCCAAGTCGACTATAATCGAATGGCTTTGGCGTCCATCTGGGGCGATTTTCAGATTGTTTGGCATTCACGGGGGCTCATGGGTGGGCCCACTCTTCTGGCCACGGTACACTTTCACCGTTCTTCCTGATGGGTCGTACCGGATTGAGATTCATCCATCGCGCTTCACGTCTGTCGCACCCACGGATCCAGAGAGCAATCCGATGCCAATGCCTCATATCGTCATTGACTTCAGTCTGACTGATCTTGCCCTTGTTTCAGTCGTGGCTGTCTTTCTCTTGCTTCTACTGCGCAAACTGATCGTCACTCTGGCAAACATCCTGTTTTTGGTGATTATACTCCTGCCCGGGCTCCTGATTTGCTCTGTGATTGCCGTGCCCGTCATCGTAGTAGGCCTGACGGTGGGTTGTATCATCTATTTACTCTACGTGCTCATCTCATCAAGTTTTCCTCGCTTCAGGTCTGCACACGCGATCGTTCTGCTTCCCGACCAAGCCTGGACTCAGCCACGTATTCCTCTCTCCTACGGTTCTCTGATCTGGACCACCTCCCCAGCAGGACCCTCCGCCGATTTGCGCCCATCCTCGCAACTTCCGGGCCCGCCCTCTGCGTCTTCGCTGCACCAGCCGTCCATTGCGATGGACATTGAGGCCAACCCTCTCAGACAAGATACTCTTAGTTTGTTTCGACCAGCTAAACCTATTACCAGATCTGTGTAAGTGTGCAGCACTTCAGCTCGAGGTGGGATGGTAGCACATGATCGATGATCACTTTGTCTGGTATGTTGGGAAGATGGATATACTCTGCCTGTTTTGACCCTTCTGAAAGCGTTTAGACCCTAATGGAACTTGAAAGCCGCAGAGGTAGACCCTCTTTTGACCCTAATGAGGGCGTTTGTTTCTGTACGTGAAATCATCGATCGTACACATTGCGCTGAGAGCAGTGTGAGTGTAAGCGCTGAGCGGCTGAGGCACTGTGGGGATTATCGAGATTGACGATTATCGATTTCATGCAGATGCCACGTCAGGATGACGGGGATGATTGGGTTTCAGCATATGCGAACATGGCACACGAAACCATACCATCAAAACGTGCATGAGCAGCTCGCCTACCAGCACGTGAAACCCAGAAAGCGGGAGGCAAGAGCGCATAGATGGATTTGGCTTGGAGTCGAGGTAGGAAGGCGGACACACCACACGGCACATTATTGCTGCCATCTCGACCCTATTGCGTAACAGAACCACAGCATCCGAATCATCGTGCGCTAGATCTCAGTATAATCTGATGATGCATGCGGGGAAAACTGATGAAGGATGATCGATGATCGATGAAGCTTGGTGTGGCTGTGGCTTGGCAAAAGCTGATGATCGATGATCGATGAACGGTGCTCTAGGCACATCTCAGAGAAGAATTAAGCATCAAGAGTTACTAGCTTTACTAGTTATGGTTGAGCAAGCACCAACAGCAAGCAGAGGCGTCCAACGAGCAGCGATTATCAGTGACACCCACCGAGATAGCAATGATGGCGATATAGGTAATGGTGATAGCATTTCAGAGTTACTGAAGGAGAGCTATAGAGACATATGGGTCGTGATGAAGAGTCCGGTTAAGTGCAAGCCCGCAAAAGGTCCGCGGGGGGGACGCACTGCCTCTTCGATGCACTGCGTGCGTCGGGCCACGTGTCACTGAGGGCTGATGGGCTCTGGACCACTTCAACTGTTGTCGTCTCCGCAACTCTCAAATCTCAAGGGATCTTCTAGCTCGATCTTAACATTCTCAACTGGCATTACGAGGTCAAGGTACACTGGTACGTACCGATCGTACTGAGGGCAAGCATGTCCCAGTGTCCGGTGACATGTGTCATGTGACCGGTGACCTGCGACTAGGTGACTGATGCGGGTGAGGCCGGCGACCGGTGAGTGGTGAGCATGGCGTTGAGCTAGCGCTCACTAGTCGACTACTCACAGTCTGTGGCTCAGCGCACAATTGCGCAGCCTCGCCTGGCTGGTCTCTTCGAGTCTGCTGAGGCCTGACCCTCAGGCCTGAGCCTCAGGCCCCTCAGGCCCCTCAGGCCGGTCAGGTAGCTGCCGACCACAGCTTGATCGGGGGTATCTAGATATTCGAGGGGTCCTCAGGGCCTCAGGGCCTCAGGCCTGAGCTCAGGCACTCAGGGTCCATGCGGGTCCGCTATGGAAGGCTCCGAAGATCCCAATATCGAGGATTGAGCTTATCCAGCATCGATTACTGTTTGAAGCGGCTGTATGGCCATCGCGCTGGGGCAGGCTGGCGCGCCACGAGCCTGCACCCCTTCCGATAGGGTTTGCATCGTACGTCCCGCATGCATCACGTGCCCTCTAGGCCCCTCTGGCCTTCTGCCGAGCTATGCGGCCAGTTGCGTTTGAGATCTCAAACACCCGCGCCGTGGCGCATGCTATGCGCCCACACTCATAGGGTGCGTGCGGCGCGATGGATCCGAGATCTGAGGAGATCTGAGATCCGATGTGATACTTGCCTAACTAGGAAGCTGCCAGAGGGCGCGATGCCCGATGTCGATGCCGGGACGGGAGAGATAACCGGTAACGTGTCAAGCTTGAACACTGATTGAATCGGATGTGGCAGTTCTGCCGTTGTGCTTTGCCTGTTTTGCCGCCGCCGCTTGGGAAGAAGTCAGCAGAGGGCAACGGTCTGCCAGTTGCCGCAGCTGACGCTTCCCTGCTCTACTGTTGCCACGTGGCTGGCTAGTTCTTCTTCAGTTAGCTCACCTACTCAGAAGGTTTTCTTTTCTTCTTGTCGCAACGCCTGTATTTGCCTTACCTCCACCTGTATCCCGCTCCCGTTTATACTCGATACTCCTCCTCTCTCTCTGCTGTATTCGCTGTCTGCATGATAGAGACTGTTTTTGTGTCTCGCTTGCGTTTTCTGGCACTAGAAGACCACCGGGCCTACGGCCCGGTCAGCTGGGGCTTCGCCCCAGCTTGGTGCTTGGTGCTTGGTGCACCGTCGCCACCTTAGCCACCGGTCCACCGTTCCCCCGTCGCCATCGTAGCCACCATTCCACGCTGGAGGAATTTTATCACCCATATGCATGGCTGAGCGCGCGGGGGGGTGGGCTGCGCATTCCGCCGGCAAGCGTGCCGGGTGGCACGCTTACCACATAATCTTCGGCTTACGTCAAGTAAAAAGGGGGTCTGCGATATAAAAGGGAGATACTTGCGTCGCTACACTACCCCGGCGGGAAATGTGGGACCCGTGGTCCCGTACTTAGGCCAAGGCGCCTCATCACCCTTCCCCTGATTTGTCCTCCGAAGCCTCCACGTGTATACTCAGGCTGTCTGAACCCCTGTCTCTAGGTGTGGCACAAGGCTTAGACCTCAACCACACCATCGCGATTGCATTGCTCTACATTTCCAGAGGTTCTTCACCCAATCCTTGGGTTCCTCCGGTCTTACAGGAAATTATTAGGGCTACTCATACGATTCGAACAACACAACAAATGTATGATGATGGAAATGGCCTGGGACTTTTAGACACCACGTCTGGCCATCTTGTCGACGGCACTGCATTGCTTTTTTCGATATGTATGCACAGCACTCTCATGCCCGTATTCGCTCCTTGCCGTTTTCCTATTAAGACCTCTCCAGGATCGACCTGTCATCGCATCATCTGTTATCACATCATTTTGACATATGTCATGCGCATGATCGCGGGTTACTGTAATCATTTAACTCTCGGTGGAGTTTCGGTACGTCCACCATCATGCCTCACCCCCACGTGTCCCCCCATCTCGTCCCATATCCTCCACACGCTCCATAGCACACCAGACCACAGCATCGCCCTTAACTATAGGTGCATAATCGGATCGTGTCGGCTGTGGTTAGTACTCAAACTGAGTACTGAGGTCATTCCTGAGAAGTCCAGTAACGAGCAATAATCGGTTTGGAGTGTGTACTCAGTATACTCATGGCGGGGGCGTATGTTTCGCTGCCGTTGGTGGGGGTTGGCAGGGTGTATATCGGAGACTCATTTTTGTTTGTCACTGATCCGTCACACATGTCGTAAGCGTCACCGTGTTACATGTCACCGGTCATGATGACCCATGATCGATGAAGTCACACGTCAACGACGTCACATCAATTTATATCTGCTTCTTTCTTCTCGGGCGGTGCCCTTTTCACGTCCTACCTCTCGTGTTAGAATCATAGCATCGCGGACAGCCTCAAGAAGTGTATAGTGTAGAAGCTACATGGTCAACTGACCATTCAACATTCAACCACTCGCGCTCGACCATTAAAGCGTAACACGGAACTGTGTAGCGACTCGATGGCGACCGACACCCTTTTCTGGCGAAAGTCAATTGCTTCTCTAGCAACAGCATGGGGGTCAGTACCATGTAACTTCTGCCTACACTACACGTCTGATGAGACCGAGATGAGATCTGAGAGGAGGGTATATGAGATGCAGTGCTGGGTTCAGCAACGCCACGTCGAAAAAACCAAGATACGCTGGGGTTACGCGGTTGCGGAGGGTCCACATCCGGCCCCGGAGGTCGGAGGCCGCAAGTCGGGAGAGTGCAGCCTGTGCAGCATGTGCCGGCCATGCCCACTGGTTGTCTCGGAACCGGTAACTCAATTTTGTCAGATCTGAGACTCACATGAGATCTGAGATCTCCGATTTCAGCCCCAGCGCCAGAGCTCAGCCTGAAGCCTGACCAGTGACCTGGGACCGGTGACCAGTGATCAGCAGACCGGCTGACCTCTCAGGTTACCGGTTACCGGCTGACATCATGCATCACGAGTCACGCGTCTCATGCCATCGATCATCTCGATCACCAATCACCGATATCTGGCCATACACCGCGCTACATGCCACATGCCGGGTGCCATGCATGGACGAGCGTCACGCGTGAGAGCTGAGCGGAGATGGGTGATGTATGATGTATGATGTATGATGCATGATGAACGATGCTATGCTCTCGACTGATGTGTGCACCACCCCAGCTTGCACACCCGCCTCGCGCCCAGCCGAAGAGATCGAGAAAGGCGTGCAGGGCTTTGGGTTTGACGTGTGTAGCTGGGCGGTCAACGTTCCAACCTCAACGCCAACACAGCCAGCGCTACTCAAACAGCAAGGGCGCCAGCGCAGCCTTTTGCTGGCCACACACCCAACGACACCCCCTCCGTCTCGCTTCTCATATATAAAACTTCGGCTCGGTCGTCCCCCCTCCATCGTCCCGCAACTTCCACCCATCCTTCTTTTGCTTGACCATCATCTCCTCACCCCCAGTCAGCTCTGGGTGGCCTCATATGTTCAAAGCCATGCCTACATTCCTAGGAAACGGCCGCGACAACACTGCAGCAATCACCGCTACCAGCCTCCCCCCTCACGACAACATGGCAACTGCTGCGTTGCCCTTCTCGGATCTGTCTGCCTACTTGTTCTTCCCCGCCTTGGGCCTCAACCTGCCAGCTTCCTGTGTCTCCCCTAACATGACCTGCACCCCAGGCCATATCAAGACGGCCCCGAACGAGCCAGTTCTCGCGGATGCGACGACTCCCTCTCTGGCGACCGAGGATGCAACTGGAGGCCTGATGGACGTGCCTGATTTGCTTGCTTCCCCTCCTTTCTTCAACTCAAGTTCTGAAGCCAGTTTTCCTGAGAGCGATTCGGGAAGCGGGCAGTACTCGGGATTTACCCCATCCGATCGGGAAGCACAATTCTTTCTGGGTGGTTGAATGACCTGTCGAACTTGCCTCCGTTCCCCTCTTCCCAGCCCATCACCCCTTCACTCGGTACGCCTGATCGGACTGAGTGTGAAATCGAAGGACCTCCTGCTGCAGCAGTAAGCATTTTTTTTCTGCTATCGTCACTCTCGTTCGTGTTGCACTGACACTATACCATGAATAAGCTCTGCTCCAAAGGTGAATCGGCGCTCGAAGGCGTACCATCTGTTTGGCCGTTGGACACCCTGGCTCCCAACACAACGTCCCCGGACCTACCACGGCTCCGCCTCCTTCCGAGCTGGCCCTTGTGCCGTTTCAGCCCCTTCGATTTGGACTTGGATGTAGGCTCAGCACCACTGGCCAACGCTCCTTCTTCAATCCCTTTTCCCACCAGCATCGGAAGTAGCCCCGACGGCGCCTCACAGCAACTGAGCCCTGTACATTCCCATTGTGACACGGTTCAGCCCGAGGCGGCAATGGGATGTGGCACGCCGAGTGTGCCTGCCATTTGTCTCTCGACCTGTGCCGGGGCGGTTCGGCTCGTCAGTTCCGATCGTGTTCACCTGTTGATCCTTCTGCTCGGATCAACACGTTTCACAGGCGCACTCAGTCCGACATTGCATTTCCAACGTCTGATCTTCCATCCGGCGTGCATGATCATCACACCCCCCTCCGGCGGCCCTGGTCCCGCCGGCCACGGGTCGGTCCGCACTTGGTACCTTCATTTGCCCTGAGTGTGGCCGTCGTTTCAATCGTTTCTACAACCTTGCCGCGCATGCCCTCGTTCATGATCCTAGGCAACCCGTCCCTTTGTTGCCCCGTTTCGTCGTGCAACAAGGCCTTTGCGCGCAAATACGATGCTCGTCGGCACTTTGCCAAACTGCATATCCGGCAGAAGGACTGCCCGGCCGAGTGGATTGATTTGATTGTGGACACCACGCGCCCTGCCCGTCGTAAGAAGAACAGCAGGACCTAATCCGTTGGAATCCAAAGTTGGCTTTGCTTTCCTCTGTTGTTGGACTACTTTACACACCGTTCAAGCCGTGGCTCCAAATGCCTCCGTCTACCCAACTTTTCTCTCAAGAACACAGCTGCTACTCCAGCTCCATCGTACGTGTGCTTTTTTTATGCGACCCTATGGGTGCATCCGAACTTCCGTCCAACCACCTTCCCGGCTCCATCCTGCCCTTTTTGTTCTCCAAAGCCAAACAGAACCTCCCCCCCCTACCACGTACTTGTCGTTGCCCCAAGCGGTAGGGGTTGGTTGAGTCCCAGTTCCCATCTGATTCGTCTTGTACCACTACCTGTCTCTTTTGACAATCGCGTAAGCCACACATGTACTTCACGGTATATCTAATGTGCCGTTCCGATTCTTGTCCCGTCCGCAGCTCCCCATGTTTTCATTCCTTCTCTTTCCAAGCGTTTCAAACATCTGTCTCTCTGTGTGTGTGCAGCTTCCCGTATATACAGACCCCATATGTGAAGGCATAAGGTAAGGCAATAGCAACTATAACGCGAACCAAATGAGATACAAGATCGGATCGAGCCTGATCAGAGAGGGAGGGGAAATGGTAAGATGGGTCGTGCGTATTGAGCCATCGCGGGCGGCTCGTGGCCAACGTCCCTTCTTCAGTCCCTCTCCTCAGAGGCCTCAGGCCTACTATAGGAGTTCTGTTGTTTTATCGTTTGTTTTCCTTGTTCCACAGCCTCATAGCCCCTGGCGGTGGTCAGCTGCTTTACGCTCCTCTGTAGGCTGGCTTCGACCACCACCACCACCAGTGTGATGACTTCACTCTCGAAGAGGGGACCGCCAGGACTAAACAAGTCTCATCGATCAACAGTACGGAATGACGTTAATCAAGCTGGAAGCTTGAAGCTTGAAAGAAGTAGGCGCATGCGTTTAATTTCTGTCAACATCATGTCAAGCTTCAAGCTTCGTCGTGGTGCCACTCCAAACCCAAACTGCTGTGCGTTGAGGCCGGTGACGCGCTGTGTGGCTGGCGAAAACGATGATCGATGAGCCCCGAGGCCCTGGCGTTAAGCTCATCAGCATATCAGCCTAAGCAGTATTGATGTACACTGTGAGTACGAAGATTTCGCTCGGTCAACGTTCAACGTTCAACGTTCAACAGCACCTACGGCGAAGGCAGTCACCGACTGGTGAGCACCCTGTTGTTGTCGAGCTTCGCTGTAGCGTCAAGTTTTCAAGGTGCGTTCACCTTGTACACTTTAGCTGCCTGGCGCTCACATGCCACAATCGCCCTGAAAGGGACACCGGCGGTTATCGGATACGTTTCGGCTATGATTGTATGTAAGGCCAAGGCCTACACTAGGGCGGATACTGTGTAAACACTGATGACGCGATGACATGTACACCTATCGCATCATCATGAGGATGCGCCAGCTTGACATACAAATTAGTACAACCTGTGCAACATAATATGTCAATGCAATGAGGCCTATCCTATATCAGGCCTTCAAGCTTCAAGCTTCAGGCCTCAGGTAGCCACAGCACCTAGCAACTGGAACCAGTATAACTAGACTAAACCAACCAACAGTTGGTAAAGGCCGTACCGAGTACTATGGCCCACAGGAGATCTCAGATCTCAGATCTAAGGAATGGAGCGCATACTTTTTTCACGCACAAAAACGATGCCACAACGGCCCCCAGCTGTGTCAGCAAACGGTGAGCCCGGCTGGCATAGGAGACCTGTGTATATGTAACTTCTTAAGTACCTACATCTATACCCTACATTCAGAATCATTAATCAACTCTCGTTCACATGCCACAGCCTTTGCCAATAGCCACCACCATCCAGCTTCCATCATCGATACATCATGGCCACCGCTATGGGTTAAGCTTTAAGATCCATACTGGGTCCACTAGGCTGGTGGATACGTCGTTCCTTGCGTTTATGGGTCTCCCCCATACACTACCACCTACCAAGCTCCGGCATTCAATCCGGCTCACATCCAAACCTGCCGGCTACGATCGATCTCATCGACACCCCGGTTCGAGATGTGCTCGATGAGCGCTGGGGCTGAACACGTCACTCCCATCGTGCACGTCATGCTCTACTACATTGGTCCAGGTTCACGCTGCATGCTGCTTCACGTACAGCTTGAAGCTTGAAACCCCTCATGACCTTAACGCACAGTGACCTTCGAAGAACCCCATTCAGAATCCAGCGTCGCCGGTGAAGAGACAGACAATCCGACTCGGTGGAGCAGCTGAGTGGACCCACTTGAGCAGCAAGGAGGGGTCCAAAGTATGTGGGATTAGACCTAGGGATGCGAATTTCGCTAAAAGTACACATGTCACAGGGGTGCGTGAAAGAAGTCGGAGAGACGAGGACGAGGCGGAGGGGAGCTGGACTAGATGCCAAACGAACTCCCAACATTAACGGCCCGAGTTTTCTGGGAATTTACAGGCCACAATACGCACATTGTCGATCGGAATCTGCTCCCCATTGTCGAGCTTGAGGTTGCCCTTGGTCACCTGCAACGTCCAAACCTCATAGCAATGGTTGTAGTGCTTGAGGTAACCCTTGACAGAGCACTTGCTTCTGACTTGCTTGCGCAGAGTTTCCGCAACGGAGCGGTCAAACTGCATCAGGACCTTCATCGCCAACACGGGCGGGATGGAGCCGGCCTGGATCAGCTCGTCCAGCGCATCAGTGAGGTGGATCCCGATGCTACCGGACAAGAGACGCGCAATCCGGGCAGAGCGATCATGTCAGCCGGAAGCAGAGAAGATAACAGAGAAAGCACAGGACAAGCCGTACCTGCTACGGCGGTACAGCTCGTAGTAAGAGGAGTTGGACGAGCTCGAGGCCATGGCGGTACCGGCAGGGGATGGTGGTTGCCACTCGCTAACGTGCCAGCGCTTTATGGCGAATGGCCCCTGGCGAATGAAGTTGGCGAGCGGAACGCGGCGCAACCCTAGCACACCACTCCCTCCCTGCTCCCCATTTTTTCTTCCCTCGGCCAGCCCGCTGCCACGCCTGGCGCATACGACAGCCCCGAGTACTCGCCCGACTTCGACGACCTGGACGACCGCGACGATGGCAATTCCCTTTGCCCAGACTGCAGCTGCCGCCGTTGCTGCCCAGCAGCAGGCCGAGGAGAAGAAGGCTGACAAGCGCAGCGAGACTGCTCTGCGCCAACTTGACAAGGCCGCCTGGGAGCTCCACGAGGCATCCAAGGAGACCACCACTTCCCTCCGTCTGGATGGCCTAGCCCTCAGCAAGCTTGTCCGGCACAGCCGCGAGTCACACCCTTCCGCCATACGGTGGCTTCTTGGTCTTGACCTCGGGGGCACGGTGGAAGCCAGCAATGGGTTTGCGCTCCCTGCTCTCCCTTCCCACTCGGATCGTGAGGAGGGCGCTGAGCCCGAGAACGCCGTTGAGAAGCTTGTTACGCGGTACTCCGGCCATGGTGCGCAACTTGCGTGAGGTTAACGCCGATGCCAACCCTGTGGGCCTGTATGTGGGTGTGCTTTATGGGCCAGTTCCTCAACGCGACCGTCGTCGACGCCCTCTTCGCTGTGTCGTCCTGATTGAGAAGTCGGGCACGCCAGGCGCGGGTAGGGCCATTCTCGTGTCCCATGATTTGGCCCAGTCCGCCATGGGCAACACGGCCATACGTGCTTTCCGTCTCTCCCCCGAGTTTATTGCTGCCTACACGGAGGGAAAGTTCAGCGTGCAAAGCCTGATTGACCACGAGCTCACTTTCTCCAAAGTGCTGATCGAGATCCCAGTGACGCTGCACAACACGGCATTCCTCGATGCGTTCATCTCCACTCTTTCCACTGTGCCGGAGCCTGCTCCTCGCGCTGTGCCGCTTTCGTCGTCAAGAGCTGCTGCGTGGCCCATCCGTCCCGCTTGACACTCATGTGCCCAACACCAACTTGACCCTTGCGCTGACCCCAACGCTCACCACGGCTTTGAGACGACTCTGGACAGCCTGGATGAATACTCGAGTGAGGCAGGCAACATTGGGTTCCAACTGCGGCAGTTGACGCGTGAGCGCGCTCGTGCGGCAGAGTACCTGGAGCGCAAGACGGCCGAGAACGCAGCGCGGCAGGCCCAAGGCCAAGCTCCTCTGCCTGTGGAGGACGTCAACAAGCTCTTCAAACTCAACCAACAACCTTCTCGTTTGAACTCGGTTCTGCTCCTTGGTCAGTTGGACGAGGCGGCCAAGACGCTGGCTGACATTGCGGCTGTGGGCTCGCTGCAGCTCAACGCTGTCAAGCCGGGTGCCATTGATTGGACTTCTCTCGTCGTTAGGGGTGCTACTCAAAACTTGCTCAGAGAGCTCATTGTATGATTTAGTTCGTTCACGTATGTGATTCTCAGTAGCTCGAGTCTCTTGGTGTAGGGATCTCTCGAGTTGCGGAGACTGGGTGGATATACTTCCATTCCGGAATGTCGCATCACCGGGCAGCAATAATGAGACGGCCCTACCAAAAGCTCGGGCGAGGTACAAGACCGTAGGGAATGCAGAAGGTGCATGCCTAAGGCACCAGGGGTCAAGAACACCGAAAGAACGTGCAGTCAAGGGATCCCATCGCGTGGGGGCATGACAAAGATGTTCTTACGCCGTTTCAACGAGTGGACCAGCCCGCCTCCCCATGCTCGCTGGCGCCTCTAGCATAAATGTACGTGCACTACATTCTCGTTCATTCCTCTCGCTAACATCGTTCAGTATTCCCCGAACTTCTGCCGCGTAACTGAAAAGTGCGACTCGTGTCCCGATTAAGAAGTATCGAGGACAGAAATGAAGTACAGAACACGGGACTCAACTTGAGACTATCCATGATCTTGCGGTCATGTACACATGACGTAGGGCTGCATGCGAAAAGATGTGCATTTAGATCAGAACAGCAGGCATGGCTGAACGATAATCGAAGGGATACAGGTGGGGGCTCACGAGAACGTGGGACCACCCTCATCGCGTGCCGGCTCGTACCCCAGCATGGCAAGGAAGACGACACCGACGGCCACACTGTCATCGGGCTTGTTGGCAGTGCTCAAAAACTCGGCGAGCGTTTCGCGAGATGCACTGCCCATCTCCGTCTGCTGCTGGCGAGAAGCGCGACCAGGTCCTGGGTGAACTCGGGGTGACCCTGAGTGGTCAGGATGTGGAGGGAGCGAACAGGAGCAGGGCCCGAAGAAGGAGTGTGGTCGTCCACGTCAAAAGCCATGTACGCTGACGTACCAGCCTTTCCCGGTAGGGGCGGGGCCTCGGTCATGTAGCGCAGCGCCAAGCCCTGGACCTTACACTTGGGTGTCGAGGCCAGATTGAGAAATTCCTCCCCGTCCAGATCAGGGGGAACGTCAACACAATGTCCCGGTGTACTTGCTGCAAACGCAGCTGCTTGCCAGCAATCAGACCATCGAACAGTTCGTGTCCTTCCGCGGTCAAATCGGCATCGTACACTCCCAACTGGGCAGATCAACGATAGTCAGTATAAATCAGCAAGGATCAGCATCGACTGAGTACTGACCTCCCATCCAAGAGGGTTGGATTCGACCTTGGCCCCAAATGCGCGGGCTACAATTTGGTGGCCCCAGCAGATGCCCATAATGCGAACCAAGGGATGGTCCTCAGCCACATACTGGATGAACTTGACCATCTTGTTCGTCCACTCGTTGTCTTCGTACGCGTTCGAGGCGGAGCCGGTGATCATGATGCATCCCACTTACCCTCACCAAGGTCCTCCCCGGAAGGGTAATCATCCACATTACGCACATGGAAGGGGACAATGTTGAGCTCGGCAGTGTAGTGGTGACGGAAGCGAGGAATGGTGGCTAGCGCGCCGTTCAAGAAGCGAGGGTAGATCTTGGTGTAGTCACCAAACTTCTCCGTCACCTTGGGCGGAGGCGTGTCAGCCACTAGGAGTGCAATATTGATCACCCGGTGTTCCACCTCGTCGCTCATCGCCGGCACTAGCAGGAGGTAGTGGTGGTGGTTGCAGAACCAGATAAGCCGAAGCAAGCCGACGTCGTAAGAGGTTGGGCGCGGGCCGTTTCTTGCTATTTTTGGTTCCGCGCCAGCGGAATATATCAGCTCTCCTACACTTTTAAGCAGGACCTGGGGTGTGACTTCACACATTCGAAGAGAAAAAAATAAGCTCCAACTGGGATTCGAACCCAGGTTTCGGGAAGATGTCTTGACAGGTGCCTATTCAAAATCCCACTTCCTAACCACTGGAAGATCGGAGCTGCTTGGTCGTGGACGAGACAGCCTTTACATTATCGTCACTAAGGGGAAAGCCCGTTGTTCTTCGAATCTAGCCCATAACCCCATGGACACCGTCGTTGCCTCGGTCTTGCAGAACTTTATATGTGGTGTACGCATATGGAACAAGCACTTTCACCTCAGTTCGGCTCTTACCCAAGAACCCCCTTCGTCCATATTGTCCACGCTTCATAACAACAGTTGTCTGTTGCACTTCTTATATACTGTGTGGTGTCCGCCAGCCAAGGAGCCGAATCAAATGTAGGGATTGAGCACGTTAAACGTTCACAGGAACAGATCCGTTATGGGGTATTGTGCACGTCTGACATATGCGAGGAAGTAGAAAGAGCATGGTTGAGCGGGCAGAAGAGGATGTTAGGCAGCGAGGCCACTTCGCTGGGCCGTCTGCCAGGCCAAACGACGAGCTTGGTCAAAGGACAGGGGACCTTGGCCAAAGAAGAGCTTCTGGCCATCTGCGCCCGCTACTTCGTAGGTGCCCGATGCCGTCGATACGGCTACTGGTAAGGGTGCCTCCTCCTCCTCTTCCTCTTCCTCCTCATCCGAATCGAGGAAGGCCTGCGGACGTTGCGCACGAATCGAGGTACTCCATGGGTGGCGGGGGACGCAGGGGAAAATCCAAGCCCAGGTGTAGAAGCCGAGGGGGAGATCGAGGTGCTGAGTCCAGGTCCGGCAGAGTACGAGTCAAATGTGGTGCGCATGGTCCGTTTAGCTGGGCGAGGAGGGGTGCTCGTAGAGGTGGGGCGGAAAGAGGTGTTGACTTGACGTGTTTGACGGTATGAGGCGTTCAAGCGGGTTGCCATGACCCGTTGCAGTTGGGGACGAGCCACGTCCAACGAAGGGGAAGAAGCAAAGACTGAGCGATTGTGCTCCGCCTCGACCGATTCAGTGTAGATCGACTCGAGATAGAGTTGCTTAGTATTCTCTTGTCGCAACAAAAGTGAGTTGGAGTGCAACTCCCTCGCAATCTCATCCAACGTCGTATTAGCACCATTCGGATTGAGCGAGAGAGAGTGCAAACGATCCATGAGCTCGTCCCCCACATCCTTGTATGCGTTCCAAGTCCATCGCCTCCGCTGCAGCTGCAACAATAACATGACTAAGTAGGCTGGCTGTGTAGGGGGACGCACGTTCCCCCAGTAATTTGGACCACACCATGGAAAAGTCGACCGCATACCGGTACGCCGACAAGGCCGGCTCGCATGCCACCATCAGCAAGCCAATACCTTGGGGCCATGATGCGGGCGAGAACGAGGGGGTCATGGCCATCAGGAGAGCCCTGAGGGAACCCATCGCCCATTTCGCCGATCCCATGGGGCGGCGCATCGGTGATGAGCACAGCCAGCTTGGTTGCTTCGGGCCTCCAGGGAAGAGCCACGAGCTCGGCCATCGCCGCGGTGACTGCCTCGGGGCCATCACCTCCTCCAGATGCATAGAGGGTGTGGAGATTGGCCTTGACCTCAGCAACAGAGGTGGTAAATGGAAATGTCTTGGTGACATAGCTTCGATCTTGGGGGGGATGGTCACGGTAGGCAATGAGAGCAATCCGCAGGGCATCGGGGCCGCGAAGGTCGTCGGATTGAGAGATCAACGTATCGCAGATTGCCTCAATGTTGCGGGTGGCTTCGCGGATGTAGGAGCCCATACTCCCAGTAGCGTCCATGACAAAGACAAGGTCCAGAGTGCGAGCTGGACGCGTGGGAGCAGGTGCGGGCGAGGAGGCAAAGGCATCCCAATCGGCAAGCGTGAGCACGCCCGGAGCGGACGGGGGGCGGAGGAGGATGGATCGGAAGCGACGAGTGACTGCGCGGCGGCCGCGCCAAACATGCCGAACACACCACCTGCCATGGCAAAGGAAGAGGGTGTGGGCGCAGATGGAGGGTGGTGTGGGGGGGGAAAGGGAAAGACCAAGAGCGGATGGCGAGGGGGGAGGGGGGGGGAACCAGGCGGCTAGCAGCTACCTAGCCGGGGACTAGCGCGGGAGATAAAGTGCCCCATGATGCATGAGGGGAGGGGAGGTGTGGGGGCAGTGTTGGAGCTGCGCGCCGCACAGCTGCGCACTGTTCCCCTGTCCCCTGGGACACTGGTGCTGTGGCGGGGTGGGCGCACTGGGCGGGCGAGCGGCCTGGGCCGAGGGAGGCTAGGGCGGCACAGGAGCGCACCGGCTGGCCACACAGAACGGGGGGGTGGCCGGTGGGTGCTGGGCCGCACACTAGTGCCGCGCTGTGCCTCAGCGCAGGGCAAGGGGCCCGAGGGGCACGTTCGGCTGGCCGGCCAGGCAGTGGCTTACGCAACCACAGTGGGGACGTGGCGCCTGAGTCGGAGTCCACCGACCAGGCCGACCGGTGAGGTCACCAGAGCCTCACCGGTCACTAGCACTCCTCGCTCGGGGCCTGAGCGCTAGCAAGGCGCGCACAATGAATCCATCGTGCTGGTGGCGGTGGCGCGCTGACGTGCGTGGCCCGCACCCCCCTGGGTTACCACCACTCCCTGCCATCCCCGCCCCCTCATCCTCACGGCCCCCGCTCTGCATGCCACTCTGCAGGCCTCCGCACACGCGTGATGAGTTCGTGGACTAGTAGTGTTCGGCAACCGGTCTGTGACCCTGGCCCTGTAAGGCAGGGGCCTTGACATGTTTGTCTTCTCTTCGACGCATTGTCTTTTTCTCTTCATTTCTCTCTGCCTTCCTTACCATGCCACCTGTCGCAAGCGGAAGGGGGAGGGGGGCACTGAATTCTTCTGATCCGAGTACTCGTCGGCTCGGATGGACATCTGCCATCGTTCTTGCGGTGGCAGCAGCAGACGGCCGGCCCCCCTTTCCGTTCCACGGTATCCTGTTAGACGGCCCCGGCGGCAATGGAAGGTGCATCAAGGCGCCAGGAACTAAGTGCTTCTCCCGGCATATCGTTCGTCCCAGCGCCGAGGGCGGCATGAACAGCAGCCGCGCGCGGTGGGGCTGGAGGGGCGCTGCCCTTCGCTGCCCCAGACCGCCCTGAATCAAGGGCTGCAGAGATGGGAGCGAAGAGGGCCAGGTGGAGGCTGGATTTTGCAGGCCAGATTTTTTGAAATGTATTGTTCCCGCATCGCCACCGGCCACCGTTTGTCGCTTCTGCTCAGATCTCAGAACGAGACCTGGGCGATTCGATCGCCACCGCCACCAACCGCCACTTGCCTGCTACCTGCCACATCATGCCCGCCAAAGCTGGCAGATCATCGCGCAGGGCCACCAAGGTCGTGCCCCCCTCAGATGACGAAACGGACGACTCTGTGGATGAGGTGTGGACCTTACGCTGCGAGGTGTGCCACGCCCACCGCGACAGCCTGCCGTCCGACAGAACAGACGAGGGCCAAGTGTTTTGGTGTGATCGATGCCATCTGTGGCAACACATGGCATGCTGGGACGAAGCCGACAGGAAAGCAAACCGCCCCCCTCGCGACTGGTCCAAGGATTTCTTCTGTACCGACTGCACTCGTATTCTTCAGTCTGGCGTCCAGTCTCCCGGCGATTCGCTGCCTCAGCGGCCTGCGCCTGCGCCGACCCCTCCTGGTGCCATGGATTTCTACGACTCGGATCCGGATGCGGCCCCGCCCCCTCAACCGCGGAAAGGACGTGGAAAGACGGATAAGCTCAAGGCTCGCACCTTAACACGGGGACGGGATGCCAAGCGGGACGAGGGACGTGAGCGAGCACCCAAACGGGCTAAGAAGCACATCCCCTCTGACAGTGAAGATGGTGAAGATGACTTTACTCCGGAGGCTGCACCTGCACCGAAGCCTCGAGCTCCACCAAAAAAGCGCATGCGCGCCGAGAGTGAAGAGGACGATCCCCCACCGCGCAAAACTAAGCCATCGGCGGCAGAGCGCAAAGCACTGGCCTCTGAACGGGACCAGGTGGCCAAACAGGCTGAGCAAGCTGGGCTGAATCGGATTCTCAAGTCCCGTGAGGAACTCAAGGCTAAGCAAGCCGCCCAAGAAGCGCAGCAGGCCGAGAAGGCCAAACGTGCTTCTCTCCAGGCCAAGAAGGTTGCGACAGCGCGTCGCAGAGAACTGTTGGGGTCGCTACTGGGCGGCGGGTCTAAGCCTGCCTCGCCCAATGTGCCGGCAAATACTCCTAAGACTGGCGATCGGAACTCGCCAGCTACAAGCGCCAAAGGAGGGAACACGACTCCAAAGGCCTCACATTCGAAACCTGCGGAACTGGGTGCACCAAGTCGCGAACGTGGGTCCTCAAAGACCCCCAGTCTACTCAGTGCAGCTTTGACTGGCGTTGCGATGGCCGCAGACGTTCCTCATGCCGACGCCGTGACGGCTGAGCAGATTTCCCGAATGCGGGCTGAGTCGCGGGCCGCAGTAGCAGCAATGGAGAAAAGGGGGATCAACCTTCTGGCTGCCGGGGATGCACTGCAAGCAGCCGAGAGACGGGTCGCACATGAGGCGCGTCTCGACCCGCGTTTGCAGCTGAGGCCATGGCAGTTTGGCATCTCCCAAAGTCTGTTCTACAAGGATGGGCCGATGGATCCAACTGGCCCACCGCTTGGGCCAGCACCTTCCCAGCCCGTGGAAGCCAGCAAGGCCCCCGCCGCAAAGAAGGAACTCCAGTCTGTGCCACCCGTATCTCTGCATGCCCAGCGCCCATCAGCCCCTTCCTCACCTCAGGCGGCAGGTGCTCCTGTGTCGCCTCAGCTGGGACTACCTGTGTCGCCTCAGCTTCCTGCAGCGCAGCGGATGCAAACGTGAGCGTGGGGGAGGCGTGGGGATGGATGTTGTTCGTTTTTCCGCAATACTCGTCATCAATGTTGCTCGTGCGATGGGATGGGATGCTGCGTCAGATGGCCAGATAGAGGAGGCAAGCAACACATCGCCTCCTAGGAGGCAGGCCGATGAGCACCTGACTGGGTCGGCGCGCGCGCGATTGCGGACCTAGTGGAACCGACACTGCCCGTCTGCTGGATATATTACGTCAGTGACGCCTCCCTCCCCTTGGACCTGGCCAGTGGCTTCCGGCCAGGCCAGCCAACGGCGTAATAGTTAAAGCGGTGCTGTTGAGCCACGCTGTGCTCCACCACCCTCGCCCCTGCCCGCGCCCCCCCTGCCCTTCTCCAGGACGATGGCGCCCCATTACGACTACCTGATCAAGCTTCTGCTTATTGGCGACTCGGGCGTAGGCAAGTCGTGTCTGCTGCTACGCTTCTGCGACGATCAATTTACGCCTTCTTTTTACCACCATCGGCATTGACTTCAAGATCCGCACCATTGACCTTGATGGCAAGCGCGCCAAACTCCAGATTGTATGTCCCCGCCACGCTTGCTTCTGCACACAAACTAACCCCTTTCCAGTGGGACACGGCCGGCCAAGAGCGCTTCCGGACAATCACCACTGCGTACTACCGCGGTGCCATGGGCATCCTCCTCGTCTTTGACCTTACTGACGCGCTCCTTCAACAGTACGTGCCCCTCTGCGCGCGCGATGTGCACTTCTGACCCAGCATGCCAGATGTACGCACGTGGTACGCCAACATTGAGCAGCACGCCTCTGAGGGTGTGTCCAAGATCTTGGTTGGCAACAAGTGCGACAATGACGAGGCCCGCGTCATTTCGCAAGAACAAGGCCAGGCACTGGCTGACGAGCTTGGGCTTGCGTACATTGAGACGTCTGCCAAGACGAACGCGAATGTGGAGGAGGCCTTCTGCTCCCTTGCGCGTGATGTGAAAGCAAAGCGTGGCGAGTCGGAATCGACGAGTGGCTCAGCGCCGGCTGGCGCAGGCACGGTCAAGGTGGGCACACCCGGGGCCAATCAGAGCTCGGGCTGCTGCTCCTGAGTGCATGTTGTACTGCGCACCGAGTACGACTGACATGCTTGATTTGCCTAGGGCTGTGTTGGGGAGTTGGTGTAATGACTAGAAGATAGGAATGGCGCTCTAGTTAACGTGCTTGCCTTGTGTCGGCGAATATAGGTCGGCGGCATGGAGGAGTTCTAGTGAAGAGAGGACCCCGGTGGAGCAAACATGTGGTTGCCACAGCTGGCGGGGGGAATGGGCTGTTAAATGCGGCGGGGCGGTGAACTGTTCAAGACCGATGCATCACACGCACATCACATATCACAGTCCGCCACGCTAGCCCCACTTGGACAGGCCGCGGCCAATGCCGGCCGCTGGCGTTGCCCCCACCATCTCCCCCCACCCGCGCGCCCGGCCGCTTCTGCTCCATGGCGCGCGTGTCCGAGGATCCACCTTGGCCGCGTCCTTGGCTTTAGTGCTGGTGCTGGTGCTGGTGCTGTGCTGTGCTGTTGCTGGTGTTGGTGCTGGTACTGAGGCTGGCGCGGGCGGTGTGGCTGGCACTGACGCGGATCCCGGCTCCCAGCGACACCTTGCCTCCCTCGGCCTCCTCTCCCACTTTGCCGAGGTTCTTGGCACTTCTGTCGACGGACGCGCCTCCTCCACCTCCGACTTAACCCTTGTAGTCTTTGGACGCGAGTACAACACCCACCGCCTCATCCTCGTCCAGGCCGGTTTCTTCAATACTCTCTTCTGCCCCGCCTTCCTCGAGGGTCGTTCCGCTGCGTACTCCGATGAGCGCCCCCGCATTCCCATCCATATCCCCGATCCCAACATGTCCCGCCCAGCTTGGGAGTTCTGTCTGGCCACGCTTTATGGCTGTGCACCCAATCTCCGACTGCCCGGATGGTCCAACCCACGATCGGACTGCCCTTTGGGCACCGCATTCCCTTATCCTCTTGGTTCTACACAAGAGGAAGCCCAATCCCACCTGAGGCCGACGTGTTTGGCGAGACACCCCCCGCTATCCACTGGGCTTCACCCCGTTTCCTCATGTCGCTCCTCGCGACCTCCACTTACTTCTCTATACCGTCTGTCACCTCGATTGCTCTCACCCTCATTCTCGCTAGTTTCACACCCTATTCGGCAGTGGCTTATGCGCGATTTGGCTCTGGTTTAGGCATCCCACCCCACTCAGTACTGTGGGAGGATGAAGAGAAGAGTCGGTCGATGAGCTTTCCATCCCCCTCGAAGGCTGGCAAGAACTCTCTTCCCCATCTGCCAGACCACCCCCACCTGTGTCGTACCCCACTGGGCCGCTCTTCTATGGTCCTGCTAGCGAAAAAGTCCGCGAAGCTTCCCTCTGCTGGTTCGCCCGATGGGGAAGTGATGTGTTGGCCTGGGAACGTGAGGTGCATACACAGTACCCCCTTCTTGACCCACAAGTGCCACCACGCTCTCCTCGCTCCCTGTCTCCGTCTTCTACGCTTTCCTCCCGCCGCAGGTCCGATTCGCTGCCCACGTCACCACCACCCATGTTGGACCGGGGGAATTTGGGGGGGAAAGCGGCATCTGTATCTCCCCGGCCACCTCGCCCCGTGGTTTGGTCCTTTGACCCCCTGCTTGGTCTTCCCTCCAGTACCATCCGCACTCTCATTTCCTCTGACTCGTTTTACGTCCCATCCGAGTGGGATCGTTACAATGTGGCCCGCGATGTGGTAAATTGGCGTCGAAGGGGAAAGCGTGACTACCTGGCATTGCAGCGCTCCTCCATGGGAATGGAGAGTCCTGATGAAGAGGAGGAAGATCCCGACGAGATCGAGTACGAACAACTGCTTTCCAATGGGGTGTACTACAGCCACATGTCCTTTCCTCAACTCTCGGAAATTTCGGAGGATATGTGCCCCCTTACAGGCACAACTTATACACCAGAGTCGGTTGTTCAGCGTGCCTTGTGGGAGGGAATGCGTCTCCGCTCATGTTTGGCCGATCCAGATCGAACAACAGGTTTGAGCGTGCCCCTTTCCGACTTTGCGGATCAACCGCAGGCTTCTACATCCACTTTGCAGTTCGACCGGCGCTTCTTCCCTGTTCCAGAAGATGAGACGGCCAAATCGGGTGACAGCTTGGGGCAATTGGTGACCTCTATAACGACCTTGAGTGGGGGCTTGAGTACGTTTCAAGTGGATTTGGATGACACTTTCGCGGATGCAGCCGCGGGGGCAAGCATGGGCGCTTCGGGTTTGGCAGCTCAAAGAGACTTGTTGGCCATCCCCGTGCCTCTGGCTCAACCCGCTCCTTCTCCCGTCCACCGAGATCTTTCGCTTCGCCGCCATGAACTCATCATACGAGCCAGGGAACACGCGCCACATTCACCTGATGATGATCCCAAGAAGAGGAAGATCGTCCTTGGCGGCGGCCCATCAGTCCTACTGTGGCCCAATCTCCGACAGAGGTATGGGTGCCTTTCGAACCCATGCGGTTTGGAGTCGAATTTTTCTCGATTGATCGCATGACGGAGCGAACAAAGTTGCACTCCCCTACCTTCTTTTATGGTGGAAGTTGGTGGAACCTGTACGTGGTCAAGGTCCACAAGAGCAAGGGAATCCAGCTTGGCATTTACCTTCACCGTCAAAACCCCAACGAAGATTTGCCCCGCGTGTCTGTCCCCCCGTTCCCGGGCCGGATGGCCTTGAGGCGGCCGAGGCAGCGGCCTCGGTGCCGTTTGATCCCATGACCGAGTGGGTGCCCGGCATTGCGCCCCCTAAACCGTACTTGGACATGCGTCGATCTGTGCGCGCCTACTTCTCCATCCACTGTTTCTCGCCCTTGGGAAACGGGCTGACACGGTTCAGCTCGGGGCCGGATCAGTTTACGCTCTCTCAATCCTGGGGTGGAAATCCTCTTCGCTCCTTGGCACTGTATTCCTGGCCGAAGGGAGTGTGGCCTCGGTCACTTCCACCTCGGCGAATCGGTTCCGGTGTGTGTGCACCATTGGCTTGGTGTAAGCTATACAAACCTCACCATGACATGTTATGTCCAGAGTGTCTCCTGTCAAGCATTCAGAACGATTTTACATTGAACGTAGAGCGGCTGAGCGCTGCGTTCTGTGAAAAGAGTAGGCACGCCTGTCGTATAGCTGGAACGAATTTCATTTGTACCAGTCGAGTGCGCAACGCGTTTGGCCAGGAGGGCCGCAAAAGAATGTGGATCGACTGGCCATGTAGGCGTCGTATTGCTTGAGCTTCGTTGCCGTCAATAGGTGGGCTCGGGGGGCAGCGTGAGCAGGGGGGATGGCGTCCGATGTACAGAGAGATTCAGATGAAGCCCGGACATGGGCCTTGATTGAAAAACGAAATACCCCCCAGTTTCACGAACGCTTACTATAGGCGGTGAAAAGCGGGTTGCTTCGCTTTCAGAAAAGCCGTGAAGGTAAAAGGGTGAGCCACAAACCTTCATGCACGTCTGAAAAGGGAAGGAGAACAGAGAAGGGGGGCGGAGAAGCAGGGGATGCGCAGCCTGCGAGCGCTTCCGCCTGGGGAAGCGAGCGTCACCGCGATCAAAGTGAAGCTTGAAGCTCGAGGGCCGTGCAGGGGAAAACTCTATGATAGCACTTCCGTTTTGCTATGGCGGTTATGTTAATGGTCGGCCGAACTATATATATACTATAGCAGTGTATATATGCTTCTGCCGCGTCATCTTTCTCTGGTGGTAGTGAATCCATGATCGCATATACGCCAACAAAACTTACACTTAATATACCCGCCGCGGTCTCGTCATAAGTCCAGGAACCGCGGGGCCTAAACAAGGGAGGATCTGACGCTGTATCAGTACCACGTTAGTTACACCCCTTGGCTCTCCCTTGCTCTCGGGGCATTTCCATACATGGGGGAAACAATCAATGACTAATAGCGACAGCCGACTTTTAGTTCACAAAGACAGACTGCGGACGCCCACATGCACATCCTTACATGCCTCTTCATTAACATCATGTATCTTCTTGAACATATCTGTCGATCTTCCCGGGCCTAAGCAATGGTTGCAGACAAACAACAGGGCGGGTGTGGCAGGTGTAAATGTAACCGGTAACCTGGCGTGGCTATGATATGTGGCCCATTCGTGTTGTTCCTGTGCCTCAGGTCCTGGCATGCGCATCGACACACACATGCCGCTGGCCCGTGCGCTTCTTCTCGCTCGGCCGTGGACGTCATACGCGTCAAAGGAACCTCGTGTGCCCTCCAACGACCGCACGGGGACAGTCAAGGATCCATGACCTAGGACGCACAGCGGCAGTGTAAATCCCGCGGCTCTGCTTTGCCAGCGCCAGGGCAGTGTCCCCCCCCCTTTCGGAGCAGCACACACTTGAGAAATGGCCCGCTCTACACTGGCGCCCGGCGGGAGAGTGGCGGCCCAGCCAACCCTGTCGGCATCCCTCTTCCTCACCGCCCTTCCGACCTCCTACCTCTGCCTCCACCACCTCTCTCCCCATGTCGTCGTCCTCAGCGAAAAAGCTCTCGCATTCATGCGCGTCGGGCACTCAGCTCGGCTTCATTGGCCTTGGCAACATGGGCTCGGCCATGGCGCTGAACCTGGCCTTGGCTATGCCTCAGGCCGAGCCGCCTCTGCCACCACTCAAAGTCTTCAACCGCACCAAAGCTAAGGCCGAGAAACTCGCGGCCGCTGTGGAAGCCAAAGGTGGCAAGGTGGTCATTGCTGCCTCAATTGACGAGGTAGTGCAAACATGCCAGATCGTTTTTACTCTCTTACCGGCGATGAGGCAGCGGTGGCTGTGTATGGGGAGATGTGCGAGGCCGATGCCAAACACCGCCAGGCTTCTGACGAGCAGAGCAACACGCACACCGTCTGGGCCGACACTTCGACAATCTACCCTGATACGACCGGCGCGATCGAGCGCAAGGTTTCGTCTCTTCCCCGGCGCCACTTTGTTGCTTCTCCAGCGTTTGGTCCGCCCCCTGTGGCGCGCGCCAAGGACCTTATCTTTGCCACTGGTGGCAACTGGCGCTCGAAGCACATCATCTCTCCATTCCTCTCGCCCTGCATGGGTCGGAAGATTATGGACTTTGGTGGGAACCATGAGGTGGCGGCCCGGTTCAAGCTGCTGGGCAACTCATTCATCCTCGGCATGATTGAGCTGCTGGGCGAGTCGATGACGTTGGCGGACAAGACCGATGTGGGAGCCGGTCGCTTCTACGACTTTATCCAAGAAGTCTTCCCAGCTCAGCCAGCCATCTCGTACGGCAAGAAAATCCTCGACTCGAATTTCCGCGGGGAAGACGGATTCAGTCTCTCTGGCGGCATCAAGGATGCGAACTTGATTCGTCGTCTGGCCAACTCGGTCGACTGCCCCGTCAACGTGATTGACTCGGCCAATTCGCACATGATTGCGGCGCGGGCCAACGCGCCGCCCGACGCTGAGCTTGATTGGTCCTCGCTCGTTGCTGGGCAGAGGCTAACAGCAGGGTTGGACCCTTGGAAGGGGAAGCGTCCGGGCCTGCTGCGCGATTAAAACCCAGCTGCCCCTGCCCACCACAATTTACGTCTGCCATGCGTCCTTCTTGATTAGCCCAGTTCAAATGGGTGCATCCTACTTTGTACCCGGTCTGCTGTTGGCCCTACTAGGCGTGCTGATGGACGTGCATTCGCACATACATGGTCTATTTTCACTGTTGCAGTTTCACATGCGTCTAACATCTTTTGGCCTTGCTGCTCAGTCGCTATCCAAGTAGTCGTATTGGTAGTGATGACTCGTCAAGGGGATCAGATAGAAACAGGAGAGCGTGGCAACAGCTGAAAGAGATATGAGAGTGATAAAGCAATAATAATCAAGGTGTTCGCGAGCATATAGCGAGGGAAGGAATGGAGAGTAGCAAGAGGGGAGGGAAGAATATGCCCGGGACAGACATAAGCAGCTGGCCTTGATGCTGTGCAAGAAGGGCGGTAGCAAGAGAGGAGCAAATTATAAGGGCTGGGGCTCAGAAGGGCAGCCACCTCCCTCCCTGCCTTAGACAAATAGACGAAGTGGATGTAGGTTACTTGTCCCCCAGGTTGGGCGCGGGCGCCCTAATGGGCGACTCGGCCGGGATCGACGCGGCAGTTTAGTTCGAGCCGGATGGCTCGGCCATATGCGCGGATCATGGACTGGCCCCGCAAGAGTTGGGATGGTTACGAGCCCGGCGTCCAATGGGGCCGCGATAGCCCGGCTTACTCTGAGCAGGGGCGTGATGGGGGATGGGGGGATTCCGACCGGAGGCGCTGATGTGGAGAGAGGGGTTTCTGGCACGGGGGTGGAGCCAGCCGAGTCGGCCTCACTCAAGGCCGAAGCGATGGGTACACTGACTGAGCCCGGGTGTGCACGAGCATGGGCCAGAGCCTCATGCAACCGGGAGACTGCGACGGTGGCACTGGCTGCAGCAGACGTTCCATTGGACGGACTCCCGCTCCCACTCGACCCACCACGCCCACTGGGTTTGCGTGCATGTGCCTGCCGTGCCTTGGTATTGCCCCCTTGTCGAACCGACTTGGTTTCTTCACGGCTGGAGGTGCAATGATCCGAAGCAGGGCTCGCGTCCTGAGGGGAGGAATGCTTACGATCGGTTGGGCTTGATGAAAGAACAGGCACCACCTTCTTCCCCACCAGGGTGGGGGGAATCGAGGCCGAGGACGAACCACTTGATCCTGATTGTGCACCCCCTGCTTGGCTAGTTGCGACCAGGGAAGAGGAAAGAGAAGGTTGGGTGGTAACGTTGTCCGAGTCTGGATGGAGAAAAGTGCACCTCACCCCGTAAGGGCAATGTCCCCCCGTGTTGGCAAAGGTGCGGCATATCTGAGTTTTGTAGAGGTGATGCCTTTCAACAGGTCGCAGCTCGCTCTCCCCATGGGCAAACTGGCATTTGGAACCATATCGACAACTCCCCCGTTCGGTCCATTTGCGGCATAATTCCGTCTTGTACAGCTCCGTTTTGCGTTGGCTCGTAGGTACGTTCGGCCCTGCGCGTCCGTGCGATGCTGCACTACTTGGTCCGGTTGGCGGGGCGCGGGCCTCGGCTGGACCTGTCCCATGTCCGGACTTGTGGGAATAATAAGAACCGGGAAGGCCTTGTCCATGGGGGAGGATAGCAGGGACGAATGTACTCGGGTCGGTCAGCTGCTGGTCTTGCGTCGGACTGGAGATTGGATCAGCTAGGCTTGGCCCAGAGGCGGTCAAATCTCGCATTGAAGCGGGGAACGTAGGTCCCTCCGGCACCGGGAGACGTGTGTCCAACTCAGTACCAAGAGAATGGTCCGAAGGGACTTGGTCGGTCCACAAAGAGGCTGCCGAGGGTACAGTGGGCGGGATGGGGACAGAGGGCCAAATCCCACCCCCAGAAGAGGAGGATGGGAGCAACGAGGATTGCAAAGATGTATGGACCGAGGCAGAAGAAGAGGGTACTGCAGAAGCAAAGCGTATCTGGTGAGCTTGAGCCTGGTACTCCATCTGCGGATCGCGCGACAGCCCACCCTGTAGGTTAGGGCCGACGGCCCCTGTCGTCTGTCGGCGCAGAATGCCTATCCGGCGATCTGCGTTCGAGGAAGCCAGGTCCATTTGGGCCAGGCGCATCAGAGCGTTGGCCTCTGGGCCTAGGGGTAGGCCGGCGGCCAACGTGTGAATTTGTTCATAAGTGGCAGCCTGTTGTGGAGCTAAGGCACTTCGGCTTCGCGTTCGACGCACCTGCCACTCTGGTTGAAGGGCGGGCGAACACGGCTGGCTTCCTTGGGGGGTCGGGGGGCAGGCAGAACCAGGTAGGAACGTAGGAGCATGGCTTAGACGCTGGTACCCATATTCATCCTCGCATCTCCCTCCTGAGCTAGTAGTAGGATGTGGTAAGGAGTACACCTGTTCCCTTAGAGCGATTGGTGTAGCCCAGTTCGGGCGGCTGGGAGTAAGGGAAGAAGCCGCTTCGAGTTTACGAGCAAGATCAAGGTCCAAGGCAGGGGGCGGGAGGTAACCAGAATCCAACGATGGACCAGGCCCAGAGCCAGGATGACGGGGGATGGCTTGGGGTGATACTTTCGTTGGTCCAGCGTCGATGTCGGCCCAGGTACGAGGGGAAGAAGTCGGAACCAGCCGGGAGCGGGGGCTGACTGATACGCATGCAAAGGTGAAATGGGTGGTCTGACCGACAATTTCGGGCTGGCCTCGTCATGGTGGTCTGGAAGGGAGGGTGAGTCCAGGCAAGGGAAAGAAGTTTGTGTTGCGTGTAAGGGAGCTGAGGGAGCGGACGAAAAACGGGAGAAAGTGGTCATAGGAGAATGTGCAGAGGGAGACTGGGTCTCGGGAAGGCCTGCCCCATACCCGTTTGAGTCTGCAGCCAGGGATGAAGTGAACGCATGGATGGGGCTGTCGGTGGGAGAACGATTGCCGGCGGCCAGCAGCACCGCCATATACTCATTGGTCGTTGAAGTTGGCAGATGAGCCAATTCCGGTTCATGCCTCGTCTGTAGGGCGTCGGGGTTCAAGACGGGACGGGCAGAGATGGCAGGAATAGCGGAGCTAACCGTGTGCTTCAGTGGAAATAGTGGTGGGGGCAGCCATGGAGATCATGCGCTCATGACGCGACGGCAACCATGTTGAAGAAGGTGAATGTTGGGTTTGAAGCTGAGGTTGAGGCAATCACATATGAATAGTTCGGTTCCGGCAAGTTGCATAGTAGACAAGTAAGTGACGAGTTGATAACGTTGGTATAGCGGCCATGCAAAGAAGTGTGAATTGCAGGTGGCACACAGCGCGTTCGGCGCGAGTCCAGAAACGTCCAAAGCGCAGTAAGCGCATTGGCGGGGAATGCGCGCCACGGCATAACCACAAGCACATCGTATCGGTCACCCCACGCAGTCACAAGCGAGGATCAGAGCACGACGATCGATGATTGTTTAACGCAATGGTGGAGAACAGACGGTTGGGTTCCAACAACGGCATTCGAAAAAGGACAAAGTGAAGAAAGGCAGACACGGTCAGCTTCTGTGCTTTTGCTCATTGCCCTGCCCCCAGACGGTACCGTGCGCCGCGCGCACGCGGGTAAGTAGCATCACGACTCCTGGCGTTCCCCCTAGAAGCCACAGCACTGATACAGTCGTGCACGTCACCTCCCGTGTGCAGCCGTACCCAGTCCCGTAAGTCGCTAGCTAGTACTTCTAGTCTCCCAGAACTGGCAGCGGAGGCAGGCCATCGGCATCAAAAGAGTTTGAACAGAAACGTACCTCAGAATCCAATGCAGAATTTTCACGATCGCGCAGCCATACAGGGAGCTCCCCGTATGCACTAGCGACGCCGTTGGGGCCGAATGCTGCCCCGTGATCCCTTTCGTATACTGAGGAAGTGGCATGGAACGGGGCTGAAGTTAGGAGAGAGGGCGCAAGTCGTGCAGGGTAGTGGGCCCGTTGGAGGGAAGGAGGATCGAAGACAGTGTGAGGAGGCTGGAGAATTGGTTCAGAGTGAGGGGATAGAAGAAGATGGATAGGGCATGTTGAGCGGGGGGTGGGGGAGGGAGGCATGGCGAGGAGTGATTAGAGCTGAGCTCAACGCTCTTCCGCTTCGATTGATGGTGTTCGGTGGTGAATTACGAAGCAGAAACGAACGTCTCAGAACGAATGAGGCGGATGAGGAAAACGTGTGCGGGGCACAGACATGGCACGCGCTGAATTGGCGCGCTTTCGAGCAGATGGAAGGGGAGAGGGAGAGGCGGGGAGGGGAGGGGAAGGGAAAAGGAAAAGGAAGAAAGATCACGCCTCTACGGGAGTGGGAGAGTAAGCTTTGTTAAACCGGGCTGCCTGCAGGCCCCGGCGTGCTGAATGGCGGCGGGCGCTGAGGTGCTGAGGTGCTGAGGCACGGAGGCACTGATCCGTTGATATGCTGAGGATGTTGGCCACCAGGGCAATGGCAGGAAGAAGGGGCGCAGCCTGTTCGTTCAAGGTGGGGCGAGACGGGAGGAGGGCGAATGCGTATGAAAATGGGCCGCAGAGGAGGGTGGAGGCCGAAGCCGACGCGGGAGGTGGTGGTGGTGGCAGCACTCAACGTGCTCAACGCAGCGGAAGCCGATGCTCAGCGTCCCCGACCCTTCGGCCAATGAAGCTTGAAGCTGTTGCCGGACGGGGTGTTTGAACAAAACAAAGCAAGCCCTGCTGGTTGGGAGGCTGGCTGGCCAGGGTGCAGAAACCAGCGCCACTCGCCGTGGGCGAGTGTTACGTTGAGATGCGTTCATGATCGATGAGTACTTGAGTCTGGGTGCCATGGGTGTTTGAATACGCCACAAACTCACAGCCTCTGCCTCGAAGAGGCTGGGTAGTAGCCTGCATCCCACCTTCACCCCCGTCAACGGCATGTCGTCCGCAGAGTGAAGAGCGGGCTCTTTTCTCCGCCTCGGGCCTCACAGGCCTCATGTCTCACCCTTCAAGCTTCACACCTCCTCCCATGTCATTACAATCCAGTAGGGTCACGGCGCCTTTTCTGGTGCCCTCTCTGTGGGGTCCACAAGCCTCGTGTCGACCGTTTTGGTCGGGGCTATACCGTCAAAGAAGACAAACAAGTACATATTACATGCTGACGAAGCAGGGGGCGAATGTACCCTCCCAAATTTCTTGTCTCCAATAGGGCGATGACGGATCAATGTCGTCCAACCCCCCATCTTCGACATGGGTTCATCGTGTACACACACCCTACTACTGTGGCTGGCGCCATTCATGGTATCCGGAAGGCCTAGAGCCTGAGAGGGCTAAGGCCCTAGTCTAAGGTCTGAGGCTCAGGCATCAGCAGCCTGGAGCTTGAAAGCTTGAATATTGAATCCTCGGCACCTGTGCCAGGGGATGGTGATGCCCCGCGAGGCCTCAAGCGAATGCCGGCAAAAGCAGCCAACATGTGCATGATCGATCAGTCCGCCAGTGACCCGCAGACATTAGTATCCGTCACATAATCAAAACATCTACATATCGTATCGAACACTTCAGCGCCTCGAAGCTTGAAGCTTGACGAGCTCAAGAAGCTTGAGCGCATTGAATATTGAGGCCTAAGACCGAAGGCCCAGGTCTGAGGACTCGAGCATACTAGGCCCCTCAAACCTACCCTGGCCCGCCTCAAGCCCTCAGGCCTGAGCCTCAGGTCTCTCCTCGCGTGAGTGGGCCATAATCTTACCCACGCTCCACAGCGTCATGACGTGTGGCGATGACGATACCACTACGCTTTTGACGTTGAGAGGCCCCGTTTCCCAGTATTCAACGTACGACGCTCATCACAAAAGTCTTCACAGGCTTGAAGACTGATGTAATTGATGGACTACCGATTCTTCTCCGCATGCCCGTATGGGCTTGCCTCCTCGGTCTATCCATCTCATAGATTCAGAAAAAATCCATGACACTACCATAAAAGCGCTTGCTAAGCGCTACGCCTTCATTACCTGTTGCCGCCTTACCGGCAACCGAAGAACCATTGCTAAAAGACAAACGAAGACAACTATATGGAGGGGCGGAGCGTATACCGTGGGACCATATGGTAAGTGTGCACTTGTTGTGGCTATAAGGGACCTGCCATACATCATGCACTAGTGTTGGAGTGTGGTGGCATGTGGCACCACTTGGTGTGATGGCTGGATCGGCCATGTCGCTGGCAAGCGGAACTGGCTATAGAGTTCCGCGACTCGCGCGCTCCGGATTGGTTACCGTCGCGCCCTCGTTCCCCTCGTTCCTCTTCTCCCTGTTGCATTGAAGGTTGGACTAGCGTCAGGAGCTTACAAGAAGCTGTCTCTGGCTGTTCCCACCCTGCACAGTGCAATCGTCCTTAGCTTGGTAGCGTAGCTACTTCTCAGTTAACGGGCAACCGCGGTTCTGGGCTCTCACTGGTGTGACCGATTTGTCGCGCTCACCCATTGATCGCCCGGTCTAGTGCTTCACCCTAGCCCCCACTCTTTCAACTAGGACTACCAGTCAGGCTAGTCACCAGTCACACGTCACCCGTCACTATAGTCACTAGTCAATGTTCAACGTTCAACACGTACGTTCAACGCTCAACGTCAACACTAGTCACTATATAGTCGTTAAATGTCACCACAGTCACTAGTCACCTATATCCACCGGATTCACCAGGCTCCCCCAGGTTCTCCCTTACAGAGCTTACAGCCCACACTTAAAAGCTCAGCATGTGCTGCTCATACCTTCTTCATATGATCTGCTTTAATTTTGAATTGCTTTTTCGATACGAAAGTCCAGTTTTTTTCGGTTCCTAATTGCTAGAGTGCGACTTGGGAGCACTCGCGATCCTATGGATCAGCTGCAAAGCAGCCTTCAGACAAGGCATGAAGGCAAAGTGGTGAGCCACAAGTCTTCAAGCAACGTCTGATTGTGAGGAGCAACAGGTCAAGAAAGGAAGCAGAGGCGTACCTTCAGACAAGGCGTGAAGGCAAAGTGGGAAGCCACAAGTCTTCAAGCAACGTCTGAAGGGAAGGAGAGAAAGGAGAGAGAGAAGGGAGATGGAGCGAGCAGGGCGTGCGCGCCTGCGAGCGGAACGCTTCCGCTCGGCTAGGCGAGCGTCACCGATCCATTGAGGGCCGCGCAGGAGAACCCTAGCAGTACCTCTAACACTAATTGCTATGGTGGCGTTGTTGAGGCCTAAATCTTGGCACAGCGGCTGTCACAAGCACATTCATCGCACTCCTGGAAAAAGCCGGAAAAAGAGGGGTGCAGCGTACGTGATGCGTACTAGTTGGTGCGTGTTGAACGTTGAACTTCAATGTTGATGCAATGGTCATGTAATACTTCGTCTTCTCTCCTCGCAGTTTGAATGCGATGAGTCCTAGTGGCTTTCGTGCGGTCTATACTATCAGTACGTGGCCATCACAGTTTCTCTTATCTCGATTCATCAGTCTTCACAATCTCCTTTTGGTTGGCCCTTGCTCGGTGGTAAGATACCCTCCAGTCTGCACATACACTATCCCAACACGGGAACGAGGAAAAGTGTAACGCTGTTACGGGGCGCTCCGGTTATCTCCGGACGCTGAGCCCCGCATGTCGTAGACATCTCAGCCCAACACGCGTCAGTCCGGTTAGATTAGCGAGAGAGAGCCAGTCGACACCTTATCCTTGCTGCGGATATCATCACGCCCGCCATGGTCGCATCATGGGTTATCGGCAACGATGCTTGTGCCCAATGCGCCCAGTCTTGTCAGACCCTTGATGCTGCGCGACTACGCAGCGCAGCGCCTTGGAGAGCAAGGGCCCGCTGTGCATTAGTATTTACCTCTCTGGAAGTGCCCTCCCGCAATCTGTCATGAAGGCACTTGAGACCTGGTTCCCTCTGCGTATTATAAGCAGCCATGTCTAAGGCTTGCTAGCTGTGGTCCTTGTCGACTATCCTGGTCCTCTACCTTTGGTCTCCCCCCGACTATATACCACCAGTTCCTCTCTCGCCTTCCACCTTCTACTACCCTTACGCTTACGAATTTACGACTTCCGTCGAGTGCACTGCAAGCCGCGGTTACTCCTCATCAGTAGCGCTTGCTCTTCTCTAGGACTCTGTCTGTTCCCCGCCAGCTAAGCGTACCGAGTGTGATAACGCTGCGAGAACAGAGGATAACTTCGGAGCTCCTGGACCCCTTCAGCTGGTCTAACTACCTACGTACGCGGCTCCTACCCCTCGGAGGTCTGGACTGCGGCCTTTGCACGCAGCGCGCCACCAAAACTAAGGGTCTCTCCTCGCCTCTCTACACCCGCTCGGTTCAACCAGGATCTGGAGGAGGACCTAATGTCGAGCTACCGATTGATCTGTCCAAGGGTTTATACCCCTAAACTAACCGTCCAGAAAAAGGGTCCCGCGCTCCCATTCTCAAAGGAAGGATGCGTAGCGGAGATTCAAGAGAAAACACAAGAGGCGCTATACGAGCTAACGGCCTTCCACATTGTATGTGGCAGAGCGTTCGATGCCCATATATGCCCAACGACAGAGTGTCTGGAGCGGGTGCCCGTACCAACCGTTACCATCACATAGATTCAAAGAAGAAACGATTCTAAGTTATATGCCTTAGGCCTTAGGATAGCGTGTGCACTTGAAAAAGATGGGGGTTACCGGTTAGGGAATAAGCGTGTGAACGTCATTAACACGGACGTAGGGGTCGCATGGTTCCCATTGATATTGAAAGAGCTTACGGCCCCAGTATGATGTCATATGTCAAAATCGTCTCCAATGACCAAGACGAGAGAGTGAGTGGCGAGAAGATTGTCCCCACGGATGCAATTATGGGAATTACATACCGTGCGTGGCCAAAAACCATTTACTGTGGCTACGAAGAATGGAGAATGGAACATTTAGAATTGGGGAATCCACGGTGAGAGTGGCTGAGAAGAACACATTAGTACTTGGAGAACTTCCGTTGGTCCACAACCATCAATTAAAGACAGCGCATTGTCCTCTTGACTCTTGTATGGTGTTGCGACAGTGACTGGCTTCATGGCTGATCGCGGTGCACTTTCGACCTCACTACAGCCCGAGGCTCCTGGGCTCCCCGAAGACTGCTGATGCGCGCGTACACTCGTAAGCCAACGACTAGTAGCCTTCTCCTATAGCCCTCGTCCTGCTTCCGACCACCAGCGCCTCTCTCTCGCCCGCATGAACGCCTATGCTACTGTCCCAAACACATCAGCATCCATTACGGTCTCCATAGTCGGGTGGACCAGGACGTTCGCTACTATTGACCCAAAGCTGAGATCGTATGCCAATAAGGCCCAAATAGGCCTAGTAAGAACCCAACATGGCTGCGTGAAATGATCGAAGTATAATGGTTCAAACGTTCAACCTGAGTGGGCACACGGCGGCATCATGGATATCGTCATGGGGGGTTGATGAGTTCTTCAACAAGGGAACATGCCGCGTTAAACGACTTCTCTATTAAGACAGCAGAGGAACGAAAAGGTGGAAGAGAATACTGGGTGGGATCGGAAGGCGAAATTGAAATGAGGGGCAAACAAGCTCTTATGCGTCCGTGAGCCTGTTATAACTGTTACGGATGTCGCGGGACCATGAAGGAACCTTTGACGATCAGATCCATCTGGCAACCTGATCTCACAGCCTCCGTTGGACTCGTTAGTCGAACTCCCACTATTGGTTTAACGACATCGAGCTAGAGGAAACAGACAACGGGGAGGGGGGACGGCCAAAGACCCGAGGCCAATGTCAATTTTGGATGGGGGGGCATGCGGGGGAAAGCATGATGGGTGCACTGAAATGAGCACACCACACGGAACATAGAAGGACAAGAGCGCTAACCGAGGAGGATCTGTTCTAGAATAGCACTCCGTACAGCATCATGCCCAACGTGACAGACAGAACGCTTAAACAACAGTGCCGGCGTTGGAGGCGATACGGGCCAGAGATCGGCGCACTCCTTGGCCACGGGCCAGTGATGGCCGATCCTTCATTTCGCCCTTGGGGTTGACAATCACACCAGCGTTGTCCTCGAAGTAGAGGAACACACCGTCCTTCCTCCGCCACGTCTTGCGCTGACGGATGACAATGGCCGCATAACTGTCCCAGCATGTCAGTCATCATCGAAAAAGAAACAAAAAGGAGTCGTGACATACCCTTCTTACGGAGCTCCGGCTTGCCCTTCTTGACCGAAGCGACAAACATGTCACCGGCCGAGGCGGCGGGCAGACGGTTGAGGCGCGCACCCGTGCCGTGCACAGCAATGACAAAGAGGTTCTTGGCACCCGTGTTGTCAGCGCAGTTCATCACGGCACCCACGGGGAGACCGAGGGTCATGCGGTACTTGGTTCCTTGCGCACCCTTGGGCATTCTGAGTTATTCTGTCAACGTAAAGCAAGTCAGCCATCACGCCCATTCCCTCTCTCATCGCTCGTTCGCGGATACATAAAAGGCAGGCTGCCCGCCGCAACCCATGGCCAGCCCCAGGGTGCGGATTGACACAGGTCGAGCGTCACCGAGGTGGCCACAATATCGACAGCCATCTTTCCGTACGCTGCCCTCAAAAGGAATCCTGGTGTACACACCTTCGGTTTGTTGGCCGTCGACGGAGGAAAGGAGGCGGAGGTGCTCGAGAGCCAAGCGAAGCACCCTGAAGCTGGAAGAGACAGAACGGTAGGGTTGTAAAAGTCGCTACGTCCTGGCACTGCAGGAGTGTTTTGGCACCCTGCTGCGGCACGCACTTGATCATTGCTCGACAGGGTTGTGGATCACGCTTTCGGCGAAAGAGACGCCAAAATGAAGGTTTCACGTCCCACGTCACGCGTTGCCTGTTTTTGTCTGTTTCCCCCGGTTTTGCCAATCCATCTTCAATGGCACTTGCAATTGAAACAAACAAATCCCACTAGACCACCAGCAAGTAGCCTCTGGCGGGTCGTTAATGAAGGTGGTTCGGATTCTGTGGGGGACACGGGCTCGGTGAGCGATGTACCTTAAAGCTGAACCTATCTTCACACCGGTGCCTACTCTTCTCGAGAGGCGCGCTGCCCCACAATTTGTGGACTGAATACTGAGGTTGTGTCTGGCTCTCTCTGAGTGGTGTCGTTCTACAGGGTAAAACGACTGCGAACAGATGGATGCATTATGGTAGCTGCCCAGGATGTAGATACTAGGTCTCTACCCCAGGCGTGCATGAGGGGCAGCGGGTCCTCGATCTGCTCCCGCGGTAGCTTTTCGATAAACGCCTTGACGCACTTGACCATCGTCGGCGATGCGCGGCTGATCGGATCGGTCTGGTAAAAGTTCTTGATCGGGTTGGTCACGGTACGCCCGTCGCCTGGGCCAGGTTGCCGCTCGCAATCAGTTGGTCCAGACCCAAGAGCGCCGTTTCGGGACTGGTCGCTTCCGCCACATCGTACCGCACCAACGTGGGGGACAGGTCAAACAGGCGGTCCCGCAGCTCCAACGTACTGTCGTACGGTAGGGTCACGCCCAGTACCTCCGACAAGGCACGTACGATCTTCCATTCCTCACGGCTCGCACCGGGAGGAGGTACAGCAGCACGGGTAAGCTGGGTCCGGCCCTCAGTGTTGACGTATGTGACGCTCTTTTCGGTATAGGCCGCACCAGGCAGAACAACATCAGCATACTGCGCGCCGACGTCACCGTGGTGTCCTTGGTACACAACGAATGCCTCCTCGGGAATCGAGGCAGGGTCAAAGTCATCCGCATTGAGAAGGTAAATGAACTTGGGCTCCGTTTTCTCCGCCGCCTCAGAGGGGGCAAACCCAAGCTCGTTTGCTCCGTTGCGGGAGGCGGTGCGCTGGAGAATGCTAAGTCCGTTCCACTCGGGCGTAAGGAATTGCGCTTGGTGGTCCTTGATGTGCTGGGCAATGCCACTGAGGATGTGCTTGCCGTCTGGGTTTTCCAGCACCGCGCTGCCCACAATGATCATCGGCTTCTTGGCCGCCTGGAACTTTTGCGCAAACTCAGAAGAGCCAGTGAAAGCCTCCTGCAGCGCCTTGGCGTCCGTGCCTACGTGCGCATAGTCGTACGTCAAATCTTCTGGCTCGCCACCAATCCCAGGTCCTGCCCAAGACGGAGGAAGGCTTTGCGCAGACGGGCATTGACCAGAGTGCCTTCGTGCCGCGGGCTCGTGCCGACCAGCAACACCACATCTGCATCTTCAATGCCAGCAATGCCAGCGTTGAACGAGTAGTTGGAGCGAATATCGACACCATTGATGCTGGTCTTGTCCCCGCCAGGCAGATCCACGACCGTGTCGTCCGAACCCAGACGGTTGATTAGGTCCTTGAGTGCGGCCAATGATTCGGTGTCTGCCAACGCACCCGCCACCGCCTTGATCTCATTTCCCTCGGCCTGGGTTGAGATCAGCCCGCAGCAACAGATGCCAGTGCTTCGGGCCAAGTGGCTGGAACAAAGCGGTCGCCCTGCTTAATGAGCGGGCGGTGAGCGCTGGTACTTGAGGCCATCAACAGCAAAGCGCGTCTTGTCGTTGATCCACTCCTCGTTCACATCGTCGTTCGTGCGGGGCAGAACGCGCATGACCTGCACACCGCGCGAATCGACGCGAATGTTGGAGCCGACGGCATCAAGGACATCGATCGATTCGGTGTTTTCTCAGCTCCCCGGACGCGAATGGAACGCACCAGGTTTGCTTGTCAGCGCACCCACAGGGCACAGATCAATCACGTTGCCGGACAGTTCCGAATTGAGCACCTGCTCAACATACATGCCGATCTGCAGGTCGTTCCCGCGACCCGTCGTACCCATCTCCTGGACGCCGGCAATTTCGTTCGAGAAGCGCACGCAGCGGGTGCAGTGAATGCAACGTGTCATCACCGTCTTGACCAGAGGGCCCATGTACTTGTCCTCCACCGCGCGCTTGCCCTTGACCTCATGGAAGCGGCCGCGGTCAGCCCGTAGCGCATCGACTGGTCCTGCAGGTCGCACTCACCACCCCAGTCACAGATTGGGCAGTCGAGCGGGTGGTTGGACAGCAGGAACTCCATCACACCTTCACGCCACGAGTTGACCTTGGCCGAGGTGGTGCTGATCACCTGGCCTGGCATGGCGGGGAAGGCGCAGGAGGCGAGCGGCTTGGGCGCGCCCTTGCTCTCGACGAGGCACATGCGGCAGTTGCCAGCAACGTTGAGGCGCTCGTGGTAGCAAAAACGAGGGATCTGGGCGCCGGCCTGCTCGCACGCCTGGATCAGGGCGGTGCTGGGCGGAGGCTAGGTCAGCGGACATGGGCACAGGAGGGGGGGGAGGAGGACGGAGACGAGACGACGGACGTACCCCTGCGGCACCTCGATCTCCTTGCCATCAATGGTGAGCTTGATCATCTTGATGTCGGCGGGGGCAGCCTGGGCGGCGCGGGCCGACGTGGCGAGCGCGGCGGCGATGGTGGGCGCATGGCGCGGCGACACGCGCGCGAGCGGGGCAAGCGAGGCGCGCAGCAGCATGGCGTCCCTCGGCGGTGGTGGGGGCCGAGCAGAGCGCAGAACGCAGCGGGCGCGCCGGGGAAATTAGTAATTGCAACCCTAGCTGCCCGCGTGAAATGTTCAGCGGCACGGCGGCTGCCGGCCTCCGATCCGGTCACGTGGACAGGCAGCAGCTGCGCTGGCACAGCAGCTAGTGCGGTGATGTCATCGTCACCAGCCCTCGTGGGCCGACGCTTCGCCCTCCGCCTTGCTCCGCTACCGCCGTCTGTGTTCCCGGCGCGCCTCCATCCCCGCCGCCCCCTCCGCCATCCCCGCCGCCAGGGGCGATGGCCAGCTCCAGCACCCGCGCCACCGCCGGCACCGTCCCCGGCACCGTCCCCAGCATCGCCGCCGCCGCCACCACACCACCACCCCACCACCACCAGCCCCCCCCCCCGCCCCCCTTCCTGCGCCCCTCCATCGACGGCACGAGAGCGAGTCCACGAGCAGCACCGTCACCGTGCGTGCCTCGCCGCGCAGCCCTCGCACCCGTTTCCGCACCGCCGACGATCTCCCCAGCACCGACACGGCCAGCTCCTCCTCCGCCTCGACATGTGCCCCCCCCCTCGCACCTCGACCTGGCCACCTACCCGACTCACGACCTGCTGCGCCTCCTCGCTGCCGCTCCAGCAACTCGCCGCCTCCAACGACCGTCTGTCGCGCCCCCCCGCCGCCCTCGCGCCCGCACCCCTCTACCGCCCCCCTACCCCGCCGCCCCTCCACCCCCTGCTCCGTCCCCTCCTCCACAGCCTCGTCCCCTGATCACGACCCCCGACCCGCACGATGACCGCGATAGTCCGCCCCGCATTACCTCCGCTGCGCTTGCTGCGCTGGGCAAAGAAGGGGGCGGACTGTGTTTCCGGGCGCGGCAGGTGCCTGCGATTTCGGTGGAATCTTACCTGCTGCGTATCTTCAAGTACTGCCCGACGACCAACGAGGTGTTTGTGTCGCTGCTGGTCTACTATGAGCGCATGACCCGGCTGGCCACTGTGTATCCCGCCCTGCACGGCTTTTCCCTCAATTCGTTCAACCTCCACCGCCTGATCATTGCTGGCGTCACAGTAGCCAGCAAGTTCTTCTCGGACGTGTTCTATACCAACGCTCGCTACGCTAAAGTGCGTCGTTACCTCCTCCTCCTTGCCCGGTGAAAGCACGAGCACGACCCAACCACCGTGCCTTACTACCTAACCCTCCCCTTCTTTCCTTGTTCCTTTTTCTTCCCAGGTGGGCGGATTGGGTGTTACGGAGCTCAATCAACTCGAACTCCAGTTCCTCCTGTTGAACGACTTTGATCTCTCCGTCCCAGTCGGGGAGATGCAAGGGTACGCGGACCAATTGTTGCGCTTTGGCCTGGGCCGGCCCCCGACCCCTTCTTCCCCTTTGCCACCCCAAGACCATCCGTGCGGACCTAACTCCCTTTCCTTCCTCCCCTCCCCTCCCTCCCTCCGCCCTGTCTTGCTCTCTCGCTAGCCCTCTTACCCCGCCTCCCCCACTCCCAGCGCCAAGATCCCCCTTGCCAGCTCCGCTCCTGATCCTGATGCCATAGTGGATTGGATTTCCCATGTAGCATTTTCTCTCCCCTCCTAGCCTGTCCGACCTGATCCCATTCATGTTGGCACCTAGGGACTGCCTGCGCTGGCCTTGCTTGTCAGTGGTCCGTCCGGCCGCGCTCGCCGGCCGCCGGCCGAGTGCGGACGAAGGTGCGGCTCGTCCGGGGACAGGGGCGAGAAGGGGCGCGGGAGAGGCTCGGAACCAGTGGCAGAGATAGCGCTGGCACCTGGACTGGCCATGACCTTTTCGCGCATCAACGGGTGCGCTTCGGTGCCTGGACGCGAGGCGGGACGCGAAGTAGCACGCGAGGGGGGACGCGAAGTAGCACGCGAGGGGGGACGCGAGGGAGGACGCGAGGGGGGATGCGAGAGGATGCGAGGGAGGACTGGGTCCCCGCTCCTCAAGCCCACGGCCTGTACTGGACACCCGACGCCGCTTGTTCGCTGTAGGGGCGAAGCAGCGGTCCAGCGGTCGCGCTTGGTTGGGGCTCGACCGAGTGCACTGCTAGGCCGTCCCGTCGGCCCGCTAGCCAGGGCTGGTGCGCTGGTCGCTGACCCCACTGACGAGCGTGGGGGCGAAAGGGCCGGTGGGGCGGTGGGCGCCGAAGGAGGCCGCACAGGCTGCTGGTACCGTGCGCCCCCGGCCAAACCCAGCAGCGCATCCACCGCACCGCTATCAGCTTCCCGCAGCTCTTCTTTCACGTTCTCGGGGGCGTCTGGATCGGACTTTTGTGCTTTCCGGCGCGGGCGGGGCGAAGGTCGTTTTTTCTTGCCACTCGCCGGCTCGCGTCCCACGCCCAACCCGTCGTCTTGGGCCCGCAGCGTCGGGCTCCCACCCGCCCGGGCCAGCAGGGCGCTGCGCAAGCTCCCCGTTCGCAGGGAGGCGCGCGTCAGACGTGGTAAGCGGACTGGGCGCTGCGTCGGCACGTTCCCGTTCGGCCGTTGGAACGAGGGAGGGACCCCCGCCTTGGGCTGCAGCGCAGGTAGCCCGCTCGCCATTCTCGGCGCTTGCATTCCAGGCCGAGCGCATGCAGAGTCGGTACGGCGGCGTGGGATACGGCTGGCCCCTCTTCGCCTTCGGCCGGCTCGTACGAGCCCGACACATACTGCACCGCGTCGGGGACATCCAATGGCGTTGGTGGTCGGCGGGCGGGAGCACAGGCTGGGTTGGTTGGGCGAGAAAGGAGCGCAAGCGCGCTCGATCACTGCATTGTCCGGGTCCAACTGGGCCGCGCGCACATAGGCGTCCCGCGCATCTTGCCATTGGTTGTTGCACGTCTCGTACAGACAGCCCAAGTTGAACCAAACCTCGGGGATGCCCGGGTGAAGCTGAATGGCACGACTAAACGCATCCAGCGTATCTTCGTACTGCTCAATCCGGTAGTACAGCAGCCCAATCGAACACCAAAACGTAGCTTGGTTCCCGTCGCGGTACACGGCCTGCTGGTACGCCTCGTACGCCTTGTCGTAGTTTTCTTGAACCATCAAGGCGCGACCGAGAAGGTACCACGTTTGCGCATCCGCCGCATCGCCCTCCAGCGACACGGTCAGGTACTCCACCGCCGCTCGTGGTCTGCAAATGGCGCGGCGGGGTGAAGATACAGGCCGCCCAGCTGTTGCAGCACCTTGGCGTGCTGGGGTAGCTCGGCAAGCACCCGCTCGTACGCTTCTTTCGCCGCCCCCAAGTCGCCCTGCAGTTCCGACACGTGGCCCACTTGGAACTGGATATCGGCCTGTTTCAGCGGCGCGGGCGGGTCGGGAGAATGTAGCGGAAACTCGAGGCTGGCGGCAAACTTGCGCTGTTGCTTGTAAATCACCCCGAGACGGAAAAAGATTTCGTTGGCCTTGTCAAGTCGTGGTCCATGCTGACCACACTCGAGAACGCTTGTTCGGCCTGGTCCAACAGACCATACCGGTCGTACAGAATACCAATCCCGTACCATAGCCGTGGCTCTTTGGCGTTGGGCAGGTTGTAGAGCGCTTTCTGGTACGCCGCATACGCATTTTGCAAGTCGTCCATCAGCAGGTAACAGTGGCCCAGCGCCCCCCACGTCTCGCCATCCTCAGGGGCCAGCTGGAGCGCGCGTTGAAGCACGTCCACCGCCACATCCAGCTGCTCCATGTCCCGGTACACGTTGCCCAGCGCTCGATGCGCCGCCAACGAGTGGGGATCGTGCTGTAGTGCATTCTGGATCGATTCAATCGCCCGTTCGTAGCCATCGCGACCGCCCATGGTAGATGCCGCCGAGGCTAACGTCGCGGGAAGGGGGGGGGTTAGGTTAGTATATCATAGCGAGCAGCCGGAAACCAAACTGTACACACCAATTGACAACCACGTTTCGACATTGGCTTGCATCAACTCTTTCATCACCCCTACCGGTTCTCGGGCGGGAACCGGGAGCTGGGCCGAGGCAGGGCGCAAAGGCGGCGAGGAGCTGGTGCCAGCTGCCTCGGCACCCGCAGCCACCGTGCCCGGCGCAACACCATTTTCCACACTCCCTCTTCCTCCTGCCGTAGCATGGACCGGCACGGGCGCCACCACGCGCGCCACGCTCGCTCCTGTCCCTTCCATCGGTCTCTCTCGTAGCACGGGCGATTGCAGCGGAAGAGGCATCCTACCCATCGTCGGAGTTGGTCGGAGGCGGTGCGCTTCGCCTTGGGCATGCGCATGAGCAGGAACATGAGCAAGGGCGTGACATCCGCTTCGGCTTCAGTGGGGGCATGGACAGCCTCCATGTGTTGAGCATGTGCATGAGCTGCGGCGTCCATCTGGGCCTGGGCCTGGGCTTGGGCTTGGGCTTGTGCTCGCGCTTGTGCTTGAGCTGCATGGGCTGCTTCGGCTGCTTGAGCTGCATGAGCTGCTTCGGCTGCTTGAGCCGCTTGAGCTGCTTGAGCTGCTTGAGCTTGTGCCTGAGATTGAGCTTCGGCTTCGGCTTGTACTGCCTGTGCCTGTGCTTGGGCTTCGGCTTGGGCGTGTGCTTGGGCTTGAGCTTGAGCTTGGGTCTGCGCTTGAACGTGGGCATGTTGAGCATGGGCTTGTTGAGCATGGGCATGAGCATGAGCATGCGCGAGCGCTTGCGCTTGCGCTCGATCCTCTTCCCTCTCGTCCGAGTCAGGAGGAGCAGCGTAGGGCGGGAGAAGACTCATAGCGACGCCCTGCCGGCGGTTCAGCTCATACTCCCGCTCGTACGCCATCAGCCGTTCGCGTGTACGTTCCCCAGCCGGCAGCATATGCAGCGCATGGGGACCACGCCGCGCATTGTCCCGCTCCCATTTCCACTCCCACTCGCGCTCCTCCGTTCCTGCAGGCGACGCGTGGCGAAGTGGGTCGACTTGGGCGTGGGCAGCCTGAGCCTGAGCGTGGGCTTGAGCTTGAGCTTGAGCTTGAGCTTGAGCTTGAGCTTGAGCGTGGGCGTGGGCTTGGGCTTGGGCTTGGGCGTGAGCATGAGCCTGAGCTTGAGCCTGAGCATGAGCCTGAGCCTGAGCCTGGGCCTGGTACTCGTACTCGTACTCGTACTCATACTCCCGCTGGGCGCGCTCGCGCTCATACGCTGCTGCCATCCCGCTCCTCCCACGGCACCTCCCTCGGCGGGCGAGGGGACGCTTCGTACCGCGCGCGGCGGGGCGGCATGCCCGGGTGCCAGGGGGGCGTGGTGGCCCGCCTGGGCTGGCGAGGGCAACGGCGACGACCGGGGCCGATGGGCGGGGGCGGGATGGGGCCGGGGCCGGGGGCAGCGGCGGGGCCCGGGCGGATGGCGGTGGGGAGGGCGGCAGGCGAGTAGGGGCGCGCGCATGGCCCAGCACCGAGGGGGCGGGGCGGCGGGGGCGGCATGCGCATCTGGCTCCACCTCGCGGTCCTGGCATAGCGCACGGATACGGGCGGCGCGGCATGGCGGCGGCGGGCGGTAGGCGGCGCTGGGGCTGTACTCGGGCGGCGGCGCGGCGTACGCGGGCGGGCGGCGCGGCCACTGGGCATGCTCGGGCTGGTCGCGGGAGGCGGCAGGCGGCGGCGCATAGGCGTAGGGGCGCGCATACACGTCGGGCATCCGCCGGAGGCACGGGCTGGCGCTGGCTGTACGCCATCGATCGGGGTGCGGTGGCGGCGGGCGGCAGGCAGGGGACGACAGGGGGACGGCAGGGAGAACGGCAACGCCGACGGCAGACTGCAAGGGGCACCCGCACAGCTGCTAGCAGTGGATTGGTTGAGCCAACGCGGCCGAAGATTGCTTGCAGCCTCTCGGCACACGCACACCGCCCAGCAGCATGTGTGCCAGGGATCTAGTCAGCTAGCCAGCGCACAGCGACTGCCGTGATTGCATGGATGGGTTCATGAATGGGTGCGGGCACGGAGCACCGGGTGAGTAGTGACTAGCACTCGTGTACTCACGTACGCACATGTCACATGTCACACAGAGTCGTTGGCAAGTGTGCTGGACCCTGGGCACCCTGCAAATACCGCCGGCGGCCTGCGTTGCGACCCTACCCATCCGGCTGATGCATGGTGCATGCATGCATCGATGCAGTCGACCATCGGTCAATCAATCTTCAAGTGACGCGTGACGTGTGACGCGCGGGACGCAGGACCGAAAACAAACCAGGCCCTGCAATTCGGGACATCCGACGCAACGCACAACCCAGACACAAACGCCCTTCCATTCAGCCCCCGCCGCATCAGGCGCATCTGCATCCGATCTCACATCTCAGATCTCCCATGTCACAAGTGTCACATGCTCCAGTCCCCGAGTCACGCGCCACGAGTCCCTGGTCACCGTCACGCGTCACCGGTCACCCGGTCACGCCTACCGCTTAACGCGTCTCTTACGCCACCACAAGTAATGCATGCATCATACATCAATGTTGCATGTGACATGTGACATGTGATCGGTGACTGGTACGTTTAGTATGACAAAACGTGAGACACATTGGGGCATTTCTTAACCGTAAAATGCTATCAACTTGGTTGCAATCGCTTTTCAATCAATTGGCCATCGATCACAGTGACATGTGACATGTGACATGTGACATGTGACATGCCATTCATGTCATGCATGTCACATGTCACCGTTACGCCTTACCCGCTACAAGTTAAACCAGTAACTAGTAAAGCGTAAAGCGCCCGCAAAGCTCGCAACACGTAAAGCTTAAAGGTTCAAGCTTCAAGACGTTCAAGGTACGTTAAACGTTAAACGTTAAAGGATAATGGTCTCCTCGCAACCAAGTTATTCATGGAGCATGCACGTTGCACCATGCATCGCCTCAGGACTTAGGTTCGTTATGCGCTCAATACCTTGCGCTCAATACCTCAGTCGCCAGTGGCTTGGTACTGAGTACGTCAGTCTCATCGATCATCATGCATCATGCATCAAATTAACATCAAAGCGCTCAGCTCGTTCAACGTACTCACTTGATGTTCCGGCCTGTTCCGGCTTGAATCTGACGCGCTGACGTTCCGCGTCCCAGGATACCGGCATCAAGCAATCATTAATCAGTAACTAGTCACTAGTCACTAGTCACTACTCACTACTCACCGTGATGTGGTGGTGCCAAGCCCTGTTCAAGACATATCACAGTACTGGTCACTTGTCACATGTGATGCATGTCAAGCTAGTAACTAGGAGGTAGTAAGGCCTAAGGCCTAAGGGTTTGTCCTAAACGTGAAACACCGGTCACATGACCTTTCACCGCACCGGCCCTCTCATCTTTCTACTTCCCGTTCGTAACGCATAACGCGCAAGGCCCAAGGCTTAAAAGCTTACAGGGAGACGGGAAACGAGCGTCAAACGTCACGCGTCAAGTCAGTGGTGGTATCACCGATCACCGGGCGCATTATTGAGGTTCGGTTGGTTCGGTTCGCACGAAAAAGCGTGTTGGACGTTGGACGTTGGGTTGACCGGTGACCAGTTAATTTGCAACTCCCAGCAGCAGGTGCATGGAAGGGTCTGGCGACACGAGTGCGATCTGAGACCAAAGACCAAGGGAAGCAAAGGATGCCCTGGTCCGAAATGGACAAGGGGCCAGGATCGAGGATCGGCGAAGCAATGATTTGACCGTTGAGATCTACCTGATGATCGATGATCGATGATCGATGAGATTGATGAGGTAAGAGGCCCGTGACACATGCGGCTTGCAAATTGGAATTGGTAAGTGCACTTGAAACATTACGTCAAGGCGCCTTCAATATTGCAACGTTATTGCAGCCCATCGCAACAGCGATGGCATTCCGCCGCGCCACCCGCCGTGCATTCCGCCCGCGCAGGTGGTTTTTTTCTCCTGCTCTCCAGCCGACGGCTCAAACCGTGTGGCAGCCCTGGCCTTCGCACGCTGCAAGCACCAGGCCCAAGCACCAAGCACCCAGCACCCAGCGCCCCCCACCCCCACCGCCATGGCCTCCGCACAGCGCGACAGCAGTCGCGCCTTCCAGGACGACTTCATCTCCTTTGGCCCTCCCCCGCCTCCCCCCCTCCCGCCACCCACTCTCCTCCGCCCCCCTCTCTTGACGACCTCATCGCGTCCGTCGATGGCCACGACACCCCGGCCCACGAATCCCGCAAACGCAAGCGCGATGCCGGCGTGCTCGACCTCACCACCCCCTGGTCCAAGGACGTTGACTGGCATACCGCCGCCACGCCGCCCAAGCGCTGCACCGGGAAATCGTTGCGTTTGACCGCTACCTCCCTACCTAACCCCGACGAGCACGAGACCCGCCGCGCTGCGATTCAGCTCATCCGCCAGACGGTCACCACGCGCTTTCGCGATGCCCAAGTGCACAGCTTTGGCAGCCAAGAAACGCGTCTTTATCTGCCCCAAGGCGATATTGACTTGGTCTGTGTGTCCGAGTCGATGGGCCAGCAGAACCCGCGGCGGATCCTCCACGCGCTTCGTACCGTCATCCAGACCAATGGCATTGCTGACGACATTCAAGTCATTGCCCATGCCCGCGTGCCCATCATCAAATTCACCACCCTTCCCTCTCTGGGCAAGTTCAAGGTGGACATGTCCCTCAACCACACCAATGGTATTGCCGCCGCGCGCTTTGTCAACTCGTGGCTCCGGCGCCAACCGGCCGTACGGCCGCTGACCATGTGTGTCAAGCTCTTGCTCGCCCAGCGTGGCTTGAGTGAGGTGTACTCTGGTGGACTGGGAAGCTTTGCGTGCACGCTCTTGGTGATCAATTTTCTTCAATTGCACCCCAAAGTTCAGCGCCGGGAGATTGACCCGTGTGACAACCGGGGTCTTGTTGCTCGAATTTTTTCGCTCTATGGCAAGCAATTCAATTACGATCAGGTTGGCATCACCGTTCGCGGCAAAGGCGGCTACTTTTCCAAAGCGCGTTCGGGATGGAAGGACGAACGGCGTCCGTTCCTCTTGTCAATTGAAGATCCGTTGGATACGACCAACGACGTGTCCAAGTCCTCCTTAACATTCTCAACGTGCGCCAAACGTTCAGCGGTGCGTACGATGTGCTAAGCAGTGCCTTGTGTCGATTTGATCCGACCGCCGACCCTGGCCGCCACCTGCTTCGCCCCTCCCGCACCAAATTTGATGACCAAGGCCGACGACGAGCGGTCGAGCCGAGCCGTGACCCCCGCTCGCTCTTGGGGTGCATCCTCGGTATCTCAGAGGAGGCCATCAAACAGCGCAATCGGGTACGTCCCGCCTTCCCCCCCCCCTCCCTGTTTTTGTCCGCTCATCGGATCCGAGATCCATCTACTGACTATATACAGCTATCGCGTCTCTCCGAGTCGGGGTACGTGCACAGCAAGTTGAAAGGCCTTTGGAACGGGAGAAGGAGCCCGATGCCGTGCCCAAGGCGACCAAGTCCCCGCCTTCCCCCCCTTCCTCTGCTTCCCCTTCTTCCTCGCCTCCATTGAGCCAAGCAGAGCGAGAGAAGACGCGCGCCCAGGTCGAAGCCACATTGGGTGTGGAGGTGGGGTCAGGGAAGTCTGCCAGTGAACCCGCCAGCCCCTTGAACGCCGCAGAGGGCAAAAGCAGCGCGACCAAGCTGGCTGGTAGCGCGAGTGAGAAACAAGGCGCTCAGTCGTCGCAGTTGGACGAGGAGGTGGAGGACGGCCCAAAAAGCTCGCTCGGATCAGTCGGCGCCAACGGACGGATTTTTGGACGAGCAAGTCGATGCAGTCCTTGAGGGGGGAACGAGGAGGAGTCAGACTAAGTTCCTACGTGCCTGAGCACAGCTCCAATGGCTGCGGCCGTGTCTGAGCTGCTGCTGAGCATGGCCGCCACGATCGTTCAAGGGGACGTGAGCGAACGGCAGTGAGGCCTGAGGGGGGAGACGCGGTTTGGACCACGAGGTGGTTCCGTTCCTTGCGTCGATACGACACTTCCAGGAGCCGAATCGGGACAAGAAGAGATGGCTGGCGGTGAAACGCAGCGTGCCTCAATCCCTTCATGGCCGTCGTCCATGGCGGCTGGCCCGTGTCAGATTCGGCAGGCCAATTTTCCATGTCACATGAAGCTGCGGGGGTGGATGGGATGCAGTACAGTAGACTGAGTACTGCTGGGCGATGGGGTCGATGGGGCCGCTTTACCCCGTGTTGATCAGACGGCGCGTCATCGAGCCAGCGCTCAGCGTGGGCTCAGTGCTCGGTATTGTTTATCAGTACTCGCACTGGGCCTGGCTTGGACGCAGAGCTCGGACGGACATTGTGGTGTCTACGCAAGAACTTGGGTGGTCTCGGCTGGCATCGGGGCAGATGTGCATGATGGATGATGTACGATGCATGATGATGGCGTTGTGACAGGGGCAGCACTGTCACATGTCACCAGTCAATATCAATCGCCCCTAGCCATTGGGCAGCCAATCAAATGGCCAATCGCACGATCTGAGCCCTCAGCGCGTGCAATATTAAGCGCTGTGCGCACCGACCCCCGACGCTGCTGTTAATTAGGGGGACTGCCCCGAAAGGCGTTGTCCGGTAGTAGAGCGCTTTGGGGGGGGGGGAGGGGCAATCGAGCGATCTCCGATTCCGAGGCAGGAACGCATGGCGTGTGTGATAGAAAGCTATATCTCATCCTGCGGGGCGCCCCGTCTCGGCAGGTTGATGCAAAGGCTGCACCTGCTTTCCTCTTAAATCTAGGCCCCATTCTCTTCCGCCGCCTTGCTATCGACCCGCCTCCACCACCTCCATTGCGTCCACGGCCATCATCTTTGAGGGCCAAACGTGTGACTCGCAGCACGAACGCGTGCCTGTGGTGAGTACTGATGAGTATACGCTGAGGGCGGGGTGCCCATCCGAGGAGTGATTGTGGTTGTGAGCGGCACCAAGCCCCCTCCCCCGTGCTGGGAAAATCGAGAATCGAGTATCGATTTTGGTACGTACCGAGCGGCGAACGCCGCAACCGCTCGGCCCTACCGCTGCCACCAGCGCAGCACCGCACACAGGTGGCGCCGTTTTGCATAGCCGACCTCCTGCTGACGCCCTCTCCACTCCGTCTCATCAGAGTACCCTCAGCACCAGACCAGGCTTGCCTGTCTAGCCTTCCACCACCATGCCCGATCCGGACCATGGCTGGCTTGTTGAGCACACCCTCCTCCCGGCCACGATCAAGATTGCCTCCCCTCGTATGTGCTGCCCATCCCCCCATCCTTGCCACTTGCCCGGCCAGCAAGTTGGTTGCCACCACCGAGCAATCCCTTCAACCTCTCGCTCCTGGATGAATTTGTCCATTCCGAGCGCGCGCTTCCCCGCCCGCCTGTCACACACCGCCCAGCGGCCCGGGACCCACGCTTGGAGCATGCCACCCCGAATACTCCTGTGCCCACCTCGCCGAGCAACCCACACCCTCAGAATGGGTAGGGTACGGGTACGTATGACGGGTACGGAGCGATTGCGTCAAAGATGGAATCGGGGCAAGGAGAGCACCCCCCCACCCAAGCAAGATCAAGGCAACTTTCGCTTTTCTCTCTACACTCTCGCCTTGGGACAAACGATTCGTGCGCATCACCTCTCGGATCTCCCTTGGAAGGGCAAACGTTGACAGCTCCTCCATGGCTCATCACCTACCCCTGATCTCCCTGCAGCACCCGAAAGCAAGCGCGGGTCAATGGGCACGTCCTCTTCAACCACCTCCTCCGTAAGCCGGGGTGCCGCTGCTATTCCCCCCTCAGGAGGGACCTGGTGGCTGGATATCTCAGTCCCACGCCCGGAGAGAGATGAAGGTGTTGTCAAAAGGGTTTGGTTGCACCCGTTGACTACCGAGGACATTCTAAGAAGAAGAAACGGGAAAAGATTGAGCTGTTTCGCCACTATTACCTTGTGTCGTTCCGGTCCTTTGACCAAGACCCCTTTAGCCCCACCTACCTCCAACCGCTCAACATGTACATTGTCGTCTTTCGTCGCGGTACGCTTTCCTTTCACTTTCGCCCCACCCGGCATCCACGCCACGTACGAAAGCGGATTGAACAGCTGAAAGATTATTTGGAGGTGACGTCCGATTGGATTCTTATGCGCTCATGGACGACATTACCGACGCGTTTGGTCCCCTGATCCAGGGGATTGAGTACGAAGTGGATGCGATTGACGATGCGGTGCTCATTCTCAAGGGGAGAACAAAGCGATATGCTGCGTCGGATTGGTAGCTCGCGCAAGAAGGTGATGGGTCTGCTCCGTCTGGGCAGCAAGGCCGATGTAGTCAAGGGTCTGGCCAAGCGCTGCTCCGAGGCAGAGGGTTCAGTCACTCCCAAGACAGAGATTGGACTGTACCTGTCCGACATCCAAGACCATCTCATCACCATGACCCAGAACCTGAACCACCACGAAAAGATTTTATCTCGCGCTCACTCCAACTACCTGGCTCAAATTTCCATTGAAATGACGGATGCCAACAACCAGATCAACGATGTGCTCTCCAAGCTCACTGCATTGGGTACAGTCATCGTACCCCTCAATATTATCACCGGCATGTGGGGCATGAACGTCAAAGTACGTCCCCCCTTGGATCCCTTCCAGATCTCATCCCACTGGATGATGACGAGACGAAGATCAAAGAGACTGACCAGTGTGACTGGATTGACAGGTTCCAGGCCAAGTCGACGAACACGACAGTCTGTACTGGTTTTTCGGCATTTGTCGTGCATGCTCTGCATTGCCTTTGGCGGGTTCTTGTTGGCCTTGCGATACCTCCGCCGATGACGATTCCTCTTCTGCATACGATCGGGCCTCGACTCCCAAGCATTATGTTTTGGCAGCCGGACGGCCCGTTTTGGTACCCTCTCGATATGTTTTGTTGTCCACGCACCGCCCTGCCTTTTCTCTGTTCCTTCATACCACGATGCAATCCAATTTGATCTGAACCTGAGATCCGAACAATTGATGACGCCAAATGGCTGATGAGATCGACGAGAACCGCGCATACAGCAAACGGCGTGTTAATTCCAACCTCTCATTCCTTTCCTCCTCCTCTTCGTCATATTCATAGCCTCTCCGGATCAAAGGCAAAAAAGTGAGAGGTTTCATTCAACATGATGCCCAGATCTTCTATCTTTATTGACATGCAAAAGGAACACACATGTCTTGCACGTCCTGACGTGGATGACTCGACCATCTCTCTCCTCCATCTTCCCCTCCCTGCCAACCGCGACGCGTGACGCGTGGTACCTGAATAGTGAGTGATTCTTGGTCGATTGAAATGAAAAAAAACATTTTGATTTGCTGGACTTCGCACGATTACAGAGAGAGGCTCATTTTCATCAGTGCGAATTGCTGCAAGAGTGTGGCGCCCGCTGTCTCGTCCTTCTGGTGCGCATAGGTGTGTGTATGACTCGGTTGGGGTCATGCCGAATGGCTTGTCGTAGCCAAACGTAGTGTAGCAGTCTATTCTAGCCTAGTCGCCGCGGCGCGATACGGGCACGTGACTCCGCTTCACCTGACAGGGACAGAAACCGCAGCACACGCCAGTTGGTTTTCCGCGGTCATATGCGCCGACGGACTGCGGTGGTTTGGAGGCTGCTCTGGCGCTTCACTCGCTTCGACGCCTGCGGGCTGCCCCAGCCATACTACACTCACCAGTGCCTCAGCTTGGGTGTACACGGCGAGTGCCTTGTTAGAGCTTTGTTATACGCGTCTACTTAAAGTACTCCAGGACGCGTCATCCGCAGTACTCAGTCTCGGGGCCAATGGGGGGCCGCGCGTTCTGAGCACCACCTCACTCTGCCCATCTTGCCCAACAATGACGCTGCCGAACCGTATATATACGCAGAGACACACTGCCCCCTGCAAGGGGCTTCCTCCGCAGCACAAAACCACCTGTATATATCCTGTTCTTCCCGCAACTCACAACAGCCAGCCTCCGTCCTACTTTGCCCTCATCATTCCTCCCAACTCAACCGACCTTCACCAGTCGCTACGATCAACATGGTCCTGCCCACGCCCCCATCAAACGTCGCAACCTCTTCGGCTACTATGCAGGCTCATCACTGTCGATACAGTATGCCGAATCCAGCAGCATCACCTCGCCTCCAAGCGTGCTCACCCGAGCGACCACAAGCTATTCCGACTCGGTTCAGACGATTGGTACTACCCTAACAACCTTCCCTGGCGATGAGCGTTCATCTGCCATCCCCATTCCAAGTACCGAGCCCAAGGAACAAAGAAATGCTGGTGGAGGCGTACCCTTTAATGGAAGCTTCGAGCGACACCCACTCATCGCCCTCCTACCAAATCAGTGGGCTTCCTGTTGGAGCAGTTGGCTCCTCTTCCGAACTAGATTGGATGGATACGGAGGAGATACCTATTAAAGGAGACCAAGAAGACTTGCCAGCGTACTCTCATCGACCCCCGGTGTCTTTCCGCATGAGACGTCGTTTCACGTCGCGTCTGACCATTAATGGGCAACATGTCCGCATCACGGTATGTTTTTTGTTGATCTCCTGCTTTGCGCTTGTTGACGGCATCAGCCAGAATGCTGACTATATATGTGTGGGTGTATAGGACGTACCTAGCTCGGAACCCTTTTCCTTTACGAGGAAGGCACCGTCTTGCCTATGCCCAGAGGGACCCACACCTACCGCTTGTCCTATGTCCACTCCATCCTTCGTGACCCCCAAACAAGGCAAGCTCTTCTAATTCTGCAATCAAGTCCCACGAGGGGGGTCGATTTATCGCCTACTCTCCCGAGCAACCTCGAGTGTCTTTTTCATCTTACCGCCCTCTCCTACACAGCTTCCCACGGGACAACTGCGCTGATCCGCTTCCCCATGGGCAATGCGGCCGGGCGAACCTGGATCGCTCTTCCGACAAGGAGTGGGTACATCCTACACGCACGGGGATGGACCGATCCTTGCCCATCTCGAACGGGACTCAAAACTACTTAAACGACAATACCTTGCCACGTGTCTCCTGGCGTATCCTCACTCTATGTGGCGGTGATTGCGCTTGTGCTCCGGTTGCCCTCTTTTACGACAATCGCGTGTCCTTCTGGAACGGATTGCTGGAAGGGCAGACATGATAATATGCTGCTGTTCCCTTTCTGTTTTTTGCGGTTTCTCGACGGCTAAAATACTTGCTTTGTCTCTCTCGCTAGAGACCCTCTGCTTTATGGATCAGTGGGCTCTTCTTACTGTGTTCATCCTCCTCCTGAGATGCTCTCTTTCCTTTTTGATGCTGCCCATCCCTGCCCAATGTCATTTCTATGATCAGCTGGTCTTCTTCTACAGAGATCAGGAGAGTCCAATAGTGATGCTTTTGTAGTGAGGGCTATCTACTACCAACAATGAAAAGAAAAATATTGTATTGGCCCGGAACGGTGTGAGTGGTGTGTGGTGTGCGGCAAGCAACAGATGCACAAGAACAGCATGATGCGCATGTGCGTGACGCCCCACCATCCTCCACACTAGGCGAGCGGAAGAGGATCCATGACCGCACCCTCCCCAACACCCTGTCTCGTTTTGGGTAGCAGAGATAGGATGGGCACACACTATATTCCTGGTTGGCTTTCATCGAAGCGTAGCAAGAGCGTAGCAAAATGCAACGCGGCAACCTGCTGACCTCAGCTTCGACAGCGCGGGGCACGGGGGCAGCGAGCTCCACGTGGGCCCCGGCCTGTCCCAGCCCAGGCGCCGATAATCAGGCGGGGCGGCGGTTCGCTGGTCGGTGCTCCCACCCCCCCACCACCTCTCTACCCGCCCGGCCCCTTCCCGCCCCGCCCCCTCCGGCCATGGACGACGCCGCGCAGGCCAAGGTCATAGCCGAGGCGAACCATGCGATCCGTGTGCAGCTCAACCAGATGATGCACTGCCTCGACGCAGACCAGGTCATGGACGCCCTCAAGGCTGCCAGCGCCATGCTTGCCGAGCTCCGCACCTCGGCCCTGTCGCCCAAGGCCTACTACGATCTCTGTGTGTGCTTCTCCCCCCAGCCCTGCCCCTCTTCCGCTTCAGCCCCGCCTGACCCGACATGCCTCTGACAGATGTGCCCGTGTTTGACGCTCTGCGCCACCTGTCCGCCTACTTGCTGGATGCCCACCTCGAGGGCCGCCACCACCTCGCCGACCTCTACGAACTGGTGCAGTATTGCGGCAATGTGGTCCCCCGCCTCTACCTCATGATCACTGTTGGAAGCGTCTACATGTCCATAGACGATGCACCCATCAAGGAGGTTATGCGGGACATGATGGAGATGAGCCGCGGTGTGCAGCACCCCACCCGGCCTGTTCCTCCGCAACTACCTCTCTGGTGTTACTCGCGACCATCTACCCACGGGCAGCAGTCTTGGCCCCGAGGGAAACCTTCAAGACTCGATCGGATTTGTGCTGACCAACTTTATTGAGATGAACAAGCTCTGGGTCCGATTGCAGCACCAGGGACCTTCGCGCGAGCGGGAAAAGCGGGAGAATGAGCGGAGAGAACTGCGCATCCTGATTGGGACCAATTTGGTACGCCTTTCGGAACTTGATGGAGTGGACCTCGAGCTGTATCGCCGCGTCATCCTCCCTTCGATTCTGGAACAGGTGATCAATTGTAAGGACGTGATCGCACAAGAATACCTGATGGAGGTGGTCATCCAGGTCTTCCCCGACAATTTCCACATTTACACCCTAGGCCCCTTTCTCCAAGCTTGCTCCAGTTGCATCCCAAGGTCAACATCAAGAAATTGTTATTGCTCTGATCAACCGCATTGCTGCGTACGCGCAGCGGGAGGCAGAGAATGGGGATGCGGAAGAAGTTCAGAGGCAGAACGAATTGGCCAAGGTCCGTTTAACAGAGAAGACGCGCAAGTTGCGCCTTGAGGCACGACAGGGTCGACCTCCTTCTCCCTCGGCTTGGGAGCAAGTTCGCCAAGAAGATACGTACTCTCGTGATGGCCAAATCAACTCAGCGATGAAAACAATTATGGGTACCGCCCCCCCGTACTCCCAAGCGGAGCAAACTGCCCCGTCCCTTCCCACCAAGTACGGCTCAGCTCGGCCCAACATTGCTACTCATGGTGGCGGGTACGAAGAAGAGAATGCATGGGACGCACCTGTCCACTCGGCTATGGTGCCACTCCGCCGAGGGCGAGGGGGAAACAGCGTGGGCCAGCGCGAGCTCGGATCCTCCCTCGACACCGATGGCGGGCAATGGCCATCACCGCTCTCAGTCGACCGTTTCGGAGGCAGGACAAGAGATGCATGCTGACTTTACGGCATCGAGCTCGATAGCGGGCGTACCTCTACTCCTGCGCCTGCGCCGACCGTGGAGCAGCTGGACGAGGTAGACGAGCACGTCGAGACCTTCCGCGGCGTACCGGTCAATGTGCCTCTGTTCGAGGTGTTCTGGGCCCAAGTTGTTGATCTGATTCAGGCCCGCCCCGACCTCTCCTTGCCCGACATCACTGCACTTCTGGTCTCTCTGCTGCAGTTGAGCTTGGCCTGTTACCCGGACCGCATCGAGTATGTGGACCAGGTCTTGCGCTTTGCCGGCGCCCAGCTGGAGCGGCATGCCCAAGCTGGCGACCCTTTCCTCCTTGCTGAGGAGACACAGAGCAACCTAAGCAAACTGCTCGGCTTGCCCTTGGAGGCATACCCATCTACCCTGACACTGTTGGCCTTGCCAAACTACAAGCTACTCCTCGATGCTCAGCAGTACGGCATACGGAAGCAGATTTCCCAAGCCATTGTCTGGTCCACACTCAAGAACGAAACCCAGCTCCACATCGGAGGATGTGGACGGGATTCTGGACTTGTGCGGCACGTTGGTTGTACCACAAAAGGACGCACCGACAGTTCCATTGATCGCTCTTTGCTGCCCGCACCCAAGGGGGTGGGTACGAGGGGCAACTCCCCCCGCTGAAGCGCAGGTGCAAAAAGAGCAAGGCTGGCTTGCTCGTCTGATCCACCAATTCAAAGCCGAGCAGGTGGATACCCAATTTGCTCTACTCCAGTCGGCCCGAGCTCATTTTGTTCAAGCGGGGACCGTATCCGGTACACCTTCCCCGTGCTCGTCTTTTCGGCTGTCGAGCTCTCCAAGCGGTTCAAGTTGGAGGAGAATGTGGCGCTGGAAGAAGATGAGCGTAACGAGTCCAAAGCCAAGGAAGAGGAGAGCCAAGATGTGCGGAGCCATACGGCTTGGGTGCGCAAGATGGAGACGCTGTACAAGTTTATGCACCAAGTTGTGGATTTGCTTTACACCCGCATTGAGAGCAGCAGCGTCGCGGATCTTTCGCTTCGACTCTACCTCCTTGCGGGCAGAGTGCCGACCAGTGTGGGTTTCAAGAACAAGCGTATGATTTCTTTGTGCAGGCGTTTGCGGTGTACGAAGAGTCGATCAGTGAGTCGCGTGCTCAGCTCCAAGCCATCGGCTTGATCATCTCCACCCTTCAGACCACCCGCGGCTTTGGGGAGGAGAACTACGACCGGCTGATTACCAAGGCCACTCTGCATGGTGCCAAACTACTCAAGAAGCCTCATCAGGCCACGGCCGTGCTCATGGCTTCTCACATTGTGGCAGACCGATCCCCCAGGCGGAGCAAACGTCGCGCTCCCGCTGCCTCCCGAACCCACGACTGGGTCCAGTACCCATCCAGAGGCACCTCCGACAAAGGCAAAGGAAGGCAAGGATACAATCCTCGCTTCCTCCTCGTCGAAGCCAAGGCTGATGCGGGATGGAAAGCGGGTGCTGGAGTGCCTGCAGAAAGCACTGCGAATCGCCAACAGCTGCATCGACGAGCGTTCCACCGTTGAGATTTCTGCTCGGCACTGGACAGTACCTGTACTATGAGGTTGGGGTGGAGCAGATCCAACCGCGGTTCCTCAACAGCCTTGTTGAACTCATCTCGGCCGGTCTGGATGCTCTGACAACAGCCGAACCCCCCCTTCCCGTGCGGGCCGGGGGGCGGAAACGGGCGGGCAGGCCGATGCGTGTCTGGTGCAGTTCCGCATGCAGCTGCGGCACATGTTGATGCGCAAACGGGCCCAGACCGCCGCGGCCCACCCGTCCCGGCCCGACTGGAACGGCGTGGCGATCCAAAGCGCGGCGACCAAGTGGGGGGTCAGCATGCCTGTTGAGAAGGAGGCGTGATGGGGGGGCAATGGAGGAAGCATGAAGCTGGCCAGCACCGTGGGCCCCGAGGTGGGTCGTGCCACGGCGGCGGGGGAGGTAGTTGCTGCGGCCAGACCGAGGATCGCAGAAGTTGCTACGTGATTAGGGCTAGTTGCTTGTAAATTGTATCCCCACAGACCCCCATGTGCTGTCCTACGTGCTGTGCCTGGATTTGTACATTTCAAATGCAGCCTCGGGGCAAGAAGATGGCATCATCGGCATCCATCACCCATCACCCATCCCATCTAGCACCGCAGCCTCGCCGCCGGCAGCCTTTCCTTCTCCACCACCACCCCACCCGCCATGAGCACCGCCCCTGTGCTGCCCCTGTGGGCATCGGTGAACCCAGCGCCCTGACTCCGGCCGCGTCCGACGCGCTGGAGGCCGGGTGGCGCCCATCGAGGAGGCTGCCGGCAGTGCCCGCACGCACGTGACCAACTGGGGCGGCACCTTTGCGGCCCGCGGAGCGCGTGTCTTCTCCCCGACGTCGGTGGCCCAATGCCTGGCGCTCGTCGAGCTGGCTCGGAGGGCGGATGTGGAGCTGCGTGCCGTCGGCAGCGCCCACCCCAGCGACATTATGCTGACTGGTCAGAACGAGCGGGAGCCTGCGCCGCCACCGGCCACTGCGCCCATTGCTCCGCCCCGCGCGGTGCACCGCACACGCGATGGCTGGCTCGTGCGTATGGACCGGCTCGTGGGCCTGGTATCTGTCAATGCCTCTGACCCTCACTCCACCCTCGCCCCCTCCGGCTCGGCGGGAGCAGGACTAGGCGCGCCCACCCATGGTCCGCCCAGCATCGAAGTTCTGTCGGGCACGCAGCTGCATGACGTGCACCAGTACCTCACTACCGCTGGCCCGGCTCCGCTCGCGCTGAGTTCGTTGGGATCCATCTCTGACCAGACCATTGGCGGTCTGATCTCGACGGGTACCATGGTTCGGGTTTGCACTTTCCGCTCGTCGCTGCCTATGTGCTGGAACTTACCTGGTTGTGCCTCGCTCACCCGCGCAGGGGGAACGCAGTTGGTGCAGTGCTCCCGCACGGATCATCCCGAGCTTTTCAATGCTTCCCTATGCGGCTTGGGTGCTACCGGGTTGATCACCCATGTCAAAGTGGCGGCGGAGCCAGCGTTTCAGCTGCATCAGATTGCGGAAGAAGTCTACTTTGATGCCCTATTTGGCAAGCCTACTGGCTTTCCTGCTGTCCAGGAGGCGGGGGAGAAGGGCGCTTCGATAGGTTCGCTCCTCGCTGCGGGGAAACGGTTGCCGATGCTCGATGACCCCCTGCGGTTGAGGGTGCGGAGCACAGCAAGGGCCCGACTATGTCTTCCCCTTTGTTCCTGCCGAGAACAACAACCGCCTGCCTCTGTCAAAGGAGGAGGAAGCGCACAGGAGATTGTGGACGAGGAGACGGTTCGAGCTCAAAAGCGGTTTGAAGAGCTGACCAACTGCACTCAACATCCTCGTCTCTTCTGGTACCCACAAGTGGGTACAGTGAGTGTACTTCGCGCCGATCGTACTGTCCAGGCACCCGAGTCCCCCACATTCCTCTCTCGTCTGTATGGTAAGGCAGTCGACCATACCCTGACCGAAGCCATCCTTTATATCTCCCGCTTCCACCGCAAACTTCCCCTGACGGCGGTCAAACTTTGGTACTGGCTCACCCACAAGCGCATTCCTAAGGACGCCCCTCAGTCCCTCGACACTGAGTTGACCTTCGCACGGGTCGAGGCGGATACCCAGCTACCGCCGCCCCCTTCGAACCGAGACAAGGGGACGGACGAAGATATGGCTTCGTTTGCTCGTCCTGTTGGAACTGCTGTCACGGCTGCCCTCCAGACCGAAGCCTACTCCCCTTCCATGGTGCGGTGATCCCAGCTTTGGCCGGCGCTTCCAAGACGGAGGGTGTACCTGGGTGGCTCACGCCACGAGAGCAACTGGATCCCCTGTTACCCTTCATCCTTCTCACCCTACCACCTCCACAACCGACATTAGTTACCGCATCTTCAACATGGACTGTCTCTTTGCCCAGTACACGTCAGAGTGGGCCATTCCGTACGAACACACTGCTGCTCCCTACGGGCGATGCGGGACTGGCTCGCGGTTGAGCATGCCTCGCCGTATGGCGCACGCCTGCACTGGCCTGTCGAGATCCGGGTGACCGCGGCCGATGGCGTTTGGCTTTCGATGGCCTACGGACGAACAACAACTTACATTGGCATTGTGCTCTACCGCCCCTACGGAGCCAATGTACCCTACCGTACCGCCTTTGCCAAGTTTGATGCTCTGATGCGGCACTATGCTGGCCGGCCTCATTGGGCGAAACAACACCCCCTTTCCCCGTCGGAATTGGCACACCTCTATCCCCACCTGGGCGATTGGCTTCGGGTCCGTCAAGAGGCCGATCCTGACCAGGTTTTTGTCAACCCTTATCTCCGCCGTCACCTTCTTGGCGAGGTTACCGATCCCGTCTCTCCCCGCGTGTTCAAGGCGCGCTTGTAAACACCAGGTGGTATCCCCCCCTCGTCGTAGGGCCTCTCCTGCAACACATCTCTTCATCCCCCAGTCTGCCTGCCGTTGAGTCATATATATATCACACCTATTCCTGAACTTTGCCTGCCCTCGCTCCCTCTCCATTCCACTAGCGGGCTTGCACTTTGGACCCCCCCCTCCTAATGAGGCCTTCACCGTACACACTTCACAGGGGTAAATTACAATCCATTGAGGGTTACTTCTGTTTGTGTTTTGTTCTTATGACCAGCAGGGCACGCGCCATGGCTGGTATGATTGGTAGGCAGAAGGTTAAAGCTGGTATGCCTTCTCTGCCGACACGTCCGCCAGGCCCTTGGCAGCCTGGCCCGTGCCAAAGCGCTTGAGGCGGATGGCCTGAACCGCAATGAAGCGGTGGTCTGATCAGGCTCAAAGCCACCCAACTCGTCCATGGAAGAGAACTTCTCATCGTACAGCAGCTCATCTGACGATCGGCCTTCAATTACCACATTACCCTTGTACAACTTGATGCGCACCGTGCCATTCACCGTCTTTTGCGAGGCGGGAATGCAAGAGCGCACATATTCGCTTTCGGATGAGAAGAAGAAGCCATAGTACAGGATCTCGGACAATTTGGTAGTCACGATTTGGTCCCGAATCCGACGCACTTCGCGGTCCAACGTCAGTCCTTCCAGGTCAATGTGCGCTGCACGCAGAATCGTCGCTCCTGGTGACTCGTAGCACCCGCGCGACTTGACCCCAATAAACCGGTTCTCCACGATGTCCACCCGACCCACACCATGCTTGCGCGCCAACGCATTGAGCGCCAGGAAAATCTCCACACCATCCGTGTACGTCTTGCCGCTCGCCTTCTCGTGCACGGCCACCGGCACACCCTGCTGAAAGTCAATCGAGATGTGCTCGGGTGTGGTGGGCGCCTGCTCGGGCGAGACGGTCAACTTCCACATGTCTTCAGGAGGGGTGGTGTTGGGGTCCTCCAGAATACCAGCTTCGTACGAAATGTGGAACAGGTTCTCGTCCGTCGACCAAGGCTTGGACTTGGTCTGGGTAACGGGAATGCCCTTCTGGGCAGCATAGTCGAGCAGCGCCGAAAGACCCACAAAGCGGTTGTAAAATGCCGGAATGCGCCAGGGTGCAATCACCTGAATGTCAGGAGACCGTAAAAGGCAAGCTCAAAACGCACTTGATCGTTGCCCTTGCCCGTGCAGCCATGCGAGACAAAAACTGGCACCCTTTCTTTTCCGCCGTTTCAATCATGCCCCGGGCAATCACGGGGCGCGCAGCGAGGTGCCGAGCAAGTACTCGTCCTACCGAGACAACGCGTCAGCCAGCGGCGGGAGATGAGGGAGGAGGGGGGGAAGGAAGAGAGAGAGAGAAAAGAGAGAGACAACGCTTACCTCGTAAATGGCATTGGCCTGGACGGGGGTAAATGAGGTTCTCGATAAACTCGCGCTTCATGTCGGCCAGAACAAAGTCCTTGGCACCGACCTTGAGCGCCTTGGTCCGAGCCGCCTCAAAGTCCTCCTCCTGGCCCACATCGGCCATGAAAGCAACCACATCGTAGCCTTCGTCGATGAGCCAGGCGAGGATGCAGGAGGTGTCGAGGCCGCCCGAGTAGGCGAGAAGAACGCTGCCCTTGGACATGGTAAGGAGAATGCAGGGTTCGGATGGTCGGCAGAGGAAGAGGCGGAGGGAGAGAAGTGGAAGGGGCGGTGCTACTCAGCGTGTTTATCAAAGATCGCTTGAGGCCCAACGCCCATCGAACACGTAGTTGTGACTCCGGCGTGAAGGATGCGGGCGGTCGATTGGATTCAGGATTCAGGATTGTCACACGCACGCACACGAATAAAATTCGTCCGTGCGCGGGGGGGACCGGCGCATTCAATATTCACACTGACACTGTGCCCGCCCCGGAGCCCCCGCACGCCAGAGACCGGCGCGGGGGATTTGCACCAAACAGGCTGCCCCGGCACACCCTATCTAGCCCTTCAAGAGATTCAAGCTGCCCAATGCTAGAATCTGCTGCTGCCAGTGGGGAGTACCCAGGCCGCATCCAGTCTGATGCGGGGAATGGGAATTGGGAATTAGAGAATGGGAAAGGGGAAAGGGGAAAGGGGAAAGGGGGAAAGGGGAAAGGAGAAAGGGAAATGGGAAATTGAAAATGGGAAATGGGAAATGGGAAATGGAAAATGGGGAAGCGCCCATTGATTGGCTTAGGTCAGCTCTGGTGCTTGCTGTGGGGCATACTGGCTTCGAGTTCAATAGATAGAGAACGAACGGATCATCGCCCAACAAAGCCCTGTCTAGAGCTCTTGCTTCCTCCGCACTTGCCGGCCCCTCCTGTGCTTGGCCGGCGCGGAGGCACATTGCCACGCTCCCTCGTCCTCCCCGCTCCCTTTCTTCGTGTGCTCGCCATGCCCGCCACTGGCGCTGGCGCTGCTCTCAAGCCCCAGCCCAAGTCCAAGCCAGTGGTCGAGGTGTCCGCAGAGCTCCGCGCCCGATTTCTGGCCGAAGCACGTGCCAGAATCGCCGCCTCTTCCGCCGCCACCGCTGCTGCTGCTGCTGCTGCTCCCGCCTCTTCAACCTCGTCTGCACCAAAGTATCCTGCTCTCGCCCCGCTCCCCCCCCTGCCCATCGACGCGTACTACACCTACCCCCGCCACCGCTCCACGGCAGCTGCCTCCTCCACGGGTGCCTCCCGCGCCCCTACCACCTCTAGCTCAAACCCCGTCCGGCCCTCCGTTACCCTTTCCTCGTCCGCGACCAAGCCAAGGGCGCCCCCACCAGTCGCGTTGGTGAAGGTGCAGGTTGAGGAACCTGCCACGACGCATTTCGTCGTCTGGACCGTGCTGGCAGTGCTGGCGGTGCTGGCGACAGGCGGAGCACTGTATGGTCTGGTGATCACGCTGCTTCCGGACGAAGAGGCGTGGAACTGGTTTGTGACAGATGTGCTGCCGCCTCTGGTGCATCGTTGTCATCCTCGCTGTGCTCGGCGCGATAGGGGCCGGAGTGGGATACTATGTGTTTTATTACTTTCCCTACCTGCCCATCCGCCTGCATGGTGCGGCGTTCAACTTCCCCACCGTCACCCTGCCTACCGTCACATTCGTTCCGCCCCCTACCGAAGGCACTTTTGCTACCACTGGAGTGGAACTACCGCCGTTTTTGGCCCCTGCCCCTGCTCCTGCCCCTGCCGAGCCGAAGGTGCGGGTGGTGTACAACCTTGGCTAACATGCTCGGCCCTTCCCCGGTCCCACAACACTCGGTGTTTCTACCTCTACTCTACGTGTGACATACCAGTCCTCTGTGCCCTTCTGTGCCTCGTTCCAGATGCCGGCGGCTTTGAGAATGGCCTGCTGCGGCGAGCGCAGTGCCGAATCCTTCGCGTTGAGCAGCCCACTACGTGATCTTCTTGTTAGCCTTATCCTTGGTGCGGGTAAGGCCGACATGGAAGAGATGGAGCCGCTCATTGAGCCAAGAAAAGTTGATGTCCCCATTGCCACTGGTACGAGACGACCAACAGGCCTGGTACTGGAGCGGTCTTTTTCGGCACTATCTAACCCTTTATTTGATGGCGGCGTATCCCAATTGATTGTCATGGTTCAGAGACTTGGAGGAGGATCATCGTTGGATGTATCGGTGGTGCAGGTATCCGTCTGGCCCAGTGATTCTTGGTGGTTGTTCACCATGGACACCAAGGCAGGATCAGCAAGAAGGATGCCGACCTTTTAGGTGCGAGGGGTGGGCTGCAGGGATGGATATGTTGAATGGAGACAGTAGTAGAAAGCAGTACAACTGGAACTCTGACAACTGACAATCTCTTCCCCGCTTTTGAGTTCGATTGTCTAAAGATAGTCCATCCACCTCGAGATGACAGATGCTGCCGGGGCCGTGTTTTGGTTCTGTATGTTGATGAGTAGCTAGCTAGTGATGATCGATAAAAGGCCCTTCGAGCTTCAACTTGAAGTTCAAGGCTAAGCGCTAAGCGCGCTAAGCTTAGCGCTGACATTAGTCACTGCGGAGCTTCATAATAGGCTTCAAGAGGATTGTTGCTTGTTGGCGCTGCACGCCCCACATTCAATCTTCTCTGCCCATCAAGCGTCCGCCCCGACCCTATCATCTCATTGCACGCGCCTGCCACAGCCAACCATGCACGGGCCGACTCGGTGTGGGTGGGACGTCCGTTCACGTGCCTTGATTCCCTCAATTGCCTTTTTCCTTTTGTTTTCCTTTTTATTTTTGCGCATCAGCGGTTTCCATCTCGAGGCTAATTAGCCCCGCCCACACAATGAGCACAACCAACCTCTGACCATAACCTCAGCGCCCCAGCCCAAGCCGCCAGATTGGCGCAGCATTGAACGTGAACGATCCCCATCCACTTCTCCATGGCTGAACCCCCGCCCTCTGCCGCAGCAGACGCAGATGGCTTTGGGTCCAGTGCTCCCTTCGCCCCGCCGGCCTCGCTTACACTCGGCCCCGCCTGGGGTCTGCCGCAGGTGGACCGTAGCGCCGCGCAAGCACAGGCATCCCCTGCTTTGGTTGTGAGTATCCTTCTATCCGGCCTGGATCTTCTGACCTCTTCTTTCCCTTCCCCTGGCTTGGTTGACTGTGGGCGGCCTAGGCGCGTCTGGCCGAGTTCCATACGTTGAAACAGCAAGGCGTGCATTTCAATGCTCACCTGTACAGTCGCCGCGACGCGCGCAACCCCGTGATGTACGCTTCCATCGTCCGCCTCCTCGACCTGGACCAGCACGCGTCCTTATTTTCCGGTGGACAGGGTCTGCATCCAACCGGCTGGTCCGCCCACCTGCCCGCGCAAAGGCAGGAGATGGAAATCCGCCGCCTCACTCGCCATGCTCAAGAGATTGAAGCTGCCCGCTCCCGACGCCGACAAGCACGACGCCATGCCCCCAACCCACTGGGAGGGAGGATAGAATTCACTTCATCCTCCAGTCGGGTCAACGACCCGGTTCCCTCAACCCGTACCACCCGCCCACGATGCTCGCGCCATGGAGAAGACCGTACCCGTCGGACTCACCATCGTTCCCACGACCACCGTTCTCGTCATCGTTCCCCTCCCCCCCCCCATCGGTCACGTCCTCGTTCTCGTCTGTCCTCGCCCACCCGCGCACGCTCGCCTAAGCCATAGCCTTGGCCTGCTTCCCAGGTCCCATGCAGAGAAAGCTTAGGAGAATGCTCCGCCGCATATTTGGTATGAACAACCATGCTCTGCATGATTTGCTCCCCGTCCCACAGTGGGAGAGAAGCTTTTGCTTGGTTTCTTACATTGTTGGGTGGAGAAAAGAGTAGCGGTAGGAACTGGTTATCTCCACCCCATCCCCTGGCGCCACACTCTTGCAGTCAGGGGGTGTGGAGAGCTGGGTAACGGAGTGGAGATAGGGGAGAAACGTGATGCTTCTTGTGGCAGAGAAGCAGCTACCTCATCCCGAGCGGAAGAAGGAAGCGCAGTCTACATCTCTCCAAGCCGTATGGGTAGTACGCTGTGCTGAGCGCGCTGGCTGACGCTCGGGGGTGGGTGGTACAATGGCTGGGTTTTCCTGGACTTGTAGCCAGATTCCATTGATGGATACCCAATTGTCGTTGAGGTGTAGTGGTGGTGTGATGATGAGATGGTGAACCGGGCTAATTGGCCGGGTATGGCGAGCAATCGCTTGGACATGTGAGCAATGTAGTGTGGGAGCGTGGTGCAGAGTAAATGGTGTATGAGTACTATCGTATTCGGAATTGCTGCCCCCCTTCGATAACGTCCCTCTATATCTCTGGCCTCGTAAGCAGCAGCATCAATAAGTCGTCAACAACAAGCATCTGTGCTTCTCATGAGATCATCTCTCCCTGTCATCCGTGGGTTGACACCCAGCCCAGGGTGCCGACAGCCGGGTGGGAGTGGTGGTGGGGGTGGACGCGGGGATGGGACTGCTTAAGCACTCTGGAGACGGCTGGAGACGCTAGACAAGCCAGCAAGGGTGGGGACAGCGTGCATATTCAAGCTTCCTTCCTACGCCCCAGAGGAGCAGGCGTAGTGGCCAGGAGAGTGGCAGAAGGTGGTGGGGTATATTCGGATGCTCAGTGCGGCGCTGGAAGCGCAGGGGAATCCAGCAGGCACAAGGGCAGCCTAGGGTAGCCTCCGTGCTAGCTCCGGGCGGGTATGATCCGGGTTGAGATCCGAGAGCCAGGCGCAGGGGCAGTGTGCGTATGCTGCCCCGGCCCCAACCCTAGCCGGGACGGATGCCATGCCGATTATAGCCAGGCAAGCGGCCCGGTCGGAACGGAACAGCCCATCTGGTTGCTGGCCCAAAGTCTCGCCGACGGACGCCTGCGCATACAGCAACAGTAGGCTGACAGAGGCACAACAGTGGCACGACATGCGCCCCACATCCGCCCGGGAGTATAAATGGCACCCATGTCTGTCCCAGACCGCGCTTCTTCCCCCACCCTGCCCAGCTACCCCGTGCGCGTTCGCCTCCTTCCCCATGTCTGCCAAGATCGCCATTGTCTACCATTCCCTCTGGGGCCACGTCGCCACCCTGGCTGAGGAGGCTGCACTCGGTGCCAAGGCGGCTGGCGTCCAGGCCGACCTGTTCACCTTCCCCGAGACGCTCTCGGACGAAGTCCTGGGCAAGATGTACGCCGTCAAGGAGCTCGGCACCAAGCACCCGCACATCACCGCTGATGCGCTGGCCAAGTACGACGGTGTACGTTAACTGCCCCCCCACCCCGTGTTCATGGTCCATCTCTCGCTTGCCTCGGAAGCTGACCCAGCAGGAATGGTATAGGTCCTGCTTGCCTTCGGCACCCGCTTTGGCCGTGCCCCCGCACAGGTATCGGCGTTCTTTGACACGACCGGTGGCCTGTGGGCCACGGGCGCGCTCGTTGGCAAGTTTGGTGGTTTGATCACCTGCACCGCTGGCCAACACGGTGGGCAGGAGACGACGGCGCTGACCACGCTTCCCTTCTTCGCCCACCACGGCATCATCTACGTCCCGATTGGCTACCAGTTTCCCGAAGTCAACAACACTGACGTTGTGCAGGGTGGCTCTCCCTGGGGTGCCTCGACGCTGTCCAAGTCCGACGGTTCGCGCCAGGTCAACGAGGAGGAAAAGCGGATCGCCAAGAACCAGGGCGAATACTTTGCCAAGACGGTCGCCACGTTTGTCAAGGGCAAGTCGGCTTAATCTCCAATGCGTGTTGCATGTCCTATAGGTGGGCACGTTGTCATAAAATCTTTTCGATATCATCCGTTTTGTAGAGGAGGCCGTGTTGTTTTCTTCTGCAGACCATACTCTCGTTGTATACTTGCCACACTGCCCCAGTAGCAGCCTTCGGGCCATAATCTGCGCCACCATTGGGGCGAGGCGACGCCCGCGGCTAGGCTATAGACCCGGAGGTTCACACCGTTGTTATTGAGAGGGTGTGTACAAAAATGAGAGAGATTCCTCCGTTGCATCTCATTTATCGACTGTACTGAGAGACTCGCAAATGCCGGAGTTTACTCCCCGTTAATAGTCATTGGGCAGCATTTCCTGTGATGCTCGTTTCGTTCCCATATTCGCAGCCTCCCAGAAACACCCATGAGCAGAAATACTCGTAGCTATCAGAGTCGTTCGGGTAGCGTCCGGCCAGGATGAAATGACAGAAGAGTTGGCATACAAGGCATTCGAAATACACACAGGACGAATATAAGTAGACAAACGAATAAGAAGGCACAGAGAAAGATGCCGCTCAGAACCCTGCCGAACCGGCTGTGGTGGAGTGGCGCGTCACCCCGTTCCTCCAATGTGTCGAACAAGTCGGCCCACGCGCTGACCCAGTCGACCTCTGGAGGAAACATGGGCTGAAGGAAGGTATTCGGCCCGGACGTCCCATCCCCAGATGAAGGGTTTGGTACGAGCTCGGTGTGCTCCCCGCCGGCACCAGGTGCCTGGGTCGCGGGAGGGGCGGGGCGTTGGCTGCAAGAAAGTACTGCATTAGTTCCTGCGACCCGGCTGTGGTAGTGTTGACCACGGGATTTTGCACTGCAGTGGAACCAGTCCACTCTTCCCCCGCAACAGGGGCGGCAGTGGTAGTAGGAAGGGCGGGCAGTCCTGTAAGCGCATTGTTGGGCAACTGAGAAAGAAAGCCCAAACCACTCAACGGGACGCCACCCAGGGCAGATAATGTTCCGATTCCACCTCGTCGCTTACCGCTGGCAGCATGGCCCGCCCGGGTGCTGGGCATGGCCAATGTTGAGCATGTTGGTCTGGGGCGTCATGGCAGCTAACCGGGACAGTTGCACGTCCATCAACTGTGCCAACTCGTCACCCCCCGTTGGGAGTGGGTCGAAGCCGTGGTGTGCTGCGGGGGCTGCATCGTGGGTGGGCTGCACCTCCTCCTCCGCTTCCTCTTGGGATCGGAGAAGCTGTTGCTGCAGCCCGCGTTGGAACGTGGCGGAGATCAGACGTTCTAAATTCTTACTCGCCCCATGCAGTACCGATCCTTCCACCGCTTGACCCTGATCTTTCAACCGATCAATGATCCAAGTCAAGTTGTCCTCCATCTCCCGCGTTCCTCTGGACTGTCAAAGCCCATCACGCTTCCTGGGACCGAAGGATCAGGTGCCGAGGCCGTGTGCGCATCCGTGGGCGAGGTATGGTGGAAGCCCAAGGGGTAAAACGTGCGGGGGCGGTACCACAGATCGGTAATCATGGCCAAGCAAGCTTGGAAAAGGTAGTACCTTTGGATGCGATCCCGTCGACCGATCCACCCTCGGGAGGACATGAGCCGGGCCTCGATAACGATTTGTCGTGCGCTCTCCAACGCGCGCGGCACGGACGCAACAAACGGTTGGTCCGGGTATCGGTAGCCCTTGCTCATGAATGGACGGTGGAGCTTCAGGGTACGGTAGTACACGCCAGCCCGAATTAAGCTGGCCTGTTTCTGCAGGCGCTGAATGTCGACATTGTGCCTCAACCCTTCCTGGCCAAAGGTCAAGTCGGTCTCCCGATGGGTCCATGAACGCGAAGTAAGGACTTGATGCAGTTTCTGGTCCAGCTTGAGCACTTCTTGGTAATCTACCTCCCCCCTAACCCTTCCGCCTGCACCGTCAAGTCAACCACTTGCCGTGCCACATCGGCCGTTTCAAGCAGGCCGAGCCAGGCATCGCGCGGGCAGGGCATCCCGCGCGCACTCTGGGATGGTGCCGCCGGGCATAAGGTGGGCATGTAGTATAACTCATCGGGTGGATCCCGTACGACCCGTTCAGCCCCGCGTGGTTCCAGTCCGTCATGGTCAATGCCGTCCACACCGCCCGACCAATCTCCAGGTTGTCCATGCTCATCTGAACATCCGGATCGACCCACCAATGCATCAGCTTGCGGTTGGCCTTGTCCAGTGTCTGGTGTAAATCTGGCCGTGGCGCCGGGCCTACCGCGGCCCCAACGCCCCTCTCCTCCGGGCCCAGCGGAGTCCCCTCTTCCGTTCCCAGATAGGGTGGGGCGTCAGCGGCCGAACCAAGCCTGTCGAGACCCAGACGTCGAGCGGCACGCGTGGATCCATCGAGCAGATGGAGTAGATCTTTGTGCCGAAACCGGCCGAGAGAGTTGACAGCAACCAGAGCAGCTTGCACGCCTTCGAGAGAAGGGTGGGCAGCCAGCTCATTGGCCTCCAAACAGTCCAAGGCTGTGTCGAGCCAGTCGTGGAGAAGGTGTAGAAATCTGGTCACTGCTCCGGACCAGGTTGAAGGAGATAATGGTGGTGGAAGGTAGCAGCTCCACAATCGCACTCAGAGCAAACAAGACATACGCCAAAAACGTCAATCGTGGTTGTGGCTCTCCAGCCCCAGGTCCGGTCGCCGCCCCGGGTTGCACCACCGCCGCTGGCCGTGTCGATGCAGGAGCACCATCGTCCGCATCTACCAAGCGCTGTCGCATCAGCCCGTCCGGACCCGCCTCGACAATCGTTGGCAGCCGGTTGGCCCCCTTGGATCCAAAACAGCCCGTTAGCGACTCGTACAGCAAATCAAGTTCCTTCATCACAAAATCCACGCGAACAAAGGGTGTAATCATGCCCAACTCCTCGAGGTACATGTTGATCAACTGCACCGTCTGAGGTTTGCCCGGCAGTAACGCCAACGCCCGCGTCTTGGCCGTCGCCTCGTTCAGGGAGTTTTTTCTGTACATCCCTCCCCAATTGCCTGCAGCGCATTCCTTTTCCTACTGGGACCGCGGGGGGCATATGTAGCGACGGGCAGGATGGTCGCTGGCTGCTGACCCACTTACCGTGGCTGCCTGCACCGGTTCCCTCTTCTGTCCCCCGGACGTCCACAGGCTTGCCTCCACGGCGGCCGGGGCTTTGTCCCCCCCTGGCTCGACAGGCCGCCCACGAATCTGATCTCCCTGCCTTGTCCTCGCTTGCCCAACCTCCTCGACGGAACCATCCACGTCCCTGCCCTCGTGATAGAGACGCTGAAGACCCAAGACGGCCGATGTAGTGTCCTGGTTCCCTAGTGTGTCCAGCAGCTCCGTCGTATCTTGGTTCCCAGATGCATATAAATGCGTTTGGGTCTCCGGCGGTGGGCAGATGGTGGTGCTGCTGCGCCTCAGCTCAGCCGCTTCCGCCACAATCGCAAACGCGGGCATGACGCTCGCCGTGGACTGCTGGCCATCTGGGACCCACCGTGGGCCAGGGGGTGCTGCAAGTGCGGGGTAACAGTCGTGCTAGGAGGTGAAGAGTGAGCAGCGGGAGAAGGTGGAGCAGGGGAGGGACGGAGAGTGTGTTCGTCGCCGTGGCGTGGGAATGGAGACCAGTAGAAGTTGTTGCGGACGTGGGACCGGTCGATCGAGAGCGCGGCCGAGGCACCACCGGGGTGGAAAGATGGGGAACTAGGGATGTAGAGGCGGTGCCCATCCGGCCAACCAAACGAGCGGCATTGTTGCGTGCCTGCATGGCCAACTGCGCATGTGTTGCGGCCGAAGGGTGGAGCCGGCTGCGGGAAGGGAGGGGTGGGTAAAGGTGGTGGTGAATGGCCACGGAAGCCGTCGAGGCGGGTGCTGCACCCGGTTCAAGAGGCAGTCGAATGCGTTTGGGAGCGCTTTCCTCCTCCTCCTCTTCCTCTTCGCTTTCCTCCCATTCGCCCGAATCGTCGTCTTGTTGTCCCGAATCGTCGTACCCAAACTGTGACCCACCAGAGAACAAGACACCAGGGGGCAAATGTTCTGCAGCGCGTTGCCGCGCTGCCTTGAGAGCCTTGCGCCGTGCACGCCGCTTTTCCTTCGGCCATCTTGCGCAAGCGTTTTTCCCGCTGTTCGGGTCTCATGGTCTCGTTCATCCCCAACTTACATCCGCTCAAGGGGATCTTGCGGCGAATGCATGCGGAACACCCAGGCACCTGTCGGTCGCACCTGCCTTGGTGTCAGCAGCACAAACGGAACGAGGTGGAGAGAGAGGAAGGGGGACACGTACTTGAGCTTGCGGTGACGGCACTCGGTGCATGAAATGGGTTTGCGCTGTTTGCGGGGCCGCTTGTCTTGCGACGATGAGGGGCGCGGGTCCGACTGGGGCGGAGTACTCGTTGCGGGGCCAGCAGGGATGAGGGTGGATGGGGCACAGATGGGTGTGCGGGGGACACATCGTTGCTCATGGTCAGAAAGATGAGGAGGGGAGCGGCGGGCAGGGAGCAACAAGTTGGTGGCCGATGCTAATGGATTTTTTCGGTTGCCTCAAACCTCCTTCAACCTCAGTCACACCGTCGGACATTGCTAAGCCCGGCAAAAAATGTTAGGGGACCGACTCGGTCACCGACCGGTCTCATTAAACAAGCAAGGCCGGTCGCCCCGTCACGCGCGTCACGGGCAGGCTTTTCAGCCCTTTCCTCTTGACTAGTGACTAGCCATAGTGACTCGAGGGGAGTACTCAGACTGAGTTCATCTCCGGTTGAGCCCTCTATAAGGCGTAACGCGTAAGACAGTCGAATAACAGCAGTAATTCCTGCGCCTCTTCGCGCGGAGAAGTGCCACTGGGTTAAATCCGTGTCTTGGACCCCACCGATTTCAATTGTTCCTGGGTGTCCGTGGCTGCAGGCGGGCTGCGGATTTAAAATTTAACGTTTAACGTTTGCAGCCTCTGGGCCTTCAAAGCTTCAAGCTTCAACGTTCAACTTCAACTTGAACTTGAACCTAAAGAATAGCAGCGGATTTGTCGCAACCCAGGGGTCACGTGCTGCTGGGTCACGTGCTGCTGTGGGTCGTATCTCCCTGAAATCAATCCTTGGGCACTTTTCAAAACAGGACCCCGCCTGTGCCCTCCAGTGCAACACCTAACTAACCCAGCCGGAACCACTCCCACGTCGTCTACATGTAAACCAGGGGAGAGAACCGATCAATATCTCGATTGCTGAGGGGGAGGATCGAGGCAGCGGAAGGGGAATCAGGATGAGGAGAAAGAGAAGCAAGTTGAAGAGAAGAGTGGCATTTGCCCGCGGCAGCCGCCGCCAGCGTGAGGGACGATATAGCAGACATGATGCATGAGACAGGATGAGATTGAGCCGCACAAGACCGCTTCCTCCTCGAAAGGGCATCGCACGTGACACACCCCACTGGTTGTACCTGGTGTTGCTCGATAGACGGAAACGGAGCAGCCCACACACAGATCAAAGAGGCCCCACAAAAATCTTTGACTGGCCCGAACAACTTAGGCCACGGGCTTCTTGTGGAAGAAGATGGGTACCAGTGCCTTGGTGTACAGCACCTTGGCCCCTTGGGTCTGGGGAAGCATCAGCCAGACGAGAATAAGGGCCTTGAAAGTGTAGTAGAATGGGACCCAGTGCAGGATCAGCGACGAAAAGGACTCGAGAATGGTAAGGAAGCCAAACGAGACCCAGTAGGTAAGCCACTGCACATCGTCGTCCTTGGCCGGCGACTCGATCGCCTGGAGAGAAAAGTAGGCCGGCAGAGCAAATCCCAGAACGGTGGTGAAGAAGTTGGCGGCAATGTTAAAAAAGATAGCAGTGACCAGGAGGAAGAAGATACCAATCGTGCCATACGCCTTGGGCACGTGGGTCGTCGCCTCGCACTTGACGAGCAACGGGTACTTCTCCAGCTGAGGTAGGTGGGACAAGAGGTCAGTATGGTGCAAAAGAGCAAGAGCGCGGTGTTTGATCAGTTGGGCACGACGCACCTCCTTATCGATCTGAGCCACGTAGTACTCAATCTTGGCGTGGACCGACTTGAGCTGAGGGGGAGCTGCAAAGACATGATGGGGGAGGGGATGGGCAGACAGGCAGGACAGGACAAGGGCGAGGGGTGGGAGGTAGGACGATGGGGGGATGAGGGTGCGAACGAGAGACCGACGCGTTTTCGCCGGACGACAGAGGGCTGGTTGGGCGCTAGGCCGAGGCTGACCGGTGGGAACAGGCAGCGCGGCAAAATGGGCTTGGCTGGCTGGCGTGCTTGCGCTGGAGGCCCAAGGCCTGAGGCTGAAGTGCTGAGGCCCACTGGGGGCTGCGGGGCGCGGGGCGCCACGAGAGCCTTCCGCCCCTGCCGGCACAGCGCCAGTGAGCAGTGGGGCTGCCAGCCCAGCAACGCACTGCCCCTCTCTCGTCCCGCGGGTCCCGCGGGGGAGCAGTCTTGCGCAGCGCTGCTCCAGGCCCACGTCATCGCGTCATCGATGGGATCCACAATCACCGATGCCGATGCTATGTACTCCTGAAACAATGAAACGCTATCCGGGGCCTCCCAGCTGCTGCGTGCGCCATGCCCTTCCATGCCTCGGCCTGACTGGCGCTGACCGCATCCACGTCTGCGCCTCCAAGACTCAGTCCTTCTGAAAACGCACCGTGTGAATAACATGTCTAGCTATAGTGTTTGAGCCATGCCCATCCACTCCCCCCCTGGCGCACTCCCCCCTGGATGGTGGTATGACCCTGGGGAGATGATGGCGTCTCATCATTGATGGGGGGCTTCACTTTTGAGTTCTTCTGTGGAATGTGTGGATCATTTTGTGCTGCGTATGTGTGCCTGCAGCTCAGTTCTCACTGATGACACCTTTTGTGTACCTGGCCTGACCACCTATCGCTATTCAAATTCAATATTCAACCCCCCTTGCCCTGCCCATATAGACTCCTCGGAACCATCAACTTGTGGGAAAGCATATGCATTTTGCCCCCCCCCTTCTTATTGCGCCTCCGATCTCCATCGCAGTTGGCGTGGATAATCGATAACTGAGAGAGTTGATCTCGATGAGACAGTTGTGATTATAATGAACGTGTTATTAGTTGAATGCATTTATGCACTTGAGGGGACGCGCCACGCTCGAAGACGGGTGGAAGGTTGTTCTTCTTGGAGAGTTGTTGAACCCACAGATCCCAAACCAAAGATGCACGATCTCGCCCAGGCACGGTTGGATGGTGAAGTCGATGAGATTGAGCATCGATGATCGATGAGGGGTGCCTCATCCCTTGAGGGCCTAGAAGCTTGAAGCTTGAGGAGTCGAACATGTAAAGCTCCGAATTGGAATAGTATAGGACGAACGGGTGCGACGGACGACAGATGACACGACGCATGATTTGTGACATGTGACGCGTGACGGTGGGTCGAAACTGCAGTCTCTGCGACTGGGCCACGGCGGCTGTGTGAGATGTGTGCCACGAGACAGGTGGCAGCCAACGCTGGCCGGCAGAGGCGGCAGGGGGGCAGCTAGGATACGGCGCCGCAGCGGCCCTGTGGAGCAGGTGTCAGATAGGCTTCTGGGTTGGTGGGGTAAAGTGGCGAGCCACATGTATACTGCTTGTTGTTCTCAGATCTCACCAGTAATTTGACTATAGCAGTCATTAACATTGACACTCTGACTCCCTCCCATCGGGTCAGCAAGAACCAAAGTGCGGGTCTCCATAGTCAGTGCCCCTTCGCCTTTTTAAAGCGGACCTCTCTCACCTGCGACTCAAACAATCCGCGCCATATCCCCACAGCTGCTTCACCCCCGCCATTTTCCCAATATGAAGCTCATCCCGCTTGTACTTGCTCTTCTGGGGAGCGCCGCCACGGGGCTGGCCCACCGCGGGTCTCCCCCCCTCACGGATCGTTGGTGGTGTCCAAATCGCCGTCGAGTGGACAGTATGGAACAGTGCAAGCGGCGGTAAATGCACTGTCCACCACCTCCACCCGGTCTCAGAAGATTTTCATTGGGGCAGGCACGTACAACGAGCAAGTGGTCATCCCTGCTCTCAAGGGCCCTTTGGCAATCTTTGGCTCCACATCTGATACCGCTTCTTATGTCCAAAACACGGTAACCATCACCCACAACCTTTCCCAAAAGAATGGCTTGAACGACGATGAAACCGGAACAGTACGCGTACTGTCTCCCCGCGTTTCAATGTACAACGTGGATGTGATCAACTCGTTTGGGCAGGGGTCTCAAGCCATTGCTTTATCAGCGGAGATGGACCAGTTTGGCTGCTACGGATGCTCAATCCAGGGCTTCCAGGACACTCTCTTGGCCCAAAACGGCAGGCAAGTTTACGCGCAAAGCTACATTACTGGCGCAACCGACTTTATCTTTGGCCAACACGCCCAAGCCGTCATCACCAAGTCCCAAATCGGAGTGCTGAACCAGCCCGTGGGGTTCATCACAGCATCTGGCCGCCCCGACGCTTCTGACCTTCTTACTACCTCATCACTGACTCCCACATCCGGCCAGCCGACGGACAATCCGTTGCGGCGGGCAGCTATTACCTGGGCCGCCCATGGGGTCCCTATGCCCGGGTTACAGTCCAGAACTCTGTGTTGGAAAACGTGGTCAACAAGGACGGTTATTCGGCATCGGGCAAAGACACGTCCCAAAGCCAGCTTGCCGAATTTGGAAATTCTGGTGCCGGCGCGAGTGGCCCCAGGGTATCGTTCGATCACATTCTTTCAGGCGCTGTGGATATTGGCACGGTGCTCGGAGCGGACTACAAAACTTGGGTGGATCTGGCTTACCTTTAATCAAGCTGCCCTTTGGCTCTTCTCAAAACCCCTTCTTATACTTTTGGGTTTGCCCCCATAACCAGTCAGCAGAAATGGCTGTCTCGCATCTCATCGTTTGAAAGCGTTTGACCTATTTCTTTTCCAATTCACCACGAGCCATTGTTCGCAGTACTAGAGCACGAGAGTGCCAACACCTGGTAGGATCAATTGGAGTGCCGACGGGACTGGGATGGGATATGAGAATGGAGACAGGGGATTGGCATAGAATAGATGAAAAGCAAAGAATCACCTACGTCTCGCACCACACTAACTGGAGGAGAGGGATGCATGCCAATCCGGTCAAGCGTGAACACCTCCGCTGCACATATCGCAAATGATGATGATGAAGGGGTACATATCGTCGGGGGAGCAATGAAAGCATATATTCCCGCCGTGTCCGGATGGAGAGCACTGGCAATTTCGCAGCGCAGAGCGCGGTAGAGACAAACTTAACAACGACGGGGTCACCGTCGCAATTTAAGGTGCTAGTGATCGCATTCGCATGCCACGTGGCACTAAAAACGTAATACTGCGACTGTCGTGTCCAATATTGAAATATCAGGTCGGAATCCCAGATGGCCTTAGGGTTGCGCCCGCAATAAGTGGCTACTGCGGTAGTGAACAGGTCTAGTGCTGTGAATTAATTTCGTCGTCCGGCTGTCCACCAGCATCCGCCGACGTTCTGGTCCTCCACCGTACACCAAGCCTCCCCGTCGACTCGTCGCCCTCTCTCAGTATGTGGACACTCCTGTTTCCGCTCCCTCTTGCTGGCTGGGTGTGTGGTGTGCTGGGTGCACCGATGGAGTGGTGCTGCAATTGGACTATTGCAGGAAGAATGGCGTTTCAGCGGGGCTACCGGATGGAAGCTCCTTGCTAGGAGACCGCATCTCTCAATGGATGTTCCCGGCGGGGCGCCGCATCCGCTGGAGCCGATCGCCTGCATCCCCACCCAGCCGCCTGTGCCGGAGAGAATTCTGTTCCCACAGCCTAGATTGACTCTGACCCTGTTTTCTTCAGACTACATTCACCATGGCGCACGCTAACGTTTGGTTCTCTCACCCCCGCAAGCACGGCAAGGGCAGCCGCCAGTGGTATGTGTCTCTTCCACTTGTTTTTTCCCTCCCGCCTCGATGCTGACCCACATGATGTAGCCGCGTCTGCGCCAACCAGGGCGGTATCATCCGCAAGTACGGCTTGGACATCTGCCGCCAGTGCTTCCGCGAGAAGGCGGCCGCGATTGGCTTTGCCAAGTACCGCTAAGGGGGGCATCGCGGGGGGCTACCCCCCTTGTCCTTTTCGACTGCCAAAAGCTCGGCCGACTTGGCCCTGCCCTTGGCGCGCCATGGCTACTCCTGCGTTCCAATGCACTCCCATGACCGCTCACTGCTATTGACGGGTTTGTCGCTACTGAGGAAGTTAAGGTTGGACGTGGTAAAAGGCGACCTTCTGTAAGTTATAGTGCCTACACTGGTATGGAGTAGAGATGGGCGGCACGAAGGCCAGCATGAAAGCAATCCGTGACATATGGTAAACCGGTTCCTATTTGGGTACGAAGTCAGGCAGGTCGGGCAGTTTTAAATAGGAGAGTTGGTGCCATTACCGCGTCGCTTCCGTGTATGGCTCGCTACCGCACCTCGTGGAATCGGTGCGCAACCCCTACCCAAGCGCTCATTCAAACAAGAGCGAGGGCAACAGGGCACGATACGGCCCCGAAGCTTGGCCCAACGCATTGTTGGTGGGCGCGTGGTCGACGAGAGAACGGAAGAGCCCTGGATCAATGGACTGCTTAAAAACAGCAAATACATGCGACGCGTCGTGGTCAGCACGCATCTCACAGCGAGCGCACAAGTCCACGGATTCGGTGCAGTTTGCGCATCGAAGCCATGCCCCTTCCACCACATCAAAGCAGCTGTCGCACACGATATACACGTGCATCAGCTGATTGACCGGCACCAGATGCAGCTCGGATAGGAGCGAGTGGACCACTTGCTGTACTGCGTCCAGGGGTGTGGGGGCGGGATGAGCGCGCTCTGAAACAGAGAGTGGAGTCTCTGTCTCTGCCTCGCTCTCTTCCCCACCCGCCGACACGGGCCCCAACTCGGCTGGTACCGCGGCCGGACCAGCTGCCAGCATGGCATGGTGCAGTTGCACTCGGAGAGTGAGGATCCGTGGCACCTTTTCCCGCAGAGGGTGGTCTGCAGGGAGATCCACAGCCAAGGGTGCTAAACGTCGTCGTGCATCAATAGTGGATAACCCTGAAGTGTCGAGCAGTGCGTCCCACAGCCTTTCGGCGGCGGGCGAATCAACCTCAGGAATGACGGCCTCCTTTGAGTAAAGTGGCGGCACAAAAGGTACCTGCCGCGTGGGAACCATGCTGTAAGACCGGTTGATCTTGAGGAAAATATGGGTGGGATTGTGAACTAAAAGCGAGTACGGCTCACACGATGAACAAAGGTTGTATCCCCCCGTCCCCTCGACAGGACAGCGCGAACAGAGATACCGTACCCCACCCGCAAACGATTTCCCACACGAGTTGCACTGGGGGAAGAATGGGATCATCTCCTCCTCCTCGCTGATGTGGGACGAGGCCGAGTGCGCTACCACCGAGTGCGTGTCAGGCGCACCGAATGGGGGGTTCCCCGGATCAAGGGTGGGGACAGGCAGCTGTGGGGGAGGTGCTTGCCAGGGATATACAGGACCGCGGAGAGCACGCCGGAGGAGACGGTCTGCGGCTTGCTCCAAGGCTGCTGCCGCGCTCCGTGCGTTCCGTTTATCGATCGGCGTCGTGAGTTTGAGACAAATGTGCTGCTGCGAGTGAGGTGGGAGCGGTTCTGTCGGCGCTGTCCGCCGGGAGTAAAGGGTCCTCGTCTCCGATTCTGTCGTAGAGACAGCCCACGTTCGTCGCACACCGCACAAAAGTCTCTCCTCCGGGCAAGATATGCAGTGGACCCGTACCCCTACAATCGGGTATTGTCCACACGAGGCACATGCAACACCGCCGTGAACAGCGTCGGTGGGGTCCTTACCAGTTGCACGACAGAGCTATTCGCAATCGGCACTGCAGCAGAGGCAGAGGCAGAGGGTGCAGGCGTAGGGAGACGGTGAAAAGATGCAAGGCATGTCTGTAGATGAGTTAGCAAGGGTGAAAAATAAGGGAGGCGGGGGAGAGGGAGGGGTACTTACAATCGATCCACCGCCATGAAGCAGACACCACAGAGGTGGAACCCATCGCACTGAGAGCAACGGTAATGACCTCCTCTCCATTCGCTACGAGAGCAAGCAGAGCATTTCCCATCCGCCTGCTCTTCAATGGGAACCAGGCCATTTCATCCTCGTTCCACATGAGCTCGTAGAAAGCGTGTAATCGTTGGCGATCAGGATGTGGAGCAAGGGTGGAGGGGCCATTGGGAGCGGTTTGGGCCACATGCTCTGCTCCGTGCACCGAGATGCATACTGCGCACAATTCGTACCCCATCGTTTTCTGTTTGGGCGAAGCCAACACGGACGATGCCGGCGAAGTAATCGACGATGCTGTCTCAAATCCATCGGCCGCCTTGACCGAGCTAGACTGTGGCTGAGAGGAGGAATGTCCACCCCCGAAACGTCGAGGTCCACACATGTCGCACACGTATCGCAGGCCCATACCTTCGCTCCCACCCAAAGGGGAACGGCATTGGCTGCAGCTGTACTCAGGGGGGGTACCACTGGATCGCTCGACGAAGAGGCACCTCCCTTGACGGTACTGGAGGAGCCCGACTCGCTTCCAGGAGGAGGTGGGGAGCGCTGACAAATTTCGAGAAAGACAGCGTCGGCTGCGCCAAAGCGAGTGAACTTGGTTTTCTTCCCATCCGTTGAGGCGAAGCGGTGAGAGCGGTCTGGAACGCTGGCACCACTTTGGGAGAAGTTGATGGGGCGTTGCGGTTATACGCCAGATCCGAGAGCAAATCCCCCCAGTGTAGTAGACTCCGCCAGAGACCTCGGAGATGACAGAGGGGTGAGGGAAAGGACCGACTCGGCCTGCTGAGATGACGCGGTTCGGAGATCAGGCATGTTGCTTAGTCCTAGACGGAGCCTCAGCCCGAGCGCATCCACATCTGACACATGCAGCGAAGAAAGCGGAAGTCGCTGTCCCTCAATCACATCCGACATATCGTCCCGCGCGTCCACCCGCAACGCCCTGGACAGATCCGTCCCAGTAACACTCCTAGTCCCCAGCTCCGAACGAATGCCCAACTGGGACAGCCCATCATCGAAGACGAATCCCTCTGTGCTGGCCCGGTAGGACGACTCCATGCTGACGCGCTGCGAAACGGGAGGGGATTCATCCGGGGACAAAGAACCGCTCCGAGAAGATGTTGCTCCGGTTGTACCAGGCGATAGAGGAAGGGGCTTGTTACTTTGTGACTTTCCCCACGGGGACGGTTGGATGGTAGGGCGGGGTCCCAGGTCAAGGGATGCCAAGGACCCATTGTTTGACGACGCTGCCCGCCAAGTGAGAGGGACGACGTGGTGGCTCTCAGATCCATGTCGAGTCTGCTTCCATTCTCTGAGGACACCTGCGAGTGAAGGTCGAGCGTGCTCCCATTCCCATCCACTGAGGGGGGGATGATCTGGCTGCTGAATCGCACCTTGCGCCGATCATCAAGGCTTACCAGGTCGGCAGGGCCGGGGGAACTCGGGGATGAAATGGACTGAAGGTATCAGGTTGGGATACGCTCGGCGCCTCCTGTCTCGGATACCAGGAATGCTCCGATTCCCATTCCCCATGTCGGCTAGAGGATAGAGCTGCCAATGGCATGTGAAGAGAGTGTGTGTTGGGACAGCCCTCCGCCCAACTCGCTCTCGGTACCCCAATCACTTAGGGAAAAACTTGTGCGCATCTTGGCAGACAGGCGAATCTCAACGACGTGGGATCCTTCCAGCTCGCTGGCCAACCCGGATCCAAGAGAGCATCCCACAAAAACGAAGGGCAGAAGAAGGAGAGTGCATCCTCCCAATCCTCCTGGCACGCTACATCGCACACCTCGCCGTCGTCGTCGACGTACGATAAGTCGAACACGGCGCGACCCTTGGGTGGCGGATCCAGGTCCTGCGCAGCCCAGTCATCGTACAGCTGCAGGCTTCTTGCGATCCGCCGCCGCACCGGCAAGTACCCAGCCGTACCGGCTGAGGCAAAATGCAGACGTTTGGTGCGTCCGTCGGCCGCGGCACACTTGACGACAAGCGGCACGCCCGTCGCCACCGACGTCGACCCTGAGATGCCTGAAGCGCCGGAGTTTCCCGCCGCGGTGCTCGGATAGGACGAGCCGGACGAGCCGGTACTCGACATGGTCGGCGGGAGATGGTGGCGGCCGATCGCAGCGACGGGGCCGCAGTGGCGCTGCGTAGCACATAATTAGTCCTCGATCGGAGATAGGCGGAATTCCACGTGCTGCGGATATGGATTGGTAGTGATTGTATTTCTGTGGCGGTTGCTATCTAAATACGTTCGAGAGCACATGCACAACAGTCCCAACGCTCTCGTGTCCAGTCCATCAGCGAGGCCATCGGTTGCTCCCACTGGCTCCTTCCACCGGTCTCCAACACAGACAGAGCAGACGTGGGTACGAATGAGCGTGACTAGCGGCGACTCATTTTTCCACACCGATTTCTAATGATGGCGCCAGCACACATGATGTTTCTTTTCAGAGTGTGTGGTTGGACACAGCTGTTTGCGTTCAACTGCACCTGCTTCTACCAACAATATGCCTGCCGCTAAGTATCCCACTCCCAAAGAGGAGGTGAGTGCGGTGAGGACTGCCCAGAATGCGAAGTCAATGACCTCTATTCATGCCAGAGTTGGCTCCTGAGGCAATAGTCATTCTCATCCCCGCATTATCCCGCGAGTAATGAAAGCAAGACAGAAGTGACCGGCGCGGTAAGTCCTTGTTCCGCTCCGACATTCGAGCCAGAGCTGAGCTGGGGAAAGTTGTGGTGGTACCGACAGCCTTTGTGAAGGAGTGATGGGCCAGCTGTGCATCCCACCTTTGGCCGCGTAACAGCCTTTTGTCTCTCAGGTTGCTTTTTCGCATTGGATGCCGCGGCTGCGAGTCGTGCTCAGGTCGTTGGTAGGGATGCTTCTTTGTCGGATCTGCTGTGTCCGATGGGCTAGCATTGGAATGAGTGCAGTGCGCTTGGCCTTGTGGTCTTTCGTGGGCTCATTTACCGGTTGCCGAAACCACCGGAGAGGAAAAGGTGCAACGCCAGGGCATATGGAGTGGAACCTATTAGTGCAGCCAGGCTTGGTCGGGAAAAGGCTGAACGTTTCAGCATCCACGTGATCCCTATTGCCAGCCCCACTTTCAACTTCCAAATGTCAACGCAGCCGTGGGGCTGGAAGACAAATTAGGTAAGTAGATCCTTCCAGCACAGCGCCAGTATACGAGCTCTGCCGCCCCAGTGCCGCCCCAGTGCGGGCCCAGTGGGTGGACACTGGACCAGTGCCAGAGTGGCTGGGCGGAGGGGCCATTTTCGGCCGCGAGAGCGCGCCAGTTTTTTTCGCATTTTCTGCTCTCGCCTCCTCGCTTTCTCACCACCACTCTGGCCCCCTCTTCACAATGAAGGTGTGTGCCATTCTCACTCCTGCTCACCTACTCTTTTCTGGATGGTCATACTGATGTTCTCCTCCTTCAGCTTTACACCGACATTCTCAGTGGCGACGAGCTCTTCTCGGACTCCTACCCCATGGAGGAGGTCGACGATGTCGTCTACGTCCTCGAGGGTAAGCAGATCACCATCAAGGACGGTCAGGTCGACATTGGTGGCAACCCCTCCGCTGAGGGTGGTGACGAGGATCTCGAGGACGGCGCCAAGACGGTCATCAACATTGTCAACGCTGCCGACTTGCAGCAGACTTCGTTTGACAAGAAGGGCTACGTCGGCTACCTCAAGTCCTACATGAAGGAGATCAAGGCCAAGCTCCAGGAGACCAACCCGGACCGTATCCCTGCCTTCGAGAAGGGTGCCGCCGCATTTGCCAAGAAGGTCATTGGCAACTTCAAGGAGTACGACTTCTACACTGGTTCCTCGATGAACCCCGACGCCATGGTTGTCCTCGGTGGCTGGAAGGAAGACGGCGTTACGCCCACCTTCATCTTCTGGAAGGACGGCCTCAAGGTGGAGAAGGTGTAAATTCACACCGTTCTAGTCTTGCCAGCCACCTTTGTCGTATGGTCGTTAAGATCCTCAAAAATCCATTTTCAGTGGATGCGATGATCTTGATAATCGCTAAACCTCATCAAATGGGAACGATGTGTAAAGGGAAAGAAAAACGTCTATGTGATGCCCGACCGACCTTCCCTCATAGCTTACATATATCTGGTACGGTTTAGAAGCAGTTATTCTCTTTGGGGTTTCGCTGTGCAAAACCGGGTCAGAACGGGAGCGCAGAAACGATGGAGTTACAATATCACGCCCTGAGGCCTCAGCCTGAGGCTCGGGCCTCAGCATGTACAGCCCGGGACTACTTTCGTCATACTACGCACGTGGGCTATCGGTTCTCCCTCTCCGTGAGGAGCCCCACATTGACAGCGTTGAGCCACAAATTGTTTTGGGAACGCAGCGTGGGCATGCCATTTAAAACACCTTGGACCAGGTCCAAGGAAGACAAAACAAAGGGGGTGGGGAATGGCGAGAAGCTTGGTACAAGGCGAAGGTGTACGTGGAGCCTGAACCAGGGTGCATTAGATGTCTGTCTGTTTGGATATGCCCAGCAAAAAAACTGACGAGAGTGGGATTCGAACCCACGCCCCGGAGGACTGCGGTTCCGATTAACCTGAACACAGCGCGTTAACCACTTCGCTATCTCGCCTGCTGTTCTTTTCGTAAGAGAGTCTCCTTGGCAGAGGCCCCGTCCTGTTACCGGTGGTCCTTTTGTTACTTACTGCTAACACTCACCCCGATCTTGGTCCATGTGCATGGATTTCACTAGCCTTAGTGACTAAGACTAGAAACATATCTCCCCCTCTTTGGGCCACGCCAGTTAAAACGGATTGGAGAACGCGTTATGTCATTCAAGATCAAGATTACTGAAAGGCGTCCACGTCTCTCTCAATACACCCTCCAGATTTGGATCAAGCGGTCGTTCTCGTGCTTGGCCAGGCGGTAACCCTCGGGCAGGAATGATCAGGTTGCCCACAAACAAGTTTTGGTTGAGCCAGGCATACTTGCCCTCGGGCGCAATAAACGTTGGACTGACCCGCATCTTGAACGCATTGGGATCGGCCGTGGGGGTACTCCATCCCAGGATCATGAATGACAATTGTTGTCCATCGTCCGTAAGGAGTCGGTACAGCGCATTGACCGTGTACACACCATCGGGTCGAACCAGCGGTAAGTCAGCTCCGCCGGGCACGACGCTCGCATGAAAGTTGGGCCCATCGGCACGGCCACCAACAATGGGCCAGTAGGCGTCCCGAATCCCGTCGGCGCTATGGTTGGACGGACCGGGGACGACGGGGTCGGAGCAGGTCACCACCAAGTCCATCACGTGCTCCACCTGGACTGGGTCGAAGATCTTGTCCCCCCATACAGAGCAGGGGGAAGCGGTGTGGTTTGAGGTGCTGGACGACGAGGTGCAATTGGCCGCCAGGGCGAGCTGGGCACAGCTTAAGATCAAGCTGTTGCCCAGCAGAACTATCGAGAAGTACCTCCACCCCCACATGAACGCGAGAAAAAAAAGAATGGGAGGGAAACGGAGAGGGGAGAGATAGAAGGAAAAGCAGCTTTGCCCAATGGGTCTCGGATGGGAGTGCGCACGTTGTTATTGGCACAGATGCCGGAGAAGCAGCCGAAGAAGAGAACAGAGGAGGGATGGCCGTTGACGACGATGACTGGCGTCACTTGAGAATGGTAGATGCGGAAGGGTGGGGGGGGGAATCCTGAACTGCAGTGTGTTGGCCAGTGGGTTTATATTAATGGCGGGGGAGCCAAAAGCAGGAGGCCGGCACATGTGGCTTTTGGCACATATGGACAGCGCACATAGATAAGCCAGAACCCCACATTAGGCGTCAGACATGCCGTCTGCCACTACGATCGATGAGGCCAGGGAGGGGCGAGGCTAATGGGTTTGAATGAATGGGATTTGTGATTAATGATTGCTGATTGCGATATGAGGCCGGCAAAGAAGGGGTGTTGTATTCGAGGAGGATTGGGCCCCACCCGTGCTCCACCCGGCTCTGCCTGGCGGCGCCGCGCGGGGCCGAGCAGCCCCCACCATCTGTCGCCGCATTTGCCCCGCCCATTTGCAACTTTCACGTTGGCCATCGAACCCGACGGGGCGGTGGACAGGGTTGGACGTTGGTTCCTCCTGGGGATCAGCCTCTGATCCTGCCTGGCCATACCCCCGTCTCTGTCCCCCCGGCCCTGGAACGCCCCCATCTAGGCGCAAGCCAATGCGCTCGCAAGTACAAGGGCAGCGTACAGGCAGTGGTAGTTACCGGAGTTACCGGTCCTCACAAGAAGAACTCCTCTAGCATCGCCATGGAACCTGAAGAGCACTTTTGGCATCCCTGGAGTCGCGCCTCTCAATAAGTGCCGCCGGGGAGAGGGACACTATACGTGCGGTTGGATCAACGGCACAGTAAGGCTGTGGCCATGCTCACCAACCAGGAGCAACACCAAGACACGCTGCCATGTCAACCGCGTACTAGGCCCCTGTTTGTTGCTTCATAGATAAACCCCCCTCCATTCTACCGTCACACAAGAGCAGAGGATCCTATACGCCTCGTCCCATGTTCTCCTTCGAGGGACTCACCCGCCTCAAGGCGGTTTGACGACAAAACATGCCCAAAACTCGGTGTCCAAGGGCCCCTGTACAACAACCCCGGCGGGGTATGAGCCCTTTATGAGGCTGTGGCGACCTGACGAACCGCTGTGGCTGACACGACGGGTGGGGGGTCTGCGCGACTCTCCCCTTTTCCGGGTGCTTCTTATTTGTGTTTGCTGTGCGGGGACGAGACAGTGATCAGGATGGTCATCGTCAAGCTGCTGCCAACTGTGCGCGAGTCCGTCACTCGCCAATCCGTCTTTACCTCTCCGTGGCTGCTGGGGGAGACTTACTACCTCACGCTTATATTCTGTCCATACTGAACAAAACCTTTTATTACCTACGGCAGCCAGCCGATTGCACTCGCTCATTCCACAAGAATCAAGTGGTGGAACACGCACACTAGATCTTTCTTACACAGTATCAGAAACGTCACCTACTGGCCATATCCTGTGTGCATTGAAGGAAACTGGCCGCCCGGACCTATAGTATTACCGTCTCCCCCCTCTAATTATCCCTGTGAGCCGCGTGAACCTAGTAGCTTGCCTCGAATGATGCGATATTGTTGTTGGACTTCCATTTTTCCAGGTGTTTAACGGCTGTTATCGACATTGCCGTCTTGCTCTCTTCTCTGATTCGACAGTACCCGCATTGGTTCAATTCATTTCCCATCCCCCCCCCCACCACATCAACGCAACGTACCGTCGTAGTTATCCTTGCCCTTGTCGGCGGACCAGGCGAACTATCGCTCCACGTTTAGCTCCATCCTCCTCACTTGTAGACTTTTTCATTGATCTCAGCTGGACAGCGCATCACGCTAACTGATGTGCGACGGCATCCGGCTCCTCCACATCGATTCATATTATCAGGTCACCCCCAGATATAATGGGGGGCACTGTGCTGACGATTGGACCAGGATCTGGGGACCTCCTCTCGACCTTCATGGTTTGGGTGGGGAGGGATGGTGCTTTGCCTGTGGGGTGCATCGGAGGTGGAGGGGTGGGTGTCGAAGAGGCCTAGTTGGACGTCGTGGGGTGAGTTTGAGTGTTGTCCTGTGGGTAACTCTCTTTGGTATGGGTGATGCTTGATGATATGCATGAAGATAGGTGCGACGAGACCTGGTTCAACCACATGCAATCATGGCAATGTGCGATTGTTCCCGACTGGGACTCGCTCTGACAAGAGGGCGTGAGGCGTGAGGCGTGAGGGCGTGAAAGGGAGGCAGTTCCCCGCAACAGTCTGAGCGTTTAGGCCTTAAGCAGGACAGAGAGGAGCGAGAGAAATTGACAACGACTGTGCTGGCAACCATGCGCAATGGGCATTTGGTTGTTCGCATCTGGCGGTACTTTTCGAATAGATACTGTGCGCGCGGTGCGCTCCCCCCCGCTTCCGTTCTCTGCTTTTGGGGTGCGCGCAGGACACAGGGTTGCTGCTTCCCATTACGTTGGCTCGGCAGACGTTGTGGATATTGTACTAGACGCTCGTTGGAAGGTCCACTGCGCCCTGCCTGTTGTGCCGAGCCCTGCCGGGATAGCGATGCACCGGAGCGAGGTTTGGCCAGGACAGCAGCAGGCGGGGAGGCCTGCGGGGGCAGGCACTGCGCAGCAGGCAGATGCCCTGCAAGGCAGGGACGCGTGATGGTGACGGGGAGATCCCCGCTCCCATCCCTCGACTGGCCCTGTGCCGTTCCCCAGCTGCTCGGCGGTGCTCGTGTGAGCAGCCACGGCGCCAGTGTCGGCGCTGCCCGGGCGAGCGCTGTGCGAGCGACCGAGCGAGCTTCGGCCGCGGTGGCCGCGAGTGCGACGCACGGCACCCCGGCACGCGCAGTGCGGTGGAGCACGGCGCATCATGCTCAGTGTGCATAATGCGCATGCTCGACACGCACGGAGCCCGTCATGCAGTGGCCAGACGTACGCCTCTGCGCAGCTGCGCCGCGTCATGCATCATGCATGCCCGCAGGCGCATATATATGCTTTCGCTCTTGATTCTCCCCATCCCTCCCCCGTTGCGCCCCCCTGCTCTTTTCTGCGTCTGTCACACCATAATGCTCTCCATCGCGCTTGTGGGCCTGCTCATGGCCGCCAGCGATGCATCCGCCCACCTTGGCGCCGGCTTCCCCGGCCGCATGGGTCCCCAGCTCCAGGCGCAGGCCGCCAAGCGGGGCATGCAGCGTCGCCAGGCCACCTACAACGACCAGGCCTGGCAGTCCGTCACCACCCCACCCAGGAGTGCACCTACTACAACTATGCCCCCCCTCATCCTTCAAGACCGCCTTCCCACCATTTGGCAGATTGCCGACATTATGCCTTCCGACCAGGAAGCCAACTCGGTCTGGCGCCTTGCAAAAGCAGGTCCAGGTGCCCAACACCGCCCCCAAGGGCCAGCCCACCGGTTCCGAGCAGGGCACCCAGTACAACACCGCTCAGGATCCCGACTGCTGGTGGACCGAGACCAAGTGTGTGCACCCCAAGGCACCTGGCGTCCCTCCGGACGTGTACACGTGTAACCAGCCTGAAACGTGGGGGCTGACGTTTGACGATGGCCCCAACTGCACCCACAATGCTTTCTACTACGACTTCCTCAAGTCCAAGAATCAAAAGGCCACCCTCTTTTATATTGGATCCAACGTATTGGACTGGCCGTTGCAGGCCCAGCGTGGTTTGACCGACGGTCATCAACTTGGCGCCCACACCTGGTCGCATCACTACATGACTTCTCTCAACAGCACCCAGGTCTTTGCCGAGCTCTTCTACACGTTAAGGCAATCAAGTGGGTCACCGGCGTCACTGTTACTCCTGGCGTCCGCCGTACGGCGACGTGGACGATCGTGTGCGTGCGATTGCCTATGGCCTCGGCCTCGACACGGTTTTTGGACCGACGACACCAACGACTGGAGCATTCAGCCCCAGGGCACCGCTCCTTCGTCCGAGATCGAAGCCAACTACGCCTCCATCATCAGCCAGGGCAAGACCAACCCCAGTGGTGTTCTCGTTCTCACCCACGAGATCAATGGTGACACGATGCAGCTCATGATGAACGGTACGTCGTTGGCCTGGTTAATTTTGCTGTCGTGCTTGAATTTTTGTGGACAGACGCTGACCTCATTGTTTTGCTCCGCCTTCAGAGTACCCTACCATCGCACAAAACTTCAAGTACATTGTGCCCGTCGACGTGTGCCGCAACAAGACACAGCCGTACCGGGAAAACACGTTTGTCTACCCCAACTTTGCCCAGTACACGGGGGGCAACGTCATGCCCAGTGGCATTCCCTCGGCTTCCATCACTGCCTCTTCCGCCGCCTCACTGCAGGTTGGTGTGATCTCCTCTACCTCCCAGGCCACACTCTCTGCCTCCTCGGGCGCTGCTGCCAGCAGCCAATCTGCAAGCGACCACAACAAGAAAAGCCCTGCCGACTCGACCTTCCCTGTTGAGGCGGTGGGTGGCGCGGCTCTCGCGGCGCTCGGTGGCGCAGCAGCCTTGTTCGTTTAATTTGATGGCCCTATTGTTTTTTTGTTCTGCTACCACACGTTCCTTGACCTCTTTGTCTGGTGGTGAGGAGCTGTGCCTCTCTCTTCCTCTCATCTTCTGCGTTTTCCCTGTGCTTCTCATGATCCCGTACCTTCTCATATATTCGCTCGCCCCACTCTTGCTCTCCTCGCACTCTTCGAGTCTGTCTAGACGGTTGATTCCGCCGGATGACAAGGGCTGCGTTCTGCTTGCGTAGGCTTCCACCTGTAACCGGTAACCGGGACTCGTTTACCCCTGCTGTGGCGCTGAGGCCGATCTGGTGGGGTGGCAGAGAGGTGGGATGCGTCTGTCCAATTGATAGCCACCGCAAGGGAAGAGGACAGACAAATGAAATGTTTCCGGCCGCAACGTGCAACGTGCTCACCCAAATTTCACATTAGGGTGATACGGCCCGCGGATGAGGTAAGCGAGTTCGCTCCGGGGCATGGGCGGATGGGCAGGCAGGCCAGCAGCGCCGAATGCCCGCCGCCCCCACCACCACCGCTCCCACCCCCGTCCTCCCTGCCCTCCACTTGACCCCGATGGCCGCCCAGCAGTCCCAGGGAATTTCCACCCTCCTCGAGGCCGAGAAGGAGGCTGCCAAGATTGTCCAGAAGGCCCGTGCTTGTACGTCCCCCCTCGTTCCTGCCGCACGAACAGCCCATGACTGACCCCGCTGCCAGACCGGACACAGAAGCTCAAGGACGCCGTACCGAGGCCGCAAAGGAGATCGAAGAGATTCGTGCGCAGAAGCAATCTGAGTTCGAAGAGTTCGAGAAGAAGGTACGTTTTTTATTTCCTTTTTCTGGTGGTTGAGGGGTACCGTCTTGCAGGCCCGTTTTCAGGGGGTGTAGGAAGGGGGGGAGGATTCCCTGACACCGCGTTCCTCAAGGGGAGGTCGCACTGACACATATCTCAGAACCAAGGCTCTGTTTCGGAGATCCAGGCGAAGGTGGACAAGGACACGGAAGTGCAGCTGGCTGAGATCACGTCGCTCTTCAACGCCAACAAGGAGGCCGTCCTGGACAAACTCCTTTCCAAGGTCACGGAGGTCGACCCGCACTTGCACCGCAACCTGGTCAAGTCGGCGTAAGGTCACGCATGGCGCTTGAGGGGCATCCTCCAACCGCTAGTATTGCCAATTGACGAGATGGGGAGGGTCTTGTTTTAAGGCGGAAGGTCTCGTCTCGCGCTGCGCTTGGGAGGCGCAGGGTTGCAATCAGATTGGGTTGGTTCCCGCACGCAGGGGAGATGAGTTTTGCTGGAGAGTCGGGATTGGGGAAGCGATAGGTCGATGAGCGGCGAGGTCGATGCGGCAGGACGGGCAGAGGAGGCATAACAGATTGTGTCGGTTTGTAGCGCCCTGGATGTGTAGAGGGCACAACCCTAGCCGGTGACCGTGCACGGACAGACCTTGGCAGGTAGCTGGGGACGATGGGTTTTGGGTCAAGTGTGTTGAGCTGTACTCCCAGTACCGGACCACCTCCACCACCACCCCTCTGTCCCTCCCGCTGCTGCGCACGTCTCTCGCATGGCCCCGCCATGGCCCCCGCGCCCACCATCACCTTCGCGTCGCTCCCCGTCGAGCTGCTCGCCAGCATTTTTGTCCTCCTACCCGCGCGAGACCTGCTGACATGCCAGGGTCTGTCGCTACTGGCACTCCATCGCTTCCGATGCCCATCTCTGGATGTCTCTCGCCGACGCGCTCGTCGATTCTGGCGTGCCCGTCCCGCCCTGTTCAGGTCCCTTTTCCTCCCGAAGACGCCCCGCCCGCCACGGCCACCTCGCCAGTCACTTCGCCAAAACCCTCACCAACCCCCTCGCCACCACCCTCTACGGCCACCCCATTGCCCGCGCGCACGCCACTGCAGCACGCGCTTATGGTCCAATGCTGCGGCCCATCACACTTGCCCCGCTCTGGGAGATGTACGATCTGAACCACTCGCCGTCCAACGCATTCGCGCCCACATCGACCGCATCACCTGTATGAAGCTCCTTGCCTGCCCCCAGGGACTGCTCGTCCTCACCGCCTCGGTTGACAACTGGATCCGGATCTGGGACTTGTCCGCTCCTCTGGCCGCACCGTCCTCTTCCTCTGAGCCAGGCCGCACAGTCGCTGTGGCGGACTCCCTGCTATGTCTACCGAAGCGGCAGAGCTGCGGCTGCACACTGAGCGATCGCGCCGCCGCCACGCCGCTCGCTCCGCTCTTCCAGCTCCCGTAAGTCGAGGACAGTGGAGCACCCGTCCCCCCCTCCGCACCCGTCAAGGCTCCGCCACCGACGAGTGAAGGGAAGCAACCGCCTCTTGGCGGCATTGATACCGGCGTGGAAATTCTGTGCCTCGACGCAGAGCTCAACGGACAATAGACTGGTGATTGCAGTGGGTAGCTGTGTGTCAAGCATGTGCTGCATGATCTACGTGGTGGATGTGGCCAATGGCCACAGCGTGGCGGACTACCCTTGTCCAACCCCTATGGAGACCGGTTTATTGCACGTGCCATCTCACTCCCGCGGACACGATCGTACGTCCCCTTCCCATTCACTCCCCGCCGCTCTCATGTGAGGTAATGCTGACGCTGTGCAGCGGTGGCGGTGTACAATGGCGATGTGCAGGTGTTTGAGTGGGCGTCAGGGCGCAGCGCATCCATCACCCCACGAAGGAGACATGCAGTCAACGCGCTCAAGCTGCTGGAGCATACGGTTGTCTGTGTTTCGGATTCGGGACTGCTCCAGGTCTTCCTCTTGCCCGACCTGGACGATCGAAGCCGAAGTTCCTCCGACACTGGGTGGGATGAGCGGGGGATTCCTGCTCGTCGCCGTTCGGTCTATACCGAGTCGGTATCCACTTCCTTCTCGCGTGCCTCTACGCCCACCTGCTTCTACCCCTTGGCCCCCCTTGGGAGGGGAGGACATGCGTTTCCCCTTTGACCTGGAGGACGAGGAGGGGCATCCCCTCCCCCCGGAACCGGGCAGCTCTTAGCTTGTGTACCCTTGCCCTTTGCTGAGTCCAGCCGGCCCCTCACTGCCACCTTTTCGGAGGAAATGGAGCACCGCCCGTCGTACGCATACCATCTCTTCGGCGTCCCCGCCGTCGCCTCCGTCGCTCGCGGCCACAGGAGATTGTATCCAGTCGCCGACAGCCGCGCCGTATCGCAGTACGCTTTGCGTGGCTTGTCAGAAACAACGAATCGGACCGACGTCCACGACGGAGTAGACGAGTCAGAGCCCCTGTTGTTCCCGTACGACTGGCCACCTGTCCTTCTTTCTCGCGCCGAGGTGGATCGGGTAAGCACACGAGCATTGGTGCGACCGGACGACGGCAGTTATCATGGGACCCATGATTGGAGTATTCCACCTGTGTACTGTGTTCAGCTTTTGACTCGCCGCTCTTGGGTAGAAGAGGAGAAGTCAGCACGGTGGGAGAACGAAAGTGCGGCGGGCTCCCAAAGTGTCGACGACCCTGTTTCTACCCGCGCCTCTACCCCCTGTCTGTCGCCTCAGTCAGTGGTTCCCTCAGCTCCTACCTCCCGACCTGGAACGCAGAGAGGAAGGTTCGCTGCACACACAGGCACGTGCCCTTCACGCCGCCTCGGCCGCCCACCTCCTTCCGCTTCGTCCTACGCCCGACGTCGGCCTGCCCAGTGCCGAACCCTCGCCTTCTTCTGCCGACTTGAGGCGGCTCGAGCGCCTGCTCGGCCCACCAGTCGGCTCCCTCTTCATCGCAGGGAAGGCGCGCGCGACTCTGCTCCTCACAGGACCGGATTCATGTCCCGGACCCGCCCCGCCCCGCCCGCCCCTCGAAGCCGGGGGGGCGGGGCAGGACGGCATCTTCTAGTCCAACTACGTTTTTCCTCCTCCGACGCCCTCCCTTCGCCTTCCCTCTCCTCTTCCGTCCCCCCTGCTACTTACTGTCCTGCCACCCCGCTAGTTTTACCCTCTTCTCTTCCCCTCGCTCCTCCGCCTCCACCTTCGCTGCCTGCGCCTCTCTACCCTAGTATCTCCACGGCTAGTGCCCCCTAGCTCGCTTCCTTCTACCATCTCCTTTCTCCCGCCTTTGCGCCCGCCCCGCCGTCCCCGCACCTCGTCCACTTTCGGCCCGCCAAGCCGCTCGGATATCATGGCGGAGATTTGTCTGGACGAGGCACAGGGGGTCCTGTGTCTCGGCACGGCACGGGGCAACCTGTGGATTGGGGATTACTTCGGCCCTATGCTGCTTCTTCCTAACTTGCTTCCTACCTCGCAGAAAGAAGCCATGGCAGCTCCATACCCCACTTTGCCTCTGCTACCTCCTCCTTGTCGGCCGTCAACGTTCAACCCTTATCTACATCCTTGTGTTGTGCTGCGCACATACCTGCAGCGGTTTACCCGCCCAAGGCGCGCTGCTGATCGTCAAGTGGTGCATAGGGGGGAAGATAAAGGGAAGAAACGGAAGAGCATACAAGTGCCGCACAAGACAGTAAGGGCACGGGTCTTTTGCCCACTAATAGGGGGGGGGGACACTTGGTCCTGTGCGTTGCCAACGTGGCCAGGGTGCCCTAATCATCACATTGGATATGGCATCTGGAATATGGCGAGACAGGCATTTGAGGGTTAGCATCTTCAAGAACACTGAAGTGGTAAGCACTCATACTAACCGGTAATGGGGTCAAGTGTTGTGGATCCCTTGGCGCGACCTGGTACCCTTGGGACGCTTCCCCCGGCATGCTGGGGTCAAAGTAGGGTCAAGGCGGGTGCTTGCCCTAGGCGGCCCAAGTCCTCGCCCCGCCTACCAGTGGCAGCGAGTCGGTTCTTGCCTCGGTGTTCAGGAATTATAATGTGGCGGCGCCGCACCGCCCAGCGGGACGGAGGGGGAGAGAAACCCGCTCGCCCCCCCTCTCGGGAGTAGGCAACGTAGACGCTGCCGTGATCCCAGCTCCCGATCCACATAGGACATTCCAACGGACTTGTCCAGCAGACCAAACGGCATACCGACCGTGGGTAAAGTCCAGCCAGGCTCCAGCGATAGGAAAGGGAAAGTAGGGAACTGTGGGATCTCTTTCATTTGTTTCATTATTTGCAGCAGGGTAGAGTTCCTCGTGCTTCTGGATATGGGGCAGTACGGATTTGAACACCGAAAGGCGGATTGAGTGGGCCATCATGTATCCCTGTCTCCTGTTGGTCCACTTGTCCAGCGCGCGTTGCCCGATCACAGAGCATACTCACACTTTGCACAGCCCGGTCTCGCACCGACTGCAACTGCGATTCTGGTCGGGCATGCGTTTGAAACGTCTGCCGCAACCGATGCAGGGCATGGAAGGCTTCTGCATCCCGGGTGGTGAGAACGCGTGGTAGAGCATCGTAGCACAGATCACCAACGAGTACGTCACTGCTCCCGATACGTCGAGCGCCAGATCATTGGCGTCGGCAAATGCGACGCTGCTCTTGGCCCAGTGCAGGAGCTGCGCACTACGCTCGGGCGTCACGCGAAAGCCCAAATCAGCAGGGCATACCTCCGACGCGCCGCAAAAATACACGGTGAAGCAAGATCTGCGCGGCGGCGTGCAACACGTGCAGCATACCTGCCTGCGCGGTGGGTGTGCGCTCCCACCCAGACAAGGGGGTAAACAATTGTTCCAAGTGTCCAGGTCGGTGACGAGTTGGTGCAGTACTTGATCCGTCAAATTCCTCGCCCCCGTAGGACTGTAGACCGTTTTGACCACCCTGCCCAGCAAGACCGTTCCCTGCAGCATTGCACGGAAAACGTAGCGAGGGTATCGTATTTTCTGCTGCCCATCCTCCTGCCCCGACGGGTCCGGTACATCAAAATCCGTCAATTCCACCCCGCGAATGGACGACCGAGTTGGATCGAGATCCATCGATCGTACATCACCACTTCCCCCCACAGCCGTCGCTTGCGTGCCTGGACCACCTTCTCGGTCTGGGTATTAGCTGGTCCGACGGCGTGACGGTGAAGGCCCCCCCTTGGGCCATGCGCACGACCAATCCAGCCCGGTTCCAGCACCGCGTGGTGCATTGCGCTGCCACCGAGCCATGCAAGTCGGATGTGCCGAGAGGATGAGCATGGCATAGAGTGTCTCGACCTGGCAGCTCGACAGCACATCCGACTCCCGTATCATCTCGTTCACCCGCCGTCCGAGCGGAGGAGAGAACAGAGTAGGGTACAGTCCGCCGTAGTGCCCCAGCAGCCATGATGCTCGAGACGAGCAACACCGAGGCCGAGGGGTGAAGTTGGATGAAGTCCCTCTTACTCAGCATGGCACCAGAGGAGCTACTTGCTCAAAGTACCCGCCGATCAACTTCTCCCGCACGTCGCGTGAGAGCTGGGTCTGCACCACAGAGGGCATCGTCACCGATGACGCACACCTTCCTCCGCGTCGTCTCGCACTTGCGGCCGAACCAGTTCGATGCCCCCCGACCGTCGTCGCCACTAACGTTTGTAGAGAATAGTTGGTATGTTGATCGTCAAGGAGGGAATGGGCTTGTTCTGGCATGTGGGCAGACGAGAACAAGAGGAAGTCCGTGGACGTGGGACCGAGCCCAGTAGTCTCCTTGATCCTTGCTCCTTCCTCTGTTGGGTCAGCATCAGAGGAGATGGGGGGGATGGGGTTGGCAAGGTCCAGGGATAAAGAACGGGGACTGGACGGAGGGATGTTGGAGAGGCGGAACAAAGGGTTGGGCAGAGGGCATGACGGAGTAAGGGTCGGAAGACAGCGCAGAAGACTGGACGGAAGGCAGGGCGGAAGGTTGGGATCGGGCTGCGTTTGAGATAGGGATGGGGGCGTGAATAGGGGGCGGCATGATACTGGTGGGAAGCTGCATGGAAGCGTGAATGGGCAACTGGATTTGGGCCAAGTTAGCAGCCGAGGGTGGTGATACCTATTGGGAGGTAGGTATGTTGTAAGGGATGGCGACCCACCCAAGTCTGGGGAGTGACCAATGGGAGATACTGCCACCCCGACGTCCCGATAGAGATGAGGGAGACATCATCCAACAGTGGGTCATACGCCCCACCTAGCATGTTGGGGCAAACAGACTGGTCGGGGTGCCCTGACTCGCAGGCCAGCCGCGGTACAGGTCTTCCCTGGGATGGGGACGACGATCGCGTTTGCGCTTCAAACGGGTCTCGGAAATGGGAAGATGGAATGTACACTCTATCAAAAGATGGGTTAGGTATGAAGTGCAAAAGGCACCAAAATAGAAGGCAAGAGAGATGGGTGCAGGGACATACCAGCCGAGTAGAACTTGCATTGCTCACATACCACTTCTCCGTCGAGCATCAAACAACGCGTCTTTTTGCTCCGGCAAGAGTCGCAGGCTCTCCGAGTGCGCATCCGGCTAGTCCGTCCGCCCACCAACTCGTTTGCTTCTCCAGAGCTGGAGTGGGGGGACAAGTCGGAAGTGGGGCCAGTGTGCGAGTGGGACAGGGGCTGACAGAGAAGAGAGTGGGTGGCGATAAGGACAGTTGGGATAGCAGCGGCGACGTCGGAGAGCTGGAGGCTAATGTCATACCGGTAGGGGCAGTGGTCGCGAGAGTGGGAGACATAATGTTGTTGTTGAGCATGGAGGATTGATGATTCATGGTGAAAGAGAGAATATTGCGAAGAGCAGATCAAAACGTAGAGAGCGACGAAGGCACGGAACGGCGTATACGGCAACACGCACAACGAGAGGGACCCAACTGACGTTCGGCAGCGACAGCAGTAGCGATGGTACAGAACCAACGAAAGAAGTGGAGAGTACTACCAGCTAGCCGGATGAGGCTCCCCTAAAGCGCAGAAAGTGCGGGTCTCAGTCTGCGGTCTGAGTTCTGTTGGGTCTTGAATCTGAGTCTGAACTGAGTATTACTGTGAGAATGTGGATCTGTAAGAGCGCAGAGTTACGATATATCATTGATGGTCCCAGTGCGAGAGATCGGGGCGCAGTGTCGCTTCAAAATACTTGGCAAAAGTCGATTGCCTTTTTCACCCCGGATGCAGTAGTCGCACAGGTCCGATATTGAGTCCCGTTCTGTGGGATACTGGGCTCGAGCGAAGACCCCGGCGAACTAGCCCCTACTGCGGGACAAAGAAGTGGAGAGGCACAGCAGAAACAGAAAGGCTGCCTGGGATCTGTGAGATGGGATTATCGATTATCGATTATTGATTACGATTATACCGCACAGTTCTCTCGACAGAGTGGCGGGATGTCTGGAGAAGGGAGGATGGCACTAGTCACACACGTCACATGCGTCACACAACATGTCACATGTCAGTACTGTCAGTACTGTCAGTCCTCGTAGTGCTTGGAGCCTCGGTGAGCGCCTCAAGCTTCAAGCCTTCTAGCTTCTCTTCAGTCCGGTTACCGGTTACCGGTTACCGGTTACCTGCGGAGTAAAGCTAGGAACTAATAATAAAACTAGGAACAAGTAACGCATCCGGCGTAACGCACGTACCGCGCCGATCAGCCGTTGGGTATTGGTTGGCAACAGAGGCCGGCTTTTTGGCTTCGGGTTGCACACAAAACCAAAAGCCTCCTGAGGGGTACGGTAGGGTGCGGTAGGGTGTGTTGTTTGGGAAATACGATGATATCGATGAAATCGATGAAATGGCCACATGTAATGTCACATCACTGTCACATGTGGACCCACAAAGCCGCAGATGATGATGCCCCATGTGTGGAGGGATAATCGATCATTGACGATTACGAGAGGGTGAGAAGCACGGAGAGGGGCTAGCACCTGCTAGAACCAGAATGCTTGACTCACAGTTGACATGGTATTGACATGTGAAGGCATCGATGTGACACCAACCACCAAAATGGTCTCATGCCTGTGAGCCTCTCAGAACTCAGACGACCTTGTGGTGCTGAGAGGGTGCTAATACAACAGATGCGCTGACGCGCTGACGGCTGATGCGCCAATAAACGTCTCTCGTTCTCCCTCCTCAGATTAGACCGAGCGTGCTGGGTGCCTGCCGAACGCTGAAGCTAAGAGTCTCACCGGCCCCAGGCCTCACCGCGCTCAGTGTGGACCTAGAATTATAGTTACTATATAGCGCCTTACTCTTCATATGTATGCTTCCACCGAGACTGCAACGCATTGGGATACTAGTAGGCAGCTCGCTGGGGCAGGAGAGCATTTCAGATACTTGAATAAGAGATTGAAGCATTGGCACCAATTGGGACACCAGGGACTCTTCCCATCATGACATAATCGGCTAGAAACTGGCATGATCCATGATAGAATGACAGATGGCATGCATGACGGCAATCGCGATAATCGATAATCGATAATTCGCAATCGATATATACTAACAGTGGACGGTGCGCAAATTATATACGCTTTCTTTTGCTTTTTCTATATCCCCAAGCCGCTGCGCCCTGTCGTAGCAGGCCGTAGCTTCCCCCGCCGCTATCACATGCAACATGCTACATGGCCCCAATCATCGACATCTCTCAGATCCTAAGGCCTCATGCACCTTACATATGCAGCATGCGACATGTGATATGTGACATTGACATGTGACATGTGACCGGATCTGCTTCTCAGGCACTCACGTACTCATGCTTTACGCTTCACGCCGGGATATAAGTCAGCCACAGTGACTAGTGACTAATAGTGACTAGTAACTGTCACATGTCACCTGTGTCACTAGTTATAGGATCAATTATACTTCACCAAGTACTAACGATTAAAATGATTGAAGTGACCACAGTGACTAGTGACTAGAGTGACTAGAGTGACTAGTGACTAGTGTGGCTATGCTAGTGACTAGTGGTGCAAGTGATGCTTGAGGAGCCAGTGATGTTGTGACTGGCGTCTTAACAAGGCTATGCTTAGCTTTAAGCTTCTGGTCAAGTAGTATATAGGCCGTAGGGTACCTAGTAACCGGGAACCGCGGTTATAGTATACTTTTGTGGTGCATTTTCACGGTTTTACCGGGTACGGGTTTTACCGTTTCGCTTTCCAGGCTAGCCTCCTGCTTCATGCTTCAAGCTTCAGTACTCAGTAGCTTCACTTTCTCCGTGGGGACTGATGACCAAGAACGGGACAGAGCGCACGAGCATCGAACTGTTTGACCCCTCCCCCCAAACACGACTTGGCTGCCACGACATACGTACAATCAGTTCAACCACCCAACACTCCGTTTTCACAGACCCAACACACTCCGTTCTCTCGCACTGTTCTTGCTCACACATTCGCCGGATCAAAATTATTACTCCGCCCTAGCACACGTAGCTGGCTTCAGCGCCGCCGCCTCATCGATCGCATAGTTCATCCACTTCCATTGATCACCACACACATTCGCCCGTCTTCCACGCATGCCATTTGCGATTGCAATAGGATAAACGTTATAAATGTTGTGTTAATGTTACGATAGCTGAGCACAGCCGCTCACCGTGACTGATCCGTGGCTACATAAAGCTTAAAGCCTCTCTCAGATTTTTCACATGCTCACATGTCACACTAAAAGCTCCAAGTTCCCAAGCTTTTCCACTCACCTGATGGGGGACAAGCAGGAGACGAGACGACGTTAATTCGAATGGGAGTGTAGGCGTATAGTGTGCAGGCCACACCTGCTCTCAGTAACTCAGTAGTTCAATATTCATAGCCACCACTGGAGCAGAGTGAAGAAAGAGATCGATAGAAGAATGCGGAAAAAGAGGTGGAAAAACAATGTCTCGATGATGATCGTGAGATGAAGAAGGAGGCGTTGACCACCATCAGAGGTCTAATAGAGCCCATCGGCCTTTAGTGACACGTGGGCCGATACACCACAGTCATATCGGGGCAGTCCATCCGACCTTAATTCCACGAGCTTCCACTGGCTTCCGGTCCCAGCCTATCATGGCCCATAGGTATAGCTCTGCTTAGCTCCCTGGAATACCATCCCCCTTTTTTTTCCCCATCGCCAGCATCGCTAACAATAGACCGTCGTGACAGGAGAGGTCCGTCCCCCCTAAGGTCTGTTGGTATCTCATATCTGAATAGCTAGCGAAACCCAGCATACGTTGCCATACGACCCATGCCTTGCATGCATCCGATAGATTTGCAAGGCTACTTACTACTACTCTCTGTTACTCAGAGTGCGCTCGTGTGGTTTGTCCTTGGCTCTTCGCAACTACCAACTTTTACATTTACATCGGTGTCTCCGTTGATGTAGATGAGAAAAGCTTACTGCGGTGACCGGTAACCCCGTTCGGTGTGCCCCGATGCCGGTTTTAGAGTAACCCCCCGGGCTCTGCTTTTTCATGTATACTAGTGTAGCCATGCCAGTCTCTTTTTCCACCCGGCTGGTTGTTGGATGTAAGTACACTGGGAGTGGATACCCCTCCTCTCCTTCCTCCCCATGACCCACGCGTGACCCCTATAGTCAGCCCGAATCCTACTGCCCTCTCGATCCACCCTCACAATTTTCGTATAGCTGCCTCCTCGCGCTTGCTCTTCTTACGAACATCATGCATCAGAAAAGCACATCGACCACATCCCCCCGATTCAGTAATCATTAATTAACAGGAATACTTATTCCTCTCTCCTCATCGTCTGAGTTCTGACACATGGTACTGAGACTCCGTGTACCCAATTGATACATAGTAAGCAATGCATCCTCTCCATGCAGCAAAGAGGGCTGAGACGCTGAAGGACCTGAGTGAGTAGAATCTATATAGAGGCTGCAATCATCAAACCTACCGAGAGGGAAGCAGGCATGGGCCAAGCGCAAGGAAATACACGTGGAAGGTGGTGGACCTCCTACATCGGACCACATCTATACTTTTACACTGTTGCAAAGGACATTCTGCCCGCGTCGCACGTATTGTGCCTCCGGGGTATTACATCGTGTTTTCCACGTATACTACACGGCGAGAGGTCTGACTTTTCCATCCTTCCACACTTGGATTCGATGTACTCTCCTAACCTGGGTACCACACGGATCCTTTCTCCTGTAAATTTGGAGAACTTGTGCGATAACAATCTACTGTCGTCATGGGGCGCGATCCTCGAGGTGGGACGCCCTGGGATACCCTTCCCGCCTGTAGTAGGGCTGGTCGCCAGTCCTTTTCTGGTTGAGAGTGTTAGTACCGTCCTCATTTTGCAGCCCCTCCTGGTCCCGTGCGCCCCATGGTCCCACCTGTCCATGGACCACATCACCCAGCTGCTGCGCTCCGGTGACTACGACGTCATCCTCGTGGTGGTCGACCGCTTCACCAACGCTGCCGTGTTCATCCTCGCTCATACGTCGGACGACGCCGAGGTGTTGGCGGGCCAATTCATTCGCTTCTCTCGTCAGCTACCACGGGCTGCGGGTCGACATCGTCAGCGATCGCGGGCCTACTTTCACCAGCCGTTTCTAGCAGTGTGGTGCCAACAGATGGGCGTATACGGTCTAGCCTCAGCTCCGCCTACCATCCCCAGAGCAACGATGAGACGGAGCGGGTCAACCAGATCCTGGAACAGTACCTGCGTTGCTACCTCTACCACGACCAGGACAATTGGTCTCATCTTCTCCGGCCCGTGGCTCAATTGGCTTACAATTCCCACGCACTCTGGTACCGGCTTCTCCCCCTTCTACCTGGATCACGGCAGGGAACCGCGGGGAGATACACGCGGTCGGCTCTTTGGTCCCACGGGCCGAGGATTTCGTTCGCTCTCTCCAAGATCCCGGGGAGACTGCGAGCGAATCGCTTCGCGCTGCCCAGGCCCGTTACGAATGCCTGGCCGACCGGCACCGCTTGAAGGGCCCCACCTATGAGCCGGGAACTGCCGTGCTTGTGCGCCGAGACCGTTTTTGGGTGGCTCGCGCCCCTCTGGTGCGCTGGACCACCGCTTTTTGGGTCCTTCCCAGTGGACCGAGCGGTAGGACCGGCAACCTACAAGTTGCGCCTCCCCCCTTCTACCATATCCACGATGTTTTCCACGTCTCCCGTCTGCAGGCCTGCCAAGAGGGTGCCGTGCCCGGCCTTGATTACTCCCCCGCCGCGACAGGCCGCTACGGTTAGGACCCCGTTCGGGTGGCGCTGGAAGTGGAACACATTCTTGACGCCCGCCGAGCAGGGCGCGGGGGCCATTGCAGTTCTTCGTCCGTTACCGAGACCGCCCACACGCGGAGCAGGAATGGTTACCGGCCGGCCGCTTGTTCCCCACGTACCCCGTCGTGGTTCGCTTCCACTCCGCCCACCTGAGAAGCCTATCACCGCAGCCCGCTTGCGCGCCATGCGCCGCTCCCTGGCTCGCCCCCCCCCCCCGCGCCCGAACTCCCCCCCTTCTTCCCCCCCAACTTGATTCCGGCCTCCTGGTTTCTCCCTTTTTGTCTCTGCCTTGTCCCCGTTCCCCTCCTTCCCCTTTTTCCTGTGCCTGGCTTTTTTTCCCTCCCTCATGGGGGATGAGGATAATGTCACTGTCCTCTTAGTTATGAATCAGGAAAATCTTCTCACCGCTCTTCCCGCCGATCCTGTTCTCCCTTCTCTACCAGTGCATCCTTTGCTTCACTTGGTACTTGTTCTTACTCGTATCGCCCGACTCTTACAGGTACCTCTATCCTTGGACCACACGCCGACGATGGCGGGGAGAGCACTGGACCTCACGGTCCCATGTGCGCCTGTTAACACCCGTAGAAGGGACATAATACGCTCTGACGTAGGATACATTTCCGCCACCGGAATCCGAGTTCTGTTGTGTCGAGAGGCCTGTGGACATTGGCTGGGCACTACTTCAGACCTTCACCTGTGCTCCCTCTACCACTATGCCATAGAGGCCTAGTAACTCTGACGACTGTCCCCAGTCAATATATACATCGAAAAGGTGTCTGCCCCAGGGTATAGAATACCAGATGCCCCCTCTCACCGTTTCCTCCCTGCACATACTTGGCGCCTCTCTTCATTCCTCTCTCTCCCATCTCGTTTCTCTACAACTATATGCTTTCTCAGAATTTATTGGTATATCAAATGATACGTTCTATACTCCTTCTCCTTCTCCCTCTCCCTCCCACTCTCCGCCTCATCTCGCTGGTTCTTCAGCTATGACTTCGCTGCGGCTACCCATACTCACACCTTATCGTGGCCGACAGTTTTGGCGGCTTTGGCCGCCTAGTAGTCAGCATCTCTTTGGTTCAACACCTAAAACAGTCAAGATGTGCATGATGGTCAGGACAAACGGCCCCCCTTCATTGACTTGGTTGTCATGCAATGGAGAATATTTCTATACTACACCATATCATTGACAGAGCTTAAGGCTGGGACAATAAAAAATTAGGAGACCACCGGGCCTACGGCACGGTCAGCTGGGGCTTCTCCCCAGCTTGGTGCTGGGGGCAACCATCGCTGGCACCGTAGCCACACCGTTCCACCGCTCCACGTTGGAGGGGCGATACCATAGCAACAATGCGCGGGTGGCTGTACTGTAACCGCGGATATCTCGTCTCTGACGCTAGGCCGGCGGGCTTTGGCGATCGGAAGTGCAGGAACGAAGATTGGCAAAAAAAATGTCAAGTGCACCCTGTTTTCATAGGCAACCATCTCAAAGTAAATCAGTTTTCGCATTGAGCTGCAGGCGGTCATATAGTGACTGACATGGGCTGAAACCGCCAAGATCTCGTAACAGCCTACTCGTGAGCTTCATGGTGGGTGGCATTGAGCATGACCGGAGAGAGCCCAGGGCAACTTTCGTTTCCAAAATGGGAATACCTCGTTGCACGTCAAGCTCGAGCCAGTGTTCCAGTCGTGAGCAAAAACGGGTACCGGCTCAACTTCGAAGAACCTTGCAAAAGTATGCTTCAAAGGGAATCGAACCCCTGTCACATCGACGTCTCACAGACACTGGGCTGTCTGGCAACGATGTAGTATACCACTAACCCATTGAAGCTTGTGATTGTCGTTAATTAAAACGTGAAGGCATGGCTTATCGTAACCAACACCCGTCATGCGTCACGACGCTCGTGAATACTGCGGAACAAGCTCCTTATATATTCACACTAAAAGGATTGTATAGCTTCACGAGCAGACTGTACAGCTTCAAAGCACGGGCCAATGGTAGTTGGGGAAGAGACAATAGCCCTTCTTACTTGCGATCCAGGGCGGTGGCAGACAAAATGCGGGCTCACCGCATCCGCCACAAGCCAGTCGGGATGATGAGGCCTTACTGGCTTTACCACGCATGTTGGTCGAACCGGTTCATCACGCTTGCCGCCTCTTCGCAGTCCTTCTGAGCGCGTTTCCTAAGGGAGGGGGGGGGGTTAGTTCCAAGCTCGAGCGCAACAACGGAGGCGAGGAGGCGTACCGTTGAAGAAGATCGGGCAGTCATTGTTGGTACAAATCACGTCTGGGTCACGGATCCCTGGCAGCGTTGGCAGCAAGTCCACAGCCGAGCGAACTCCACTTCCAGCAGAGCTTGCTTCTCCAACCGCTCCGCATAAATCTCATCGATCCGGGAAGACATTTTGACAGACAGGAAACTGTCCCGCCGATTTGGGCAGCGCCGTGCGGCAGCCTAGACACTGCGCTGTCTTGACGGCGAACTTCATCGTGCTCCGACACTTGATGTGACTTGTTGCACGTTTCGGGTGTGGTGCCCACTCAAGAGGGAGCCCGAGCGACTACCCATGATCGGCTCGAAAATCCGCATCAGGGGCTTGGATAACTGGTTGTCGAGGTAGTAGCGTGTGTCGATGGGGATGCTGTGCTCCAGGACGTACAGCGGGTCTTCCGATTTTTCGTACGCAGCCGCGCCTGAGGAAGGTAGGATGTTAGGAGAGGCCAATGGAGGTGAAGTGGGGATACACCTTTTGCACCCTTAACGATCACGTAGGGGACACGGTCGCCCAAGGAGGGCGCAGAACCCGGGTCGCGCTTGCGCATCCGCTCAGCCAGCTCAACATGGGCCTGCTTGGCAGCATAGTCGGCTTTGGCCAATGCTTTGGAGATGATCAACAGAGAGAGGTCAATTTTGTTTTGCAGCAGGTCGGAAATGACCTGTTTAACATAGGCCTCGGCTGCTGCCACGTCCCGGTCAATCAACATCTTCCGCAGACAAGTTTCAATGACAATCTGGACCAAACGACAGTTGTCTCGGCGGACCGTTTCGATACCTTTGGTATCCATCTTGTCGTACTTCTCAGGGCGAGTCCAGTAGAGCCCCGCATACCGCTTCTTGTTGATTAAAAGGTAGGGGAAGTAGACTTCTCGAATTCCAGCTTAATCGGGTTGATGAACGTTTGGCTCACCCGCTCTGCCGCCTCAGCCCCCAGCCGCATCGCCGTTTCAAGGTCTGGCACACCAAACTTGACCATGACCGAGTCGGTATCGCCATATATAACCTCGGCATCGTGTCGTAGCCATTAGCAATGGTGTAGTGCTGCTCCACCTCCTTTTTGGTCGCATCAATCATTTGTCGTCCATACGCGGTAACCGACATGGAGATCTCCAGACACGGTAGCTTGCCCACCGTCGCCCCGGTAAAGCCATATACGGAGTTGGCCGAAACTTTGAGTGCCAGTTGTCGTCCGTCCAGCACAGCCCGCTTGAACGGGTCCGTCTCCTTTTTCAGGTCGGCCTTGGCCCGCTTACGGGCTGAAAGCAGGTCCTCTAAAATCGTCGGGAGCAGACCCTTGCGGAGACTCGAAGTAGCAAAACAGTTCTTGTTGGGTGTCACAACATAATCCTTCCCCTCTTGGAGGTGCAGCCGCTCAATCGTCGACTTGGTTAGGAGAGTCGTATAACACAGATTGTGTGCCATCATGATAGAAGGATACAGCGAGGCAAAATCAAGTGTTGCAATAGGGCGGTCATAGTAGCCCTGCTTGGGTTCGAGCACCGTCGCGCCCTCGTACTGCTCATCGCTTGATGCTGACTTGAGACTGGGCACGATGTAGCCTGAGGCATTCGCCTGCGGAAGAGCTGGCTGATAACCTTGATCTGCTGCCCGCGAGAAAGAAGGTAATTAAACGGAACACCGGTCACACGGGCCATTCAATGTAGTTGATGAAGCACATGAGCTTGTCCATCAGCCTCTGGGGAAGATACGCATCTTTCAAACAGTAAATGGCCAAGCGCCGACGGCTTTCTGGTCCTCCATTTTGAAGTTCCGTAATGAGTGAATGGTGCACATCTTCTTTTTGCTCACCGAGAAATTCAAAGGAGACTGAATTGAGGGTGTAGGAACGCAACTTGTAGTCCCGTTGCATGACCTGCATATCCAATTGCAGGCGACCTTGAGCTCAGTCAGCTTGTTGTCCCTCGTGCCATAAGCCTTGGAGGAAAAGTGGGTGGTTTTGACCTCGGTGCGAGTGTTCCTCTCCCTACCAAGGTAAGGGAACTGGGTCGCCTTGATAGCTTTGGCCCGATCGACAAGATAAGGGAAATCAAAGTTAGACGTGTTGTAACCAATGACCATGTCAGGGTCCACCTCTTGCACAAAGCGTGCCCACTCCTCCAGCATGACCTTCTCCGAATCAAAGCTGCGCACATCCGAGCCAACAATGTTGGCCGTCTCATTGAGTGTGAAAATATTCTTGACAAACGGTGTCGGCTCTCCCTGGCGAGTGACCATTGCCGCAATCTGGATTACCGGGTCCAACTCAGCTTGGGGGAAAATTCCCTTACGCCCGGCACACTCGATATCAAAGCTCATAATCCGCAAGGGCGCAATCTTAGACCACTCGCCTTCAGGTGCATGCGAGATAACGGCATCAAAAGTACAGCTAACTTCGATCTGCACAGTCGACGCTTTTCTTGATCGGGGAGAAGTGTGTACCGGCCCGCAGAGATCTCGAGCCAATTCATCCCAACAATGTGGCAGTCGATCATGAAGCGCAGTGGATAGGCAATATTCTCGTACGTTAGCACCTCGTCCCCGGCGGAAAGAGGTCACGGAAAGCAACCTCGCCGCGCTCAAAGTGGCTCCGTAATTTGGGCAAGCAGCGCGTGTCGGCCATGGTGAGTTTGAGAAAGGCTACTTGCTCCGAACCGAGGTAGCCCATCAATGACCGTTTCGACGTTAGCTCGACCGAAACGACGCCAGCGAAGCCGAGGGTAGTCTGGGAACGAAGTTAGCCAGTGCGCACAATGCAAAGGGGTGTGTAGGGAAGAGGAGGGGACATACATTGAGTTGGTTGCGGAAGGCAGCACAGGTCTCCTGCCGGAACCCACGCGGGGCATGGACGTAAAAGTAGGGGAGGAAGCCGTGGACATGGACGAGAACCGAGTGCCCCTCTTGGGTTACACCGTATATGCGGATGCTGGGCGGGGACGAGGGCTGAGTGTACTCCTCAATGTCGATCTGCTGGAAGACTGTGGAGAGGCAGGGGGGAGGAGGGATCAGCGCGGCTCACACAGGAGGTCGGCGACGTACTTAGGGCAGTTGTGTCGGGGTCAAAATTGGATAACTCAGGGCGAGACCAGGTCTGGGCTACGAGGGTTGGGTCAGAACAGCACAAGCACCGATTGGACCGCAACCGGGGAGGAGGACGCACCGCCAGTGTCGAGCGCGACGAGGTGGTCAGCAAATGATGGGTTTTGGGAGGCGCTGGGCGCTGCAAAACGGCGGCGCTTGGCGCTCTGCACCGCGTCGACCTGGCCAGAATGCATGGAGGTAGCCGAGGGCGCCATGGAGGGGGAGAGGGGAGAGGTGTAGGAGCAGCTGGATGGGGGCTCTGGGATGGCGTGGAATCGAATCTGGTGGCAAGCACTCGGATCGAGGGAATGGTGCCCCCGCGGCTCAGACGCGTCCAAGCGCCCCAACCCTAGCTGCGCGACGCGACGTATGAACATTTCAATGGAGCCACCAGGATTGGCTGCCTGGAGGGACACCGGTCACCGGTCGAGTGGGGGGTCGAGGCGTCGCGTTGGACGCGTCGCGCGTCGCCCTTCTCTTCAAGGGTATCGTTTCGCCACTCCTTTCGTCGGACTAGGTCCTAGTGGCGCCCGTCGCAATGGTGAGCGGGAACGACGTTACGAGTGGATCGAAGAGCAGAGCAGTAAGCGAGAGACCGAGTCGATCGTAGAGGAAAGGACAAAAAGGCCAAGCTGCGCGCCCCATGCAACTGCAACGATCCTATGCGGACTGTATTTATTCATCTCGCGCCATACGCCATCCAACACAATTGACTGCCCAAGGGGTGATTAGATTCAAGGCAAGGGTAGGCTTTTGATCCAAGTGCGAAAAGAATATCGGAGAGGGTGAGGCGTGGGGGTTTTAGCAAATACGTTGTGTACGTTGAAGTTCCCGCAAATGGACTGACTATACTGGCCTGTGTATCTCCTTCATTGAATCCTGTTGTTGGGCAAGTCGGAGATATTGCGGGGGAACATGGGTTTGCTGAGCATACAGTCAGAATGCAATTGCCAAAAAGATGGATCGTGCAGTGTTTTTGAGTAAAGGGTCGGTGAGCATGAGCCCTCTCCCTTTGCCGCCCAGGGGACTCAGAATTTGCCTACGATCGAGTCAGTATTCTAAGCACCAGATAAAGAACGAGGCGCACGACGTACCCTGGAGCAAGTTGCCAATCATCTCGCGGGCCGTGATGACAGCCGTGTAGTAGAAAGAGGGGAAGTCCAGCGTAGAGGAGATCACGTCTGCAAAACCAAATGGCAGCATGGGCGGGATCCAGCCCTGGGCCAACTCCAAAGCCCAGCAGCCACTCTCGGGCATCATGTACTGTTTGACTTGGCCGCGCTGGAGGTGGTGTACAGATCCAGCGGGATACACCTCAGGTTCGATCGCGCCAGCCTTGTAGGCCCGTTGTTCACCCCAGAGAATGTTGAAGTAATCATCAGCCTGGCGCGCGCGAGACGGAAACAAGTTAGTGTGCTTCACTTGCTAACTTTGGGGAAGGGACGTACAGTGTGGCGACCAGTGTGGCCCTCGGTTCCGATCGGCGTTCCAAAGAAGATCAAGTACTGAAAGGGGGGAAAGGAAAATGTGAGTTGCAGAACAAAAGATGGGCGATCGACGATCGACGTACCTCAGTCACGCTGGCGTGGATAATGAACATCGACCCCATTGCGCCGCCAGCATTGTTGAACACCCACTCCTCTTCCTGGCGCCAAGAATTTTTGTTGAGCGTGGGCCCAATCTTGGGGTCGGCACGCAGCTCGGTGATGATGGCGTCAAAGATGGCCTCAGTTGAGTTGCCGTGCTCCTTGACGGCACGGCTGGTCATGGCGTAAATGGCCTCGTGGTCAAACACATAGTGGTTTGACTGCTCGCGTACATCAGTATCAGTATTAGCATCAGGGTCATGGGCGTGACAGCGGAGAGAAGGGGCCAGCTGGGACATACCTTGATGCGTTCCAGCCATGGAACGGCAACGAAGACGAACGCGCCCAAGAAAGCGAGGAAGGCGAGGCCCCAGCTCGTGCACGAGCAAGTGCCTTTGCTCTTCTTGGTTGCTTTGGGAAGGGTGCGGCCGACTCGGGCGCACTTGCCTTCGACGCACGGCTGGGCTTGCTGCGGGCCATGGGGAAAGGTGGTGGGAAGGGGGGCTACCTGGACTGGAACATGGGCTTGTACATTTCGCTCCGTACGCGGTTCGCCCCGAATGCGGTGCGCCAGCCGCGCGCGCCAAATGATCTCATTGTGCCTTCCAGTGTCAATTCCGCCTTTGCTCTTCCGCACAACGAGACATTTCAGTTGCCGACACGGGCGCTCTTGGCAACTGGCGGAGGGATCTGTGGGCCCGTAAGCACCGTCGGAAAAAGGAGACCCGAGCTGCCAGGAACAACCTCCTGGTACCGACGACTGCGATTGCTCTAGCGGAAGCTCGAAGAGAGCTGGAAGATAACAAAAGGGAGGGGGACTGATAGTGCAGGAGCTGGCGCAAACTGGGGCTGTACTTGCCGTTTTACCGTGCCACCGTAAAATTAAAACGACAGGGTTCACCTTGAGCGAAAAAATGTGCACTCGCCGGGATTCGAACCCGGGCAACAACTTATGCTAGCTCCTCGTGCTGGAGCCCCACTAGGCATGGGAAAGTTGCATCTTAACCACTTGATCACGAGTGCTTTTGACGTAATCCTTCTGAGGAAGTCAATCCTTTCTCAAAAACGCGACTCGCAATCAGCAGACCCGCAGTTGTTGGAAGTTCAGCGCTCGCTGAGCGAGCATCAGCTGAGCGAGTATCAGGGAAACGGCTAGCCGCAAACCAATACACTCCCCTACGCCTAGTCTGGGCTCTCGTATGTTATCATTGCCAATGTAAAGGGAAAAAAGAATGTGGGATCATCGATCAGACCGCAAGGCTCAGGCTGGGACCAGGATGATCGGGTGGGGCGGGGGGCACTTCTTTTGGTTTTGTCTGTCTCTTCAGGTCGATCCTCCCGATCTTGTTGAGGGTATCAAGGGCAGCAGTAGCTGGGGCAGTACGGAAACGTGGGGAGCCTTCCTCAATCGAGAGTACGACAAAATATTAAAAAGTTGGACGAATAGGGAATCGAACCCCAGACCTCACACAAGCGCAAGTGAAATGCGAAGCGTGCGCTCTACCAACTGAGCTATCCGCCCGATCATAGTACCCTTCCACGTTATTGGTCAAGAGATGATTTATCTAACTGCCCGGACGCTCCCTTTCTGCTCTCCGGGACCCTCGGCTATATAAGGCCCAAGCCTTCTCATAGCCTCCTGTACCTCTCCTCAGAAACACCTCATTCTCATCCTCCTTCAACAGTGAGCGCTTGAGCTGTGGGCGCTCTGTAAAGAGAGCATGCCTGTGCAGGTAAGAGGGAAAGAAATATATCAATCAGAGAAATGGGCCTGTACTCAAAACATCAGGAAAGCGGGCTGATCAGTTCTGCTGTTGCCCCTTGTTCCACGAATTGATCTGGCACTGTTGTTGTCCGTTGCCGATGACGTTGGAAGGGTAAATTTTCGCCTTGGGGATCGGCTTGGACGGGCTGCCAGCAGTTTTGGCAGGAACGGCATTGCACCCATCTGGGTTTAAACGGTTGCGCGGCCAATCCGCCCCATAGCCTCCTTCGCCCCACACTGTATAGTTGGGATTGGTATACGCCTCTAGATGTCGGGAGATGTAGGCAGCAGTAGGATAATCGGGCGGGTCGCAGCCCACGTTGGTCTTGCCTGCAGGCTGGTACACTCGGATCCAATCCAGTTCCATCGACGAGGGCCAAATTAGTTTGTTCCAGGAGGGTGTGCCAAAGTTTTGCGAGATGCCCACGTTGGCTAGGATGTACAGCGGTTCCGGCGGCACGGGGCGAGAAGAGATTTTAGAAACGGGGTCGGCAGCCAGTCCGTCTGCTGTTAGTCGCCAGGCGGGCGTACCACTGGCCCACCATTGCACATGACCCCCTTGACCCGGTTGGTACTCCACCGCATACTCAGTAAAGGTACCAGTAGAATGGTCTGGCAGGTACTGCATACCCTGCTGGTCTGTGGGAGTCACCCCCGACATGCTCTGTTGCGTTAGCTCGCCCGTGTAGCTGTTGACAATGGTGCGGTTGTCCAACAGCATGGGTTTCGCGGTCGGCCGGTAGTAGGCACTGCCAGAGCAAACGGATATGTCAGCGTCAATCCCATTGGGAAAGTGTACGCACTACACTACTCGCAGTTTCTTGAAAATGCAGGTAGATCAGATATGGAAACGGAGGAAGGACGCACTTGTACGGGGCAAACTGGCAGCTTTGAGAGACCGTCATCCCTTCTTGCTGGTTGACTTGGGCCTCAAACAGATCAATCTCTGGAGCCATCCTGCCAGGGTAGGAACCATTGGGGAACTGCGGCCCCGGATGATCGTCTCCAGGGCAGGTGCAGGCCGACAAACGTTGTCCCGGGAGAAAGAGAGAGACTTGCTGCTGTGCTTTTGGTTAAAAGGACAGTTTCCCAAAGCGGATGTGTCGGGGTCATTGGTTACCGGGTTGGTCTGGTTGGGCAAAGTGCCTACATCGCACGCATCGTAGCTGTACGGCCAGGTACCTTCCAATGTCGCGCCATACCCTCCCCGACCCAGGTTGCCCATCAGCCAAATGGCAGGCCACAGGCCTGAGGCCTTGGCTTTGCCAGGGAGACGCACACTAGCAACTAGCACCCCCCCTGTAAAGCAAAACTTGTTCCACGACTGGATCATCCCACCACGGAAGTTGAGGTTGTGTTCGGGATGCCGGCTGATGGTGATTCGAAGCGCACCATTGGCAGTCGTCACAGCTGCCGGGTCATACCACTCGTAGTTGTTTGTGGCCCAGTAGTGCAGATCGACGGCCTCCCAAAAGGGGCTGCCGAGTCGAGAGAGGTCAGCATTCTCCCATCATGGACAAAAAACGAGGGCACTGCAATTATACCCAAAGCATTACTTACTCGTCGCCAGGGTAAAAGCTCCGGCCGGGCGTTTCAAACTCGTCGGAAAAGACGAGGTGCATTGTACTCTGGTCAACGCCCGACGGGCGCGTGTATGCGTCCTGGGGCGTGTCCGGGTCAATGAGAGTAGTGCGAACACCCGGGATGCTGGACGATTGGCCCGATCCATTGGTACCCCCGGGTCCGTAACCACCAAGATGGTCGTGTTTGTCTCGCACGGCGGTCAAGATGGGATACCCGGCAAACAACATTAGTAACGCAAGGATGAGCACCACCAACGTGGTCATGTTTAGTACCCCGCGTGTATTGAGTCCACCGCCATTCTTGTTCTGGTGCGTAAAGTCGTCCGGCCCAAACCGATGCAGCTCATCGTCCAGATCATCCATGTCGGTGTAGTAGAGCCCCGAAAGTTCGGTCGAGGGATCCTTCAAAACGCCACCTCGTGAGGTTGTAACAGCTGCCGAGGATGACGTAGTTTCGCGCCCACCACGGAGGCTGCGGCCACAGTAGCGCTTGGAGAAAACGTCATTGGCGTTGGCATTCGCATCGGCTTTACGCCTGGCGCTCCAGGGGCAGCCGCATAGCCAGTGCCTGGGTCACCCGGCCCGCCCACCCCTCCGATCGGCGGGGGCGCGATACCAGCATTTCCGGGAGGGTAGTTAGCCCCTTCCCTGACCAATGGTGCCGGACCGACATCTTTGTCTGCTTCTGTGTTGGACCATCTAGTGCGATTACGGGTGTACTGCACAGCGTCGTCGGGGCCCGCGCTGGAGGCTGAGTAGATGGAAGAGGCACCGTGGCTGGCCAATTCGGTAGGTTGACTGTCACGGTAGAGAATGTGCTGGGAGGTATAGGCATCGTAGGATCCTTCATCGTAGGAGCCAGTGGAGCGCGGGGATGGTAGGCGGCCATAATGATACTCTGCTGGCGAGAAGAGAAGGTGTATGCGATGTGGGAAAGAGTGAGGTGTACTTGGCACTCGGCTCTGTTGGAAGGGCCACCAACAGTGCACAGGATTGTGGTTGAAGCTGCGTTTATATATTCTCCCTGATGCTGTGTATTCGAGGTGGTACGGTCGCTTTTGCTCTCAGTGAGTGATGGGGCTCTGTGTCGCTGTCAACGTGACGCCAAGCAGACGAGATGTATATCCTTCGTCTCTCGCTCGTGCCACCAGGAGGGCCCTGGGATGTGTGGCTGTTGCGCTTGCTGCACAAAAAAGGAGAGAGAATGAAAGGATGCAGCGAGGACACAGCAACGGAAGACACCTCGCTGCTGTGTGGCAAGTATGTGATGATGATACCGAGCGACATGCAATCGGCACAGGCGAAACTGCTGGCTGATGGATGAGGATGGAGGGTGATGCATGTGGAAGACCCGTGACATGTGACGCACAATGCATGACGCAGCTGGGGGGCGGGGCTTTTCGGCTTCTCTTGGGGCGAGGCGTGCTAGGGAGAGTTGGGACCTGTCGGGAGTGCGGGTGACAGGCTAGTGACAGTGTGTAGTGAACGCACTGAGTAATACTCAAGTACTCAAGGTGCTCAAAACCTTCAAGCTGAAGAGTGTTGTTGAGTTCAACTTGAACGTTGAGTTTTGAGTCACTTGCACGGTGAGTTGACGCGGCTGGCAAGGGATATATCTTCGTCTGGGGGAGGGGGGGAGGTAGTGCTAGGGGGTTGGTGTGGCTGAGGCCAGTGACTAGTGGCTAGTGGCTAATAGGGAGGCCCCAGGAAGCGACACGCTGGGGCGCAGTTCTTCTGCTGCGGTGCGGCTATCTGTTGGGATCTGGCTGGCGAGTGTGACATGTGACATGCAACAGCGCTGTGCTGCCCGCCGCCACGCGTGCAATTTGAAACGAGCAGGGGCCAGCTGCCCCCGTGCCACGCGCACCCCCAGCACGGGGCCAGTGGCGGGCGGCGGCAGGGGGGCGCAGGCAGCCCAGCGTCGCCCAGCGGCAGCCAGGCGGGTTTGATTAATGAGGCCTGAGACTAGTACTCAATACTGATACGCAGAACCTTCAATTTCAAGCCCAACGCCTCCACCCTCCACAGCGCCCTTCGCCTCTTCGCCCGCGTCCTCCTCCTCCTCCTCCTCCTGTCCGCCCGCCTGCCCCTCGCCTCCATGGAGGCGCCCTCCGCCAGCGCCCCCACCACCGGCCCTGCCCCCCCGCCCGACCCCAAACCACGCCCCGCCCCGCGCTCGGCCAAGGCGTGTGTCCGCTGCGCCAGCATCAAAAAGAAGTGCGACGCCCTCTATCCCTGCTGCTCCCCCTGCAACAAGGCCGGCATCGAATGCCTCTACGTCGACTCGGGCCGCCGCCGCGGCCGCCCAACCGCCAAGGTGGTCGCCGAGCGAGCCGCCGCTGCTGCTGCTGCTGAAGCTGCCGCCGCCGCTGCGGCCACCGAACCCTCCGCTGCCTGGGCGCGTCCCACCGCCCAGAGCCTCTCCCCCGATGCGCCCATCCCGCGTGCCGAGTTCGGCGGGCTGCCCGGCCCCTCCGACACCCGCCCCGGCCCGCGCCCTGCCAAGCGCCCGCGCGCCACACCATCGCCCGATCCGCTCCAGCCGACGACGCGCTCCCGCCCGCATCGCACTCTCCGCCCGACCCTGGCTCTCCGCCCTCCACGTCGGCCGTGGGCGTTGCCATGGCCGAGGCCAGCCGCATACGCCAACACCTCTACGAGCGCAGCCGAGAGAAGAGCCAGTACCTCGCAGAGGCCTCGCTCCCAAACACCACAGACGAGGAGGACGACCAGCGTTCCACTTCGTCTCCCACCGAGCCCGTGTCGGTAGCTTCCGCGGCTACGCGCACCGCAGATGCGTCCCTGCAGTCCCCGGCCTACCGCCCTGACCCCCACAAGCTCTCTTCCAAGGTTGTTGGCCACTACTTTGACATATACCGTCGCCACATGCACTCCCACTGGCCATTTCTCTACTGGCCCGCCATCTCGCTCATTCCCGAACAAGACTTGGAGCGGGACGTGCCGGAGCCGCTCTTCTCGGCGGTTGTCTGCCTCGGCGCTACCTTGGCCGCAAGCGCCAGTGGAAAGCCCCAGGATCGGGCTTATGCCGTCGCCCTCTCGGAGCACTCGGCGCAGCAAACCTTGTCGTCTCTGGCGGTGCGCCGGCCTCCCATTACGGTCCTGCAGGCCCTCTTGCTCCATTCGATCCGTTTCTATGGTGCGGGCGACCTGCGCCGCGCCTGGCGTTTTAGCTCCTCGGCCAGCCAACTGGCAGTTGACATGGGTCTTTACCGTGCCCAACCCCCGGCATCGAACAAGGGCGAGCCCGGTCCTTCTCTTCGTCAAGCCCAGCTTCGTGCACTGTGGTGCTGCTTTTGCTTGGAGAAGGTCTTGTGTGCCGAGACTGACCGTCCCCCCATGTTCCGCAACGATCTGATCCAAGCCCTCCCGTGTCGGAGATCGAGTCGGACGAGTTTGAACCCCTGTTCTTCATTCGGTCCTCATGCCTGACTCGTCGCGCTCCCAAACCCTCGGACCGTTGCATGCGGCCAGCAGCCTCAATCTTACCGCTCGCATTTACCAGGTCCTGGAGCTCATTCTGCTGAACCAGATGGCGACCCAGCAAGCTACCAGCGCCCTCCTTTCTTCCCCTTCGACCAGCAGCAGCCCCACGCCCCCCAGCACGGGTGGGACGGAGATGCAGGTGGCATCGTGGGCGCGGTGCATCGAACTGGACCTAAAGTTGAATGAGGTAGCTTCGTCCTGGCCCGAACGGTTCCGCCTTTCGCGCGATGGGCGACCAGCAGTGCCAGGCGTGGTGTGTCTCGTGATCTGGTTCCATCTGTGCAAGATCATCAACTTTCGTCCGTTTTTCTGATGAAGGAGTTGCCCGCCTCGGCAGCGGCAGCGGCTGGCATTCCTCATACCATCTCGGCTGTCGCCGCCACGGCATGCCTTGCTTCGGCCTCGGCCATCGTGCAGCTGTTTGAGACGATTGCCGATTCCGGTCTGCGGTTTATTGCGGGCAACAATGCGTTGGCCATCTTCACTGCGGCGTCGGTCCTGTTGCCGTATTCGACGCACGACTCGCTCTTGCCCGTGATGGTGCACGAGTGCAAGCATGGGGTTCGACGCTGCCTCACCTGGCTCGCTGAGATGGCGATTACCTGGCCCATTGCGGAAAAGCACAAGCGCGCACTTGAAGAAGTCGCAGCTCAGTTGCCCGTTGACTTGGGCCCACCAATCCCTAACCCACCACGGTCCCTCTCGAGTCGGGGGTCCATGCTGCCAGCCCGACGGCTCCCAACCCGCCGCCTACGCCCCAACCGCCAGGATCCAAGCGCAAACGTCCCCCCACGACCAACCATGCGCACCACAAGGCCACGTCCCCTCTTGGGTTTGGCGGCGAACTGGCTCTCCGTCCCTTCTCGGCCGGCAGGATGGAGCCGAGCCAGAGCAAAGAACCGTCCACCTCGGACGCACCGTCTGGTTTGCATCGGACCACCTCGGAAACCACGGCTGATGCCGCCTTGCCTTCCTCTGCCCAAGGCGGGGGGGAAACGGACGACTGGATAGCTCCACCCAACACCATGATGGCCAACACAATGTACGCCGAGTTGCTCTCGTGGATCCCTATGCCCAACGACCCTCCTTCCCCTGCCTCGCCCCCACCGCCACCTTCCACGTCCACATCCACTTCCAATTCCAATTCCAATTCCAATTCCACGTCCACTTCCACTTCGACTGCGAACCAGCGCGGCCGTACTTCTCTCTCGCCCCTCTCTCACCGCCCCGACCTCCCTCTAGCTCCTTCCCCCCGCCCCCGGCACAGCCGGACACGTTGGCCCTCGACTCGGACATCCAGGCCCTAATTCGGCAGAGCTTGAATCGCGATACGGCGCTGTGGGATTCCTCCGTCCCCCGCGAAATGGTCGATGTGTTTGATCCGGCGTTGTACACGTTTCGCTGACCCGGCCAGGCAACCAGGCAACCAGGACAAGGGAACAGGGGAACTAGGGAACTAGGGAACTAGGGGACCAGGGACCGCGACAGGCTTCATGAGATCCCGACCCATGTCCTCTTGTCCGCGGTGCACGTGGACGTCGGACACGGTCTACCTTCCTCCCCTTTCCTCCTTTCCCCCTCTTCTCTCCTCTCGGGCCATATCGGGGTCCAATACCGCCCAGGTCCGGCCCGGGCCGGATGGGACCGATGCGGGGTATGGCGTAAAGGCAGCTACCTGTTTGTCCAGCTGAGGCTCCGCCTTGAAGCTTGAAGCGAAGTTTGACGCTTGAGGTGAGATCGGAGTGAGGCCCCGTTCGCGTTGCCCCAGGTGCCGCGTGGCCGTGCTGGCTTGCCCGTGCGGTGAGGCTCACTCCTCGCCCCTCACCACTGCTCCGACCCCAGCCCCACTTCGTCCTGCGCAACCCTCGGGCAAGGCGGATTGGATATTGATTGGTGCAGATGCTAGCCGATTCCCTTCCCCTCCCAACCCTTCCCCTCCCACCTACCTACCTACATGTATACACTAGACACCTGGAACGTGAAGGCGTGAGTTGGAAGAATTTGTACCAAGTATTGACCCGATCCACACGACAGGCGTGCCGCTTGGCTTGCCACTGGCCACTTGCCTCTGAGCGCGTCCGTATTGCGCTGCGCTTCCGTCGACCGTAACCGCCCTACCGCCGTCCATAAGATAAGGGAAAGAACTAGGCAACCGGTAAAGGCAATCGGTAAAGACAACCGGGAAAGGCAACCGGGAAAGGCAACCGGTCAAGTTAAGTGTTGGAGAAGGTTAAGTTCCTCCGGCCTGCCGCGCACGCGGCTGGTACGACAGCTTTGGTGGCACAGCCGGTCCGGACCCGGGAGCGGCGGGAGGGGCATAAGTCGGAGGCGGCGGCGGCGGAGCTCGGATCGGTGGCGGTGGCGGTGGCGGGGACGAGACCGATGCCAACGCCAAAGCCGAGACGGGTGGCGAGACCGAGACCGACGCTGATGCCAATGCCGAAGCTGATGCCGACGCCGAAGCTGATGCCGACGCCGATGCTGATGCCGACGCCGATGCCGATGCCAGCGACGAGGACGAGGACGAAGGGGCGGAGTCCAAGGGCAACGTGGTAGTCAAAGGAGTGGTGGGGTGAGATGGACTCGGGCGGGCGAGGAAGGCGGGTGGGGGTGGGGGCGGACCGGTGGGGGCACAGGCGAAGCACTAGTCGCTTGGCCGACCGACATGGCGCGGTGGGAGGTTGCCACGGCCCCTTGGGCCAGGGGAGCCGGGGAGGCGCGCAGCCGTGGACTGGGCACACGCGGCGGTGGCGAGCTGGCCCGGCCCAGGCCGAGGAAGGAGGCCCATCCTTGAGAAGGGGAGGTTGGGGAGGTCGCGGAGGAGACGCCGGTGAGACGGGCGAGTGGACGAGGTCTGAGAGCCAAGAGGTCGTGACTGGTGGGGTGGACACGGATCGTGTGCCGGCTCCTCGGGCGGAGGGACGCCAGTACCAGTACCAGTACGGGAACGGGCGGAGAGGAGGAAGGCAGGGTTGCGCAGCATGGGTCGCAGCTGTGAAGATTGGGGATCGGTGTCCATGTCAGTTAGTACTTGGTCGTCGTTCGCAACAGCAGTAGGCAAGGGACGCACCAGCTCAATAAACATGGGTACCAGCTCGGGAATGGCTGTCAACTCGGGCAGTTCAGGGTCCCCCCTCCTGGCCACTTCCTTCTTGCGTCGCGGGCCAGACGCAGCCACGACGTGGTTCCCCCATGCATCTACGATCGTCGGGCCCGGCGCAGGAGGCACTTCCTCCTCGTCCCAGTCCCAGTCGTCGTCGGACGAGTCGGACGACTCAGAGTCCGCCACTCCATCCAACGTCGCTTCCACCACCTCGTCCCGCACCGCACCACCAAACCCAAAGTGCTTCATCACCTCTTCTGAGAACTGAGCATCGTCCACCGTGCTCCATGTCTTGGGAAGCGTTTCCTTGCGGGCCGGCCAACAGTTGCTCCGCTTCCGACGCCACTTTTTGCCGCACAAGTTTGTTCCGTACCTTGGCTTCTCTTGCGAGCTTGGTTCGGTACGCATGGTCCACCAGTTGGTCCATCTCCCATCAGCACCGCTCGTTGAGCCGGCGCGACGGGCAATAGGATTTCCAGATCGATTGTGCCCAGCCCTCCGCCGCGATTGGACGGGTGCGCCGGTTCAGGGCAGGATCAGTACCAGGCTGGTCGGTGGCCTGGTCCGAAGTAACCACGTCGGGACCACGGACGAGATTGATGAACGTTGGATCCACTCCATCAGCCCATCAAACAGCCCGGCCCCACGCGAATGAACATTGTACACAAACGTATAAAACGCTTGCTCGTGCCGCGCCACCAGATCAATAAAGACCTGCACCGTATGTTGTGCCCCCCCGCGCCCGGGCAGACACGGCATAGTGCCGATCCAGTCCTCCACCGTAGCGATGAGATCCGAGATGAACACTTGCAGGTCCCCCAAGGAATCCGCAATGTTGGCCGCTTTGTACACTTGAGCCAAGGGCGTGTAGAGGATGGTCACCACGTCCTTAAGCAAGGTCGCGGTAAGGGTCTCGGAGAGCAAGGCGAGCATCTGCTCCTTGTCCGCGATCGAATCGCGGTACGCAGCAGTACATGAAGGTCCTCAAACAGCCACGCCGAGTCATCGGGCGGTCCAGGATCTTCATCCAAACGGCCCCGAGCGGCGAGATGCTCGCGGTAGCGCATGTACCGTGAGTAGATGCCGCCGCCAGGGTACAACGATGAATCTGGTCTCGTGCCAGCGCAGGCCCAAGCGGCGAGCGGAGAATGGCGGTAATCAGGTCCCAGCCTGGCTTCTCCGACTGCGCCCGCACCCGCTCTTGGTCCGCAGGCTCAAGGTCGACGTACGTGTACACCCGTTCGGCCAGGTCCAGGTCGTCAATTTTGTCCTCAATCGCCTCTTGGACATTGTACAGTTCCCGAATCTCCTCGCTCAAGCCCGATAAAAACATGCGCTGAATCAACGACTTTTGCCCAAACGGCTGGGCTAGGAACAGATCCAGCCCGCACGGATCATCGCGACCGGGTTGGAAATTTTGAGAATGCCGCGCAACATGCGGTAGGGCATCATGGAGTGAAGATGCTTGAGCTGGGACAGAAGCTCGGACGATCGGTCGCCTCGCGGAACATGTGAAACAGGGTACTGGCGGCCGAAATGCGCGCCCAGGCAATGACGGCGCGGTAGGAGGGCGGGAGCTGGGCATCTTGGGAATCCGCTTGATCGTAGCAAAGACGCGCGCAAGACCATCGGGCTGTACCAGGTCTGCTTTAAACGCAGCCAGGTGGGACTGAAGTGCCTCCACCCGAGCCGTCGTCTCGGCGGCAAAGCGGGCGGCTTCGGTTTGACGGCATTGGTCCAGCGCTTCCCGAGCGGCAGCGTCACGCTTCTCGTCGGCCATCAGCTTGGTCGGATTGTCGAGAAGAAAGACGCGCATCGTGGCGGAATCGGCGAGTTGAGGGGTGGATAGGAGGGTGCGCAGAAAGGCTCGGAGCGTCAACCGATTCGTTTCACGTGACAGTTTGGTCATCTCTTGTTCCCCGGCCTCCATAGCGCCCCGCCCTGCCGGGCCAGCATCGGGCCCCTCGTCATCGTAGTAGCGCGTCTGGCTTCGATCCTTGTTCGGCGGAACGGGCACATCAACTCGGGGAACTGCGTGCGCAACGTATCGGCCAGCCGACCAAAGTCCATAGCGTCGCGCTACAATGGTCTCTTCAATCGTGTCGAGGGTGAGGCCACGACGGGTGCGGACGAGGAATTGATCGTGGCTCCTTTTGCGAGGGACAATGCCTCTTTCGGAAACCACACGGACAGCGACAATGTTCACGTCAAATAACGCCTGGCCCTCCCGCGCCGCTGTGTCGGCGGCCTGCAGCTCGGACGCGGCCAGGCGCTGGGAGTCGGCGGCGGACAGACGCACCACCTCCTCGGGGGGCTGGGTAGCGATGGCAGAGGAGAGCAGGAGGGAAAAGTAGCGCTGCAGACGCAAGCAAGACGGCGGCGCTTCGTATCCTCCTCGCGGTCGTGGGAGGAAGACAGATTGCGGGCGAGCATCTGGTCGGCAAACACTTGGATCTTGTCGGCGTAGAAGCTGGGTGGGGCATGGCGGAGGAGCGGGAAGGTGAGGATGAAGTGGTGGAAGACAAAGCGCAGGATGGGGAGGTCTCTCGTGGTAGGTGGAGGCGCGTGGGCGGGGAGTGGACGGAAGGGCGGGCCGAGGAGGGCGAGGGCGTCGGGGCGGGCGAGGGCGGTGATCTCGGCCGAGATGGCGCGGCGGATGAGCTCCTTCTTCAAGTAGTGAGCGCGCAGGGGGGAGGGCGAGGGGGTCAGAGGGGGGTCCGGACGTGGCCGGGGGGGCGTTGGGGTGGGGCCATGGCGACGGCCGGGGGGGGGGGCGGTGGTGGTGGGGCTGACTGCGAGGGGGGTGCGGAGTGGCTACAGGAGATGCGGTGGTGTGATGTGACTGGGTGTGATGTGTAGGGCGGTGCCACATGTCACATGTCACATGCCCCCAGCCAGTCCAAGGCACGCATGTGGACGGCCGCTGATCGCTGCTTGTTGATCGCTGATCGCTGGCTGCTGCCGCTGCGTTGCTCAAACGACGCTGGCTGCGGCCAGTGCTGACGTCATCCGCCTCTCTTGCCTGGTGAAGCGTGGCAGCCCGCCAGGGTGCACAGCAGGCCATGTGGGAAACACATCGTATCCATCCTATCTAATCTCAGAATCTCATCGTTCAACCACCGAATCCAGACGTCAACCTCTCCACCCAGCAGCATCACCGCCCGCTTACCTACCCCCCCTGCCTGAGCAGGTCGATGGACGCTCGTCTGCGCGGAATCCAATGGCTGTTCCGCCTTCGCTTTCTCCCGGGTTGGGAGGGCGAGATTGGGTTCCCAGGCTGCCTCTTCGGCTCAAGCTTGAGCTCAAGCGTCAGCCTGTGAGTCCGTGAGTGTCTGTCTGTGTGTCTGGGCGTTGACAGTTAGCTCCAAGCTCCACCCGGCCGTTTCCGACTCCCTGCTTCAGCCTCAAGCAACGCCTCCCCCAGCCAGCCCGAGATCCCCCGTTTGTCTAACCGGCACCGGGTCTCTCTTAGACTCTCGTCCTATAGGGCCATCTAATCCAGAACACGTACGTTGCGGCCCAACCCTACCTGCCCATAGCACAACCGCTGTGTTCCAGCTGTGCCTGCGGCGCCCTGCCACTGCGCCCTTCCCGCCCCCCTGCTCCCCCACCCGCCCCGGGGCAGTGTGTGGCGCCCCTGGCCCAGGTCTTTTCTGGGTCCAATCGTGCCCACTTTTCTACTGAGCAGAAGCAGGCCTCCCTGCACCAACATCCCCCTGCCCCTCTCCCCACCACATTCCCCTCCTCCAGCTCGTCGACATGCTTGGGGAGAAGCCTGCCGTATTCATCATTACGGTCGCTGCTGTAGCCACCGCATTCGGTGCGCTGGCTGCCTGGCCCGCCCGTCGCAACGGTGCATCCCCCACCAGCAACGGTCCCCAACAGCAAAACGCAGTTGAATCTTCGGCTCAGCAGGCCAATCCCCTCCCTCCCCGACGAAGAAAGAACGTCTTACGTCTGACGCCGGATGCGGAGGAGCATGTCCCTAAGAAACGGGGCATTGTCCGTCTCAAGTCCACCCCGCCTCGTCTCCACGCCCAAGATCAATGGCGAAAAGGACAAATGGTTGGCCTACCGACACGAGAACGACTCTCACCCGCCCCCGGAGGTTCTTGGCTCTCCTACGCTCACGAAGGCGACGATTATCAGGGGGACAAGCATGACACCAACCGGAATCCGACGCTGGGCGATTCATGGGTCTTGCCTTCGCCTGCTTCGCTGCGTGGGGCCAAGTCCAACCCCAGCTACGCCAGGCCCGGTCGGGAGCTAACCTACGCCCGCCTCCGGCAGCTAGGGCTGATCCCGCACCGCCCGTTCCTTCTCTGCCCAAGGTATGCAGCTCCTGTTAGGTCATTTTGTGTGTGTGTACTGAGTACTGACATCGCTTTCGAGCAGGTCTCTCGTAAGAAAGCGTGCGGCCATGAATCCGCTTCGGAAAAGATAACCTTTTGGGACGGTATTGATTCTGTGTGACGTTTGGTCTCCATCTGCTCCGCTAGCTAAAGCGTATACACGACAAAAGGCACACCGAATCAACCTGGATCACATGTCCCTGTTTCCGCCACTTCAGTCTGATGGCCTGAGATCAGATCAATACTGCCTCTATCGATTTCCAACCTGAACCGGCCCTACCTCGTGCCATTCGTATGATTTCATCCATCTCCAGGAGAGATAGATATGCATCGGCTCTTGGGGGAGTGCACTTTGGCTCCCCCCCCCCCTTTTGTTTACTTTTTCGCACACGCACACACATTCCTCTTCTTCCCCCCCCCCCCCCCTCTCACCACATTGCATCCACACCATATCCTCTAAAACCAGATTCTAGCCTCCACGGATCGTATAAGTGAGTTGGCAGAAGCTGTGCGCCCCCACCGTCCACAACCTTGATTGATGAGTGGGCTTTTTGGGTTGGGGGGAAAGCCTGCGAGATCGAGCTGGTTTAAATCCTGAAGTCGAGAGCGATGCCAACCGTGGCGCGCTCTTATAAGCGTGCAACAACGATAGAGTACGTTGAGTTGGATGAAGTTCAACAGGCAGCGCTTTTGACCGTGTTGAACGTTGTCTCTTGAGATGGCTGTGATTTGGCCAAACCAGAAGGCCTTTGAGCTTGAAAGTAGCCATCGAGGGTAGTTAAGCTCAAGCTCAAGCTTGAAGCTTCAAGCTTCAAGCTGTTTCCCTTGTCGGTGCATTTCTTCAGATATCTTTTTGGAAGAAGGCAGGGTTTAGCTCGCTAATATAACCGGTAACCTCTCTCTGTGGCAGTCTGGAACCGTATGTAGGCCATGCACGACAATACACACATCAACGTTGAATTCAACCGCCTTCTCTCTCTATTGGTCTTTCCAGGAAAGTTTGCAAGTTGGGTAGCGGACCGATTGGCGACACCCACCCCTTGTGGCTTTTCTCGGCACAAGCTACTGACTGAGAAACTGAGTACTCAATTGAGTACTGAGTACTGACATGTGACAGCACACGCAGGCTGTGGGCGCTGGGCGAGGCTGCCTGGTAAGCTCAGAGTTTGTCCCTGTCTACTAGGTTTTGCAAACGCTACTACATTACTGACTACGGCAGTGGGGCGGCTCTGGTGCCTGCGGCCTTTTGCAGCCCTAGCAACTATTTTTCTTGAGAGACGACGACAGTGCAGAACCGGACTACAGTGCAGAAAAAATACGCTGGGGGAACGGAAAGAAGGCCGGCCAATAAGATCCAAGGAGGCTACGAAGAAGGAGATCGGAGAGAAGGATTCGAATCGGTGACCTTTCATCAAGTCGATCATGCGACAGGCGCCAGGAATCATTAATCACGCATCAACCTTGCCTCTGGATAGGTGCAAGTGAGAGCCTGCTGGTGCCTGTGCCGGGGGGGCTGTCGAGACTGGCCCTGTGGGGGGAACGCGGCAGCAGCGGCAGCCGAGGGGTCGAGCCAGTGATAAGTGGGAAAGATAGCCGGGGGGCGTCGCAGCGTTGCTGCCGACGGCGGCGGCAGGCCAGCAGGCTGTCGGACAGCTCGACGCCGGCCTAACTCGACGGCCCCGTCCCCTGTTCACCCGCACCCCCATGCAACCACATTTTCCCCGTTTTGCATCGGCCCGGGCACACGCTTTGCTCTCGCCCCACCATCTTCCCAGCGCTGGTCTGCTGCACCCGCCATGTCCGACCCAGCATGGGAAGCGTCCACGGTGCCACACGCCTCTGCTGACGCTGACGACGAGTACGATGGCCTCGTCGACACGCCCGAGGTCAAGCGGGCAGTCCGGCGCGTGGATTGGATCCTGATCCCGCTCCTGCACGCTGGGTATGCGCTTGCGTTCAGCGACAAGGTCATTCTCTCCTCGCCTCGGTCATGGGCCTGCGCAAGGACACCCACCTCAACACGGCGCAGTACTCCTGGGTCTCGTCAGTTTTTACTTTGGCTACCTTTTTGTCATCTGTACTGGCGAAGTGATTCCCTATGCACCGCGCATCTTGCCCATCTCCGTTCTGCTGTGTGCCGTTGTGTGGTGGATGCACGGCCGCATGCCAGAGTTACGCCGGCTTGATCGTCTGTCGCCTCCTTCTGGGTCTGTGCGAATCGACCTTGTCCCCTTCCTTTTTGTTTATCACCTCGTCCTTTTACGCACGCGAGGAAGTGCCGCGCAGGGTCGGCGCCTGGTTCGCCGGCAACAGCATTGGTGGCATGACTTCTTCCCTTTATGCCTATGGTGTTGGCCATATCAAACACCCCCTTTCCCCCTGGCGGTGGCTGTTTATCATTTTGGGCATTTGCCAACTGCTCTAGTACGTTGTAACCACCCTAGACCTTTTTCTTTTGCCTCGCTCTCCCTCTGTCATTGCCTTAACTGACCTTTTCCAAGTGGCTTGGGCATCACGGTTCTTTTGCCCTTGAAGATCAGCCAGGCCCGCTTTCTCACCAAGCGCCAAAAGTACCTTATTGCCCGCCGGGTCGAAGCACGGGGAGCGGGAACCGGGAGAAGGAACGGTGGGACCCGCGCCAGATCGCGAGTGTCTCTTCGACCCGAAAACTTGGATTGCTATCGGCATCGCTACGGCGTGCCAACTGCCCAATGCCGCTCTCCAATCCTTCTCCAACATTGTTTTGGAAAGCTTTGATTTCACCTCTCTTCAGGTTCGTTCTTGTCTCGGGCTGGTTTTGGTTGCATGGCAGCAGACGCCAGTGGTTCTGACTTTTGAGGCGCATCTCTTCTTCTCGTTTTCTCCCTCTATAGACGACGCTGCTCAATATCCCCTACTCGGTGATCGCCGCCGCGACGATTGCCGGCCTGGGTTGGTTTACGGGTAAGACGAACCGGTTCAACTGCTATTGCATTGCGCTGTGCTCGTGCATCTGTATCCTTGGCGCGTCGTTGATCTACGTACGTCCGCGCACCAGCCGGGGCGTGCAGCTGTTTGGGTACTTTCTTCTCGCTGTCGGGCCAGCCAACTTTTCTCTCTGCTGGGCCTGTGCCAAGCCAACAACCGAGGCGTCACCAAGTCCAGCACCTTCAACGCAATCATCTTTGTGTTCTACTCGGCTTCCAACATTGCCGGCCCACATATATTTATTGGCAAACAAGCGCCGCACTACCAGGGCGCGTTCTGCGCCGTCATGGTCTGCTATGCCATCACATTTGTCTTGAGCATGGTGATGCGCGTCTACCTTGTTTATTGCAACGCGCAGCGTGACCGACTTGCCTCGCAGGCTCTGTCTTCTTTCTTCCGACGCCTCTACCCTCCCGGACTCGCCCGCTTTGGTTTCCCCGACCGAGGCCGCCGTCTCAAAGCATACATCCTCCTCCGCTGATGGCAAGCCCCCCTCTGCCCTCGCGTCGTTCGCAGCCGACGAGGCTGACCTGCCCCACGTCGATCGCTTGGGCTCCGAAGCCGAACCACAAACCAAGACGGACCGGGATTATCTAACGTTTCGTTACCGCCTGTAAATGTGAAGCATGTACGTGTGCATGACGTGTACATGCTACCAGCCGCCACCGTTCTCCCCGTCCCATGCGCCACGAGTACGGGTTGGATACATGGTGCCGCGCCGCCCACTGCTTGATGCCAATACCATCTTTCCGCACAGGATTCCTATCGGATCCCACAGCCGCGACGACAGGTCCTACAAAGCAACTAGGTCATGTTGAACAGGGAGAGATCAGTTCGACGGCATGGCGCCTTAGGCCTAACCTTAGAACCTTAGACCTTAGGATCTCGTTTGTAGGCCAGGGACATTGCTGAGCCAGGGTGCCGTTTCTGGTTTCTTGCCTCAGGCCTCAAGGTGAGCCGACAGCACCCGCCGCCGCCGCCGGCGTGGCTGACTAGTGACTGTGGGTCGGCTGCAGGCGGTCCAAAGGTCAGCACATCCTATCCGGCCCTGCTCGCACTACATGTCACCGCACCGTGGCTGGCGAAAGTTTGAAGGCCGGGAGAGGCACCGGGCGCTGGATCAGTACCAGCGGGCCAGCTGGCCAGCTGGCCATGGACAGGACTGGACGGCAAGTCAGGCGAGCGTGGTGCTGTGTGTGCTTGGGGTGCGGTGGGGGGTGCGAGGTGCGAGGTGCCAGGGATGGGTGGTGGCTGGGGTGATGCGGATGGCGGCGAACCGGGAGCGGTGCTGGATGGCCCGGAAGGTGGCAACGCCCAGGTGGCAAAGCAGGCCAGGCAGGCCGGGCGGGATGCGGGGAGACAGGCGCGCCGGGTGCGACGGGCGGCGTGAAAGTTTGGCTGAAACGGGCGTGCGGAGCGTCAGCCGCCGCGCCATTCAGTTCCCTTGGAGCGCTCCCCCCACGGGCCCTCCCGCCTCTTCTCTCCGCCCCACCGTCTCCCGCCCGCGCCCACCATGTCCTTCCTCGTGCGATGCGTCCTGCGGGCCGTCCAACGCACTCTCCACCCTCGGCAAGGGCCTTGGCGCCGACCGCTCCCACCAGGGCGACCGCTTTGTCCCCGGCGCCGGCCCATCCCACGCATCCATGCGCTCTCCACCCTCCGCACTCCCGCTGCTCCTGCTGGAACCCCACCGGCCGCTGCCTCCTTTGCGCCCCCACACCCCGGCGCCATCCATGCCTTTGACCTTGCGCCCCTGGCAGACACCCTCCCCGCCGGCGCCCACCCCGATCTGGCCCCGCTCAACCCCGCCTTGTTCTCAGCCCGCGGCCCAGCCCAGGCCCAGGCCCAGCCTCAGGCCCAGCCCCAGCCCGCCGCACGCGACTTTCTCTCCCAGCCCAGTCTTTCCTCCTCCCCTGCCCCCGTGACTGCGTCGGCCCACATTTCTCATTCTCCCATGCCCACCACCCACATGGCCCACCGCCCAATGGGCATGATGCCCATGACCCAACGAGCCCCGCTTCTGCGGTCCAGTATGCGGGGGGCGGATGCAGCATGCCATGCACACTCCTTCCCAGCAGCAGACAGCATCAACAACAACAACAACAACAACAGAATGCTGCCCCATCCGCTGCTGCATGGGCCGAAGCGTTCCAGGTGGTGGACAAGGCAGCCCAGTCGGACAAGAGCCAGTCCAATGCCGAAGTGGCAGCCCAGCATCTAGGCCACCTCTTGACCAAGGATGCGGTGCAGGCGGTGGAGCAGGACCCTGTTTTTGCTCCAGCACGCATCAATGCCCACCTCAGGCAAGCCGAGCCCGAGGCAGCTGAGGCCGCCCGTGCGGACGGCGGTGTGGCGGACCAGGATGCGCTGGCACGCGCGGCGGAGCACTTGGTTCACACTGTCTCCCACGACGGCTCGGACAAGTTCCGCCAATCGGGCTTTTTGGGATTGATGCGCAAGTTGGCCGATCGACAGGCGACGATCCAAGGGGATGAAATTGTCGACGCCTCATCCGTTCAGGCGTCCACGTCCAAGCACACCCTGGATGCCGAAAAGTACCTCACCACCGAATCGTTGTTAACCCGCAAGGTCAACGGCCCATCTCGGGCCCGGAGCCAACTTGACCAACCTCCTGGCTCGGCAAGACGCCGCCCGGGACGAGCTGGGCGATTTATTTGCCGCCGAGGACGCTCGCGGTGCTGAGAAAGAAGCTTGGAGCGACAAGCTTCCGCTGCTGCCAAGGGCATGTTTGTTGGAGATGGCGGGGACATTGCTGCGCGGATGCGCGAAGATGACGCTGCGTTTGCTCAACAATCCGCCCTGTTGGACAAGGCCAGGTCCCACGCAGCCGACGCGTCAGGCATCTCTCATGAACAAGCTGAAGCGGACGAATGGGCCAAGTATCAGTCGTTGGGCACCCAAATCCCTGGCGCGTCCAGTGCCTGGTCTGAAGGCTACGTGCCTCCTGCTGGACGCGAGGCTATAACAAGTTTCCCTCCCCTCCATCCGGCCGCGCAGCACGCGAATCAGCAGGCGCAAGAGCAAGAGGAAGATGCGGGCGACTTTGTCGGTCGTGGCTTCTCCTCTTCTCAAGCTGGCCGGGGCCGATGGGGTCCCAGGAAAGCGAATGGAACGCGATGCAAGACCAGTGGGAGGAATGGGACCAAGAACGTCAAGAGACTGCTACCGCCGCATCCACCGAGACGCTTAAGAGCAACCTTCGCCCTGCTCCCGCCTACAAGTTTGCTCCAATCCGTACGCAATCAACACGACACGTACCCATGGCGCGCACCATTTGGATACGATGGACTGGATGACAGAGGAGCATGGCCTGTTGGCCCAGCGCGTTGAAAGTCTGTTGGTTTCCGAGGCCCGGGCGCAAGCTTACCCGAACTCGGCCGACGCCTGGCTCGAGCTCGGTGTCAAACAACAAGAAAACGAGGGAGGGACAAGCGATTGCTGCGCTACGTAAGGCACTCGAGTTGGATCCCAACTACGTGCCGCATGGCTTGCTCTCGCTGTCAGCTACACCAATGAGGGCGACCGGTTCCAGGCCCGGACAGCGTTGGCGTTGTGGCTTCGTCACTCGCCCACGTACGCAGGCGCCGTGGCAGCTCACCTTCCCGACTCGGTCCCGGCCGACTCGTTGCATCCGGCCTTGATCGAGACGCTGCTGGCGCTGGTACGTGCTGGGGCGCGGGGCGAGGCGCAGGGCGTCGAGGCCGGTGGCGTGGACGCAGATATTCAGATGGCCTTGGGGTTTTGTTCAACACCACGGCCGAGTACGAAAAGGCGGCAGACTGTTTTGGCTCGGCGCTGGCGGTGCGGCCGGGCGATTGGCTGCTGCACAACCGTCTGGGTGCCACCTTGTCCAATGGAGGACAACATGAACGTGCGCTGGGCTACTACCATGCCGCGTTGGACCTCCAACCTAACTTTGCCCGCTGCCATTTTAACTTGGCCATCTCGTGTCTCAACCTCAAGCTCTACCAGGATGCCGCGAACACCTCTACACCGCCCTTGGCATCCAACACTCCCAATCCTCCTCCCCAGCCGGCGCAGCCGACGACGAGGGCTGGCTCGCGCAGCTGTGGGAAACCTTCCGCGTCGTCCTCGAGCTCCTGGGCCGGCCGGACTTGGCGGAGCGCACGCGCCAACGCAAGATTGAAGACTTTGACATTGCAGACTTGACTGCCGCGCCGGCCATGTCGGCCGTGTAAGCACTCCCAGGGGGGTGCTTGACTGATGACTCTGGCTCTGACGTGTGCGTAATGATGCATGGTGGGCAATGCGGAGAGTGCGTGACCAGATGCATCTACTAGGGTAGTGTCCTTAGTTGGGCTGTACCAATAGGGTGTGCTACAGGCGGATTGAGATTGAGATTGAATACGGTGGGCGTGCCAGACGCGAGTTGGCGTGGGGACACGGCTGAGAGGCTGAGCGCTGACTAGTGGCGAGTGGCTGCGGACCAGTCAGGTGACCCAGGGGCACGTGCTGAGGTAAGACCAGGCCTCGCCAAGCCACGGCGACTGAAAGTTGCAGGGGCCAGAGTGGCGCGGTGCGCAGGCGTGACTAGTGATCTAGCGATGCATGATGGGCGCGCGCTGGCAGGCATGGATGATGCTGATGGATGACTGTCACCGGCACCCGCCCCGCCAACCAACTCAACACTCCACGCCCCTCCCATTCACACCCGCCCATGCGCCCGTCCGCTGAGCCCCATGGCTGCCCTCCGCCCCGCCCCCCCGCTGCCCCCCTCGCCCTCGCCCTCGCCACCGCCATCCCCCCGCCACCATCGTCACCACCACCCCCTCCCCCACCACCCGCCGCAGCCATGCGCACCGTGTATGCGCCCCCCCCCCACCCCCGGCACCAGCAGCCCCGCCTCCTCCACCCACTCCCCCATCCCGTCCCTCGCCGCCAGCGGCACCCGCTCCCTCCGCTCCCTCCCCAAGCGCCGTCCACGCCCCCACCATGCCGCCCGCCGCACCCTCCCCCCCGCATGGGTCCCCGACCTCCAGCTTGCGCCTACCGCTGCGCCGCCGCCGCGCCCGGGTCCGCCCTCGCTGCCGCCCGTGCCGCCTGCGCCCATCGAACTGCCGCCCGATGACGACATCCCCATTGAGGATCTGCGCCAGGCGCTGGACGGCGTTCCTCGCGATGATCTTCTTACCGCTCTCGGCAGAAGCAAGACCATGATCGATCTCCTGCACAGCTCCCGCGATGCTGCTCTGTCGCGCGCAGATGCGCTGGCTGCCGCTCTAGCTGAACTCGAGGCCAGCTTTGCCGCTTACCATACCGACGCAGAGAATGCTCGCCTTGCTGCCTCTCACTCGGCTAGTGCTGCCGAACACGCCGCCCGCCAGTCTGAGCGCGCCGTCGCAGACGCTCTGGCTCGTGCTGACGCAACCCAGGCGGCGGCCACCAGTGCCCACGAGCGTGCCGAACGCCTCTCCACCCGCCTCGCTCTCTCCGAGCGGCAGCGCCGGCAGGCGGACGCCCAGCTGGCCCATCTCCAGAGCGAGCTCGAGGCCCAGCAAGCCATGGCCACGCAGGCCGAGGAACGTGCTCTGGCAACCCAGGTTCAGCTGCGTACCAAGCTTCGCCAGCTGACCCAGGACCATGCACGCGTCACCGCTACTGCCTCTACCGCTGCCACCTCTTCTTCCTCCAGCCCCACCCATCCCTCGCCCACATTTGATCTGTCGGGACCGGTCGCCATCACCCGTACTTCCCCTGCCGTTCGACCTGTGTTCGAAGTCGATACCACTCCGGCCATCTTGGCTACTCCTGTCCGCCGCCTGGGCCCAGCCCCACCGGGCGCCGTGCCGGACAGCCCCCACTTTGGATCGCGATCACACCTTGCTCTCCCCTCGCATCGGTCCTCACCCCCACAGCGACAACGCCGACCCGTTACTCGTGCTGAGGCCATGCGCAAAACCCATAAACTGCTCCAGTGTGCCCTGAGGACGGCCCTCCTTGCAGCCACTCCCCCGCCTTTGGTACAGCCTAACCAGGAAACGGAGCCGCCTGCTCCACCAGAACCTGAACTCGACTCGCCTACGGCTTCTGACGATGATTCGCCCGTAGGCGTAGAAACGATGGTTCATGGCCACGATCTTGGCTCCGAGCTGGCTGCAGCTTTGGGGGAGCCATTGGGAGCAGCGCCGTTGGACCCTCGGGCCTCGCCCGAACTACAGGAGGATGTCTCTCTGTCGATGGTATCAGAAGTCGTGGAGGAGGACGAAGAATGGCCAGACGATGTGGTGGAGGACCTGGAGGAACCTGTCCTGGACCATGTTGACCGGGCGGTACGCCACGTGTTGGTAGGCGCCCAACAGCAACGCTGGCTCGCTCGTTCCCGACTGATTTTGACCGCTCTGCAGCGTCTTGCCCGCAGGCTGGCCATGCGACCGAAGCACAGACGACTGCTCGGGCTGTGGCCGGTGCGGTATTGGACCGCTCTGCCCGCATTCCCAGTAGGCGCAAAGGTCGCACCTACGGGCATAGCCCGTGCTTTCAGTGCGTTCGACGTCAAGTGCGCATCCAACTCCGCCCTATCTGTCCAACCAAGGCTGCAGCACGACGCTTGTCCAAGTGCTGCTCCCCTATTCCGACGGCCCTTGCGCTTCCTCCTGCTATATCCCCTCCGCCCAAACGCCTCTCGTCCTCCCCCTCCGGCCTCGCTCTCCGCGCAAGACCCGATCGCCCTCGAAGCGTGTGCCCGCTCGCATTCTTCCCCCCCAGCGGCGCCCGCCCGAGTCGGGATTGGACTTGTTTGCGGAGAGTCCCGAGATGCCAGGGGACTTTGGGCCGAGTCTGGATGCGCACCCGATCCCGCCCTTGGCCTTACCCCCGGCCAAAGAGGACGGACCAGGCGCGGTGCCAATCCCGATTCCCTCCCCGTATTCCCCGACCAAACGTAGGACTCGATCTACCCGCCTCAGCCGCTCGGGCTCGGCGGGCTCCGCAATGTCTCCTCTCGCTCCCAAGTCAGGGCGGTGGGTGTGGTCTCCCTCGGCATCTCCCCAGGAAGCAAGGTCGCGAGCCAACTCTGTCCGGACCCCGTTGGAGAGACCGGTGGCGCTCCCGTCCACCCACGTCTATGCTCCCGGGTCTGGCGTCGGCCTGGACCTCCTTCGGTGCACACCCCCGGATCGGGAACGTCCCACTCGTCGGCCGACTTGCTTGCCCGCCTTGCTGACATTAATCAGTGGGATACCGATGACGATGCCTTTTTCGACCAGGTGGATTTGTCCGACGAGGAGGCAGACTTGTCGGATGGGTCTGGCAGCTCCTGGTTTTCGGAGGAAGATGAAGTGGGCATGGTTCAGCCCTCGACCAGTTTGCCCTTCCAGCTGGAGCACAATCCGTTTGACGATACAGAGACCTCGTCTCACTCTTCGTCTGGTTTGGACGACTCGGAGGACGAACGGGCAGAGGAAGAGCGTCTGCAAGAGCAGCGGCAGGACCCTACCACCCGCAAGGAGACTATGAATTTGCGTGGCTTTGGACGGGTCGCTCATGTCCTTGCCGCTCCGCCTCACCAGTCTTCCCCCGCCAAGGTGCCACAAGACTACCCTTCCTTTGCTCAGCCTCGGGCGCGTCGCCCAAAAAGCAGTCGCCTCGGCGGACCGAGCGCGCCGTGTCAGAGACGGCCTCGACGCTCCTATTCCCCAGCACGACTGAAGTGGAATCCACCACAACGGGCACTGTACTCGGTCCCGCCGCTCCATCGGCCCCGATGCGGACCCCCCCAAGCCGAATGTGCCCATGGAGCCGCCCTTGCCCCTTATGCCAGCGGTGGATGGGCCGACGTCGGCAGATGCCGACGTGCCCGCCCCGGTGGACGAAAGATCCTCTCCCGCCTCTCCTCTTTCTCCTCCCGCCGAGGCCCCTGCGTTGGCGACCAAGGGGCCAGCGCCTGTGGCGCGTTTGCGACCTACGTCGGTTGACTGGCATGGGCTGCTGGCCTCTTCTTCGGGAATGCGAGCCCGTTCGGCCCTGGCCCAGAATCCGTTTGCTCAGTGGCGGGCCTCGCCTATGAACGTGGCGGCCTCTTCGTCTGTCCCACCGACAACGGCAGCCAAGGATAAGGGCTCGACCAAGGGGAAGACCAAGGCCAACGGAGATATTGGCTTGGAAGGGGGATCAAGGGCTAGGGCGGTTCCGACCACCTCCGCCCTCCCAGTGTCGACACGGTCTCGACAGATCGGTCCCACGCTCCACTCACCCCCGACTCCAACTCCAACTCCAATTCCAACTGGCGCAAGTCCCATTCTCGTCTCCGCCAGCACACCCGCTCTCGTTCCCGCACCCATCTCCGCTCGCACCGCAAACTATCAGCCGAATCGGTACCGCCCATGCCCACCCCTCCAGCCCCACCACCACCGGGCTTCACCCTGCGCAAGGCACCCGGATCGAGTCCTCTGTATGTGTATACCTACAAGTACGCTGCCAGCCTTGCGCCTAGTGCCCGTTCTCCCTGGCTCCCTCGGGCCCGGCCAAGCCGTACGGCGCTTTCAGCTTTGCTCACGGTACAGGCTGGCCAGGCCCCGGCCCTCCGTCCCTCCTCTCCAGCCCTTCTTCCGCTCGGCCACCCAATCCTGGAGTCGGCGTCGTAGCTTCCGCCTTGGCCTCTACCTCTACCCCTACTTCCACTTCTACCTCCACTTCTACCCCCGCGTTTACCTCCACCGGCACCGCGCCCTTACGCTCCCGCGCCGCGTCGTTAGCCTCCACCGACTCGGACCAAAGTCGTGGCCTTCCGTCACGCGGATCCGTCTCGACCCTCGCCTCTCTCTCGGGCAGCCTGGACCGGCCTACGAATGGCCCCCCACCACCTGCGTCCACTAACCCAGCTCTCTCGGCCGAACCGGGCTGGCTACGAGCTTTGCGTCGCGTCGCTCAGCTCGCCAATTCTTCCGCTCATCCTACCTTGTCACGACCCGCCATGCCCATACCGGCGCCCTTGCCTATGCCTATGCCGATGCCTATGCCGGTACCGGGGCCACTACCGGCGGCTTCTTCCTCAGTGGACGAACCGTAGAATACATACCCCCTGTCCTGTCCCTTTGCACCTTGACACCTTTACACCTTCACCTTTGCGCTTATGTCCCCCCCCCCCCCCCCCTCCTGATGGATCAGGACCTCATGGATCGATCGCAAGGTGCGGCTATACCTCGCAGAGGCCTTGTTACCCACCCCTTGGCTCCCGCTCCCTGCCTCACGCTCCTGCAAATGCACCTCTCACTACTCTGGAATAAGGATCCACAATGTCAACGTTAGACTGAGATGGAGATTGAGATGGAGATTGAGATTGAGATTGAGAGTGAGAGTGAGACGAGTGCTGGCGTAACGTATATAGTACGCTTTGGCTGATCAGAAATGATTAATGACGAACTAAAAATGTGCTTAAGCTTAAAGGGGTCAGAGAGCGGGAGATGGGGGTCAACTTCTGGACGCGTTTCGAAAGAGTTGTGCCACGGTGCATACCATACGGGCTTGGAGTTCGGGCCTCCCACCCATTCAGGTCCCTGTAGTATCTATCCTGTAGTGGCCTGTAGTGGCCTGTAGCGGCCCGCCTCTCCCTCCTGCCTCTGTTCAGCGGTTCAATACGTCTCTATGTCCCCATCCTCACCAGCCGCCCGAGCCAATGCAGACCATAAAGCATGCAGTTCACAGCGCGTCCGCCGTGCCTTTTTTTGGGGAGGGGATTGAAAAAAGAGGGGGCAGGCACGTCTATAGAAGCTTGCCCACCCTTTTTTTTCCAGTTCCGCCTTCCCGCCCATTCAAGTTTCAAGCTTCAAGCTTCACGCATCAAGCTCCACGCTTCACACTTCCAGCTGAAGCTTCAACCGGACAGGAGGCATTAGGCCGAAGCAGCCTTAGGCGCGCCGGAGCGGAAGCCGTTCTTAGCCTTGCGCGGCACCGTCTTGAGGTAGCGCATCCGGCCCGTGCCCGTGTGCGACGAATGGCCTTCTGACCCCACTGGTACGAACGCGTCTTGGCCGACGGGTAGCCGCACGACGCACACTCCTTGTGCTGCTTGTGGAACGAACGCTTGCCGCAACGACGGCACAGCGTGTGCGCCTTAATGTGGCGCAAACCAAACGAGTGGTGCCGCGGGTCATCTCTGCCACACACGCACCCACAAAACAAAACAGAACAAACGCAGGGACGGGGTTAGACGCACTTCCCACAGGAGCCAATAATGCCAATGCCAATGCCAATGCCAATGGGGAACGAGCCAATGCCAGTGCGGGACGAGCCATGGGACAACCAACGCGCCGGCATATCGTCGCATCGTCGTTCGTCCAAGTGTAGCACTGCGTGCGCGGCGCGCACAATGCGATAGGCGATGAGCACATCCAAGCGCATCGGCGTCGCCCCCAACAGCATCACAGCACCACAGCGCCGCAGCAGCAAGGCACCAAGGCGTACAAAGCCTAAGCAGGCAAAGGGGGATCAACGTACCGGGTAAGCGCGCCGGGGAAAAGGGTGCGAGGTGGTGTGGTAGCAGCAGTCACCGCTGCTGCCTCGCTTGGTTCCGCTCGCCCAGCCTGCGTTGCGCACCGACTGGGCCCTTGCGGCCCCCGATCCGCAGCAAACCAATGCGGCACAGCACAGGGGCGGTGTAGCCAAGCTGGCGCAATTCCGGCGTAAACCGCACTAGGTGCGTTGACCCAGTTGCTGCGGCACACTATTTCAAAGATAGCTTAGCGCCAGTCTTCCTTGCCTGGCGATGCAGCGCACCTTGAGCATAGTCACCGTCCCGGTCACCAATCCCCGCGGATGACCCAGCCTTAGGGTTGCTCGCCGTCTTCCAGCGGGGTCACCGCTCCTCTCTGCTGCCCATCTCCTCAACGCTCCCGACCGGACCGACAAACTCGTGAGTATCGACCGACTCTGGCGGTTTGCTCAGCCGCTCGCCTCCTGTCCTGCTGTCCTGCTTCCTACTGTCCTGCTGTCCTGCTGCCCTGCTGCCCTGCTGCCCTTCTGTTTGGCTGCCCTTCGTCCGGCTGTCCTACTGTCCTGCTGCCCTGCCCCTTCTGTTTGGCTGCCCTTCTGTCCGGCTGTCCTACTGTCCTGCTGTCCTGCTGTCCTGCTGTCCGGCTGTCCAATTCCGCGGGACCAGGATGTGCTCACACGGCCTCGTGATCGGCCTGTGGTGGGCCAATGGGAACGTAGCCGTGGCATGGGCACAGGATACGGGGCAGGAGGGGGTGGCGGATGGAGATCTGGGTGGCTGTGCGCAGGCTGTTGGCCAAAGTCCTGCTATCGCCGAAGACTGGTGACCGGGATGGAAGAACTAACTACCTTTTTGTTTGGTTTTGTTGTCGTTGAGCAGTGCAAGAATGGCGCCTGTGAGCAACAAGAAGAAGACCTCCACGCAGGAGAACATCAATGGCAAGCTGCAGCTTGTCATGAAGTCGGGTAATGCAACTGGGGTACGCCAGCACGCTCAAGACCTTGCGCAGTGGCAAGGCCAAGCTTGTCCTCATCTCGGCCAACACCCCGCCGCTGCGCAAGTCGGAGCTGGAGTACTACGCCATGCTGTCCAAGACCTTGGTCCACCACTACCAGGGCTCCAACGTCGCTCTTGGCACCGCTGCCGGTAAACTCTTCCGCGTTGGGTACGTTGGGTCCCGGAATCGTTCTGTTTCCTTTCCTTTCCTTCCTTGGTTTTGTTTTGAGGCTTGGCGGCCCCAGTGGACTGACACGATGTGAATTACAGTGTGCTCGCCGTTACCGACGCCGGCGACTCGGACTTGCTCAGCTCCGTGTCGAACTAAGTGGTGGACCGGTACGGATCCGCTTGGCTTACTGGGGCGGGAGGTGTGAATGTGCCCGCGGGGTCTTTTGGGTCCCTCGTACCCTAGCCCCCCTCTCCCCCTCCTCTTATCACAAAACCAAAAGACAGAACCAGCGCCGAATCCTTTTTTCGCTGCTTACGCTTTTGTCCCGCTTGCTCCCGGGCCGATGCGACGGTCGATCCACTGCTGCGTATCGGCTCGTGGCCTAGCCCTAGAGATGGTTGTTGTGCTTTGGCACATATGCACATCCACATGCACATTCAATCGCATCCTGGCCTTTTGGGCCGACCCCCATGGACGTATGGGAACCGCAGCTGGGCATCGAGGTGTAAGTAGTGGCGAGCAAAGCAAAGCAGATGTGATGATATGGAACCTACTTGGCAGTCTTCCCCCAGGGTGGGAAGGTAGGCAAAGCCCAGTTGAAGCTCTTGCCTTTGGGGCGGGGCAAGGCAGGACGTGGAGGCAGGACTTGAATCCCTAATTGAAAGGAAACAAAGACGCAATTGTGTTGAGTGTCGTCACCTGCGGCCCAGCCCATTTAGCCTCCGGTTTATTCCGGAGGCTTCTGCCCCCAGTAATTCATTCCCAGTCAACCATCCCCCTTCTCACCGGTAGCAGACCGCTGGACAGATCTCCTCCGACAGGTTATCGAACCCACCTCTGACCCGCCAAAGCTAGCTGGATCGAGTCTGCAATCACCTCAGAGGCGACCAGACCCGAATTTCGCAGGACAAGACTCGCAAGCGAGCCCATGTCCTTCGACGACTCCCTCGCGGCATCGCAAATTGCTGACGAGGCAACCGAATCCATCTGCCTTACCGGATCCCGCCCGCTTCTTTCCCAACCCACAACCACCCAGAAGTGCAAGATGAGCATCGAGAGCAAACCCCACAAGACCGAGGCCTCCATCACCACGGACGCCTTTGGCCAGAGAGTTTTACCTCGTGTGCCGTCTCCCGGCAAGGGATTCCCGGCTTCTGTTGACTTGAAAAGTGGGATCGGGCGTCCCACGGAGCAACAGAGATACATCATGAAGCGCATACTCGAAAAGAACAAGGGCATCAGCTTCAAGGACGCCATTGAGACCATCTCGGCGGCCTTCCCCGACATGGAAAGAGATACTTTCATGCTCACGCTCGTCGACCTCTATCCTGACAAGGCGGAACCCGGGCGCGAATGGAACGTGCTGATCCCCGAAGTCCTGAAGAACCAAAAGCCTCAGAGTCAAGCTGCTCTCGACTCCGGACCAGTACGAAGCCTGGACCACCTACGTCTACACCGCCTTCAGCCTCATCGGATCGCACCCTGACGTTCCTCTGAGCACGAAGACCCTCCTCCGCATTCTGGATCCCGACGACTCCCTGGACGACGAGGAGCTCATCAACGCCGACGTTGCCATTGGCATGTGGATGAGATCGTCCCTCACCGGCACCGTCGGCTCTGTCATTGACAACCATGGCGCCGAATGCCTCCGCGCCAGCGAATACTGGCGCCGCGCTCGCGACTACTGTCGCCCGCACGTATGGGAGGACATCAGCGCCGCAGTTACCAACCTGGCTTCCGTCAAGCAAGGCAAGGACACTGGCGCCGGGTACGTGGGTCGTTTCGAGGCCGCGCGCCGCCGCCTGCAGAGCTATGTGTCGTCCTGTCCGGACGACATGCTCGTCGCCTGCCTTGCAGCGGGCCTGGCCACTGAGTTCCAGCCACGCATCCCGCGCCACGCGACCTACGACGAAGCGTACGCGATTGCCATCTCAGTCGGAAAAGCAGTGAACAACGTTTCCAACGTCAGCACCAAGACTGCGCACCAGCACAGGCCACGCCGAGTACCTGGCCGTCTTCACCGGCATGACCGAAGCCATCTACATCAGGAACCTCCTTATTGAACTCGAACAACTGAACGAGGATTACACGGTTCCAATTTACTGCGACTCCGCTGTCGCCGTCGCCCTTTCGCACAAAGTGGGCAGCGTCGGTGCAGCCAAGCACTTCGAGATCCGCCACCACTTCGTCCGCGACAAAGTGGCGGAGGGCACCTTTGATGTTATCAAAATTCCCGGAAGCGAAAATAAGGCGACACGCTAACAAAACCGCTGGCGCGTCCGCAACTTCTACACGCCATCTCCCAGTTCGGTCAAGAAGTCATTTCTTCGGAGGCCGAGTTGGGCCTGGGGCCTTAGAGGCCGTAGGGGGGGGGTGTTGAGTGTGACGTCGCCTGCGGCCCAGCCCATTTAGCCTCTGGTTTATTCCGGAGCAGATCTTCCCGAAGCTTCTGCCCCCCAGTAATTCATTCCCAGTCAACCATCTTCCTTCTCACCGATAGCAGACCGCTGGACAGATCTCCTCCGACAAATTGGCGCATCCCTCGGCAGCTGACCCCATCTCGAGACTTGAAGGAGCAAGCACTACCGAGGCCAGGCTCAATCTGCGCGGCCAGACACATAACAACAAGATAGGAAGCATTCCTACTAATTCGTCCCCACTGCCTACACTTATGGATTTCATCAACATCCATCATGGCCTTGATGTCACGCTGATGTCGGAAAACTTATCTATTCTGACATCCAGGGTGTCAGGAGCGCCAGTGGCTCTCTCAGTGCCATGCACCAGAGCGCCGGCTGGCTCGGCAGTACATTGACTATCTAAGCGTGAGCCCAAGAGACTCCTAGGCAACGAAGTACGGGCACGAATAACGCGAGCCATAGCGGGCATCCGCTACGAGATTGTAACTAATGTGCGTATCTTCATTTGGCTCCTTTCCTCTTCACGGCGTTCTGAACGCTTCTGCCCGAATCCTCTTGCAGGTGGAGACGCACCACTGGGTAAGTCAGGCCCGCGGGCCCATGTCGGGTGCTGTCCGTGTCGCCTCATTTCACAAGCAGGTTGTCAAACATAACCTGGGAGTTTATGGCCCCAATCCCCATGGCGTGGAGAGGGCAGCATAGTATGCTTGCGATGCGCATTCGCATCCTCCTTTATTTCTGTCTCGATTTGCTGAATATACAACTTGGGGGAGAAGCTGTCTCACGGACTTTGAAACCAGCTGGGGTAATTCGCTGGATCCCAGTTGCAGCGCCTGTGATACCATGACTGTCATGGATATCCAAAAGGGGTCGGTGGTGTACAGGTAGCAGCTTGCACCTGCTGCATGATGTGGTTTACCAATTCTACCAGGACAGTCTAGTCGGATTACCAGTTACCGGTTTCCGATAATCGTTGATCTTGAACGTCGAAGGTTGATTGCTCAGGCTGAGCGCTGATCGCAAGTACAAATGACAAAAAGCATCTTTCGAAACACATGGGGGAGGGGGAGCAACCCGAAGGGTCATTGGGACCGGAAGGAGGAGAAGCCCACTGGGCTAGGTACAGCGCCTGGACGGGAAGCCGGGCGTTGACCCATGGTGGAGGAAGTGTCAGAGACAAAAGACGAGGTGGCCGGTAACGCACCGGCCAAGCCAGCCGAACTAGGGTGCGGAGATAGACCCGGCACGTCGAACCCGAACGTCGGACCGGACGTGGGGGCGTACGAGGCTCCATTCAACGCTTGAGTAGCGGGAGGCGGTGCGGCGTGAGGTTGAGGTGGTCCAGGTTGAGGTTGAGCTGGTGCAGCAGGGTACAAGATACTGCCCGAAGGTGAAAGTCCCGGTTCCGTCGCCACGAGCGCGGAAACAAACGTCTCGAAATCCACAAACGTTTGTTGGAACCAAGGTGCGGTAGCTACAATCGACGCATCTTGTTCGAGCGAAGGCGGGATTTCAGGCCAGCTGGGAGATACCCAGGTAGGACTCGAGGTGCTAAGCGGCGATCCATGCACGAATGTGGTTGAGTCCCCGTCCCGGACCCTGTCCCTGTCCCTGTCCCCGTCCCGGGTCCTGTCCCCGTCCCGGGTCCTGTCCCCGTCCCGGGTCCTGTCCCCGTCCCGGCCCCCCCCGACCCCGGTTCCTATTTGTGGTCCGCGCGTAGAGAGACCAGTGTTGACGACCGATTCGGCTGATGGCGCGTCCTCCGTCAACGTCGATACGCGCGCCATGGACGCAGTGGATGGGCGTCTCTGTTTGTGCCGTGGGTTGATCAAGGGCGAGACGCGTATAGTGGTAGGCAAGCTAACGCTGCCCTGCGGTAACAGTTCGGCCACTTGATCTTCATCCACCCTCATCGCCGGCGCAACCAGTTCCAGCGTCGATTTGAGTTGCCCCAGTAGCATCAACATTTCTTCCTTGCCCATCCCAGGTAAGGTGGAGGCCACTTGCTCCGGGGGTGGGTGATCATGAAGAGGTAGTGCTGCAGTAACAGCCCACACGGCGCTGCCTTCCGCCCCAAAAACGAGCCCCGTGCAAGCATCAGTTTCTCAGGGTTCTTTAGTGCCGCGCGGACCTCGTCCTGCGTCATACCGGCCATCCTTTCTGGTGGAATGAGGTGGGCAGTAAAGGTGAGAAAAGTACGGATGATATGCAGAGACGCTTGCAGACACATGTTCCGGCTGCTAGCGTACCTGCCGTCCAGCCAGCCCGCGACATAGTGTCGGCCATGCAGAGTGAGCGTGACATGGTGTCCGGCGAGCTGCATGGCGGCGGAGAAGGGTGTTTTTTTCGTAGGCACCCACACCGCTCCGGAATCAGGGCAAAAGTCGGGCGGGAAACGCAGTAGGAGAGCGTCCAGTTGGGCTTGCAGTTGCTGAGTAAGTTGGTACGCTTCGTCCTCAGGCATAAACTCTCGTACGGTCGCCTTGCTCATCACACGGCTCATCTCAAACAACTGGGTGCCAGGTTAGCAAGATTAGCAAGATCAGCTCTGGGTATCATTCTCCCACCCCTGTCTCCAGGAATGGATGCTACCCGTGAGGTGGTGGTGGGACGTACCTTCAGTCCGATCGGCCACGGCCCATCCTCCGTAGCCATGGTCCAACTGTCTTCCGAGAACAAGAATCGCGGGGTAGAGTAGATGCCATTGTCCGGGACCAAGCACCCGCGTCGCACGGGCCCCGGTCCGCCTGCACCAAACGCGTCAATGAACACAATAAAGGCAAAGAGGCGGATGCGGTCGTAAAAAATGTCTTGGGGCAAGTTGGGAGGCGGTTCCTTGTGCAGTTGAACGGCAAATGCATTGCCAATGGCCATGAGGTAGGTCACCGACCCCCACGAGTCGCCACGCAACATATGCAGGAGATGAGCCAGGAGGATTTGAACCCGGACCGTCTCCACCGAGGGAATCTCGAGGCCTTGACAGGAATCAATGGCTTGGATGCAGGCATCCATAAACGTCAAGACGGGATGCTCAAACATCTCGACCAATCCAGGGAACGCCTGGTGTCCAGCCTCGACCAAGGTGGTAGAACACATGGCCCACAGCGCGCTAAACTCGAGGTACCAACGCGCTTCTTCGTCGCCCACATTCAACTTGTCCTGGTGCGACCGGGTGCGGTATTTCTCAAACACGTCCAGACGAGCGTGGAACGTGGCTTGGTCAATGATCGACGAGAAGAAAATCACGTCGGAAAAGAAAGCCCGGGTCATCTTTTGCACCATTTCGGGCGGGGGCATGACCAAACTCAACTCGCGCAGCGATTCTTGCCGCGTGCTCCGCTGGTTGTTTTTTCCAATCGTCCCGGATGGAAAAGGCGATGGAAAAGCTGCCGTCGCCTCGGTCAGGAGGAACAACGGGAATGGAACCTTGAATGGAGCGGCGGCGGACACGCACGCTAGGAAGACCAGGCGAGGGCGGTAAAGAGTCCGTCAGCGGCGCACACCCGGCACGAGACGAAGTGCGGTGACGGTATCGGCCAAAGATGGCGTCGCCACCCATGGCGCCGCGATGATTGGGACGAGAGCTGTGGGTGGTGCGGGTGGCGGTGGTGCGATGGTTGGGACTGGAGCTGCGACTGCGACTGTGACTGCCGCGGCCACTGAGGTTGCCGCTGGGACTGCGACTGGGGCTAGGGCTGCGGCTGTGGCTGCGGCTGGCACTGCGGCTGGGGGGCGCGGGAGCCGAGGACTGGTCAACGCCCAGACGTTCGGCCAGCGCCAACGCCATTTTTTCAATCCGATCCAGCCTTTCCAGCATCGGACCGGGCTGCACAGGCTCCTGGTTGGCCTGCAGGGGCTGGGTGCCAGGCTCCCATTTGCACAGATGCTCCTGGTGGCAGCACGCACCCATTGCACGGGTACTTGCGGTCGCACTTGAGTTTGCGCCTGGGGTAGACGGGTAGACGGGGGGGGGGGGGGGGGGGGGTCAGCATGCGGCCTGGAGAGAGGAAAGGTGCACGTACCTGCGGCAGTTCTCGCACGAGGTGGCCTTGCCACTGGTGCCCGAGGGCCGGGGACGCTTGGCAGATGCGCCGCGGGAGCGGTCGGCTGGGTCGGAGGGTGGGTGTGGGTGTCGGGGCGGGGGCGGGGGGGGGGTGGGGTGGGGGGGAGGGCGAGAGGAGCGGGCGGGCGGGGGCGGAGGCGGAGGTGGGGATGGGCGGCATGCCGGGCAGGAAGCGCGCGGCAAAGCGAGGCGAGAAGGAGTTACGTGGCGAGCAGCGAGCAGCGCACCGCAGATGGCAAACGCGAATAGAATCGCAGGCGGCAGAAGCGGGCGCGGGACTAGTGCGCTTCTTTGTGCGCTGCGCTCCGCTCCCGCCTGCCGACGGCTGCTTCGATCGATCACATGCAGCCCCAGTGTGAATCCTTACTCACCTCATCACCCTCATCGGCACAGCGCAGCAGGCCTCCGATCAGCCATCGGCCTCATCCGATCATCGATCATCCGATCATCCGACCAAACTCCGCGTGAGCCCATACTCAGCGCTCCGCCGCTGCCCATTTCCATCTTCCAGCTCACCGCACGCTCACGTGCGCTGCTGACGTACGCACACACCAGTGCCCGGCGGAATGCTAACCGGGCGGAATGGAGAAGCAGCGGGAGCAGCGAGGGTTGCAGCCAAGAACAAGAAGATGGGATTCCATCCAGCCAGCGCCCGCTCCACCCCAACCGCTCGCCACCCGTGCGAATCCCAATGGCGCCCGCTCCAGCCCTTGCCCTGGCCGGCCGGCCCTGGCCATGGCCATGCGCCCCGTGCCTGTCCGCCTGCCCGCCACCTGCCCACCATCGCACTCGCGTCTGCGTACTCGCGCCCTCCTGCCCGCTCGTGCGTCTCTCCCCTCCGCCTGCGCGTCCAGACCCCCCTCTGACTTCTGACCCCCCCCCCCCCCCCCCCCCCTAGTCTGAACACCTCGGCCGCCCGTCCCAGCTGGCTGTCGGACCAGATCGCACCCCGTCTCGGCGATCGCTTGGGCCGCATCATCTACGTAACCGTAAAGAGCGCGAGCGCCAGCGCAAGCTGGGTGGTATGCTGCCTTCCGACGCGCAGCAGGTCGCTGCGGACGAGCGTCGCGACGCGCGGCCCTGGGTGCCGTCGGCGTTGATGGTTCGCCTCTGTTGGAGAACGAGCAGGAACAGGAGAGGGTGGGATGGGAAGAGCGGGATGCGGAGGAACGGTTGTGGGCCAAGAAACGGGCTCGGTTGCTGCGCAAACGTTGGGGCGGACCGAACGCTCCCCCCGAGCACAAGTACAGTACTGCCATGCACCGTACTAGCCACAAGAAGTTGCGTCACCTCGCCAGGCTCGTGGCTAAGGAACCGATTGATTTGCTATTTTGCAATTGCAGTACTCGCCCAAGCGCGCGGCCAAGTGGATCAAGTCCTCCCTTGTCTTGGCGCGTGAACACGCACGCGCCAAAGGCCTCGATGTCTCCCGTTTGATTGTCGACCAGATCTGGGTCAGCAAGGGCCCTCACTCAAAGAGCATCGAGTATAAGAACAAGGGCCGCGCAGGACGCATCATCCACCGCACCGGTCGTGTCCAGTTTGTTCTCCGATACGGTAACGTGGGAAGAGCGCGACGAGGCGCGCATGCGCGAGGCCATCTACCGTGTCCGACACGCTGGTTCGGGTTCCCAGCACAAGTACCCCAAGATCGGAAACCAGCGAGACTACACCGGTTGGACCATGTGAGCCACACCACCCGAGCTCACTTGCTACCCTGCTTGGTTCAATCGTATATCCATCATGGGGTTTTGCTTGTTCTGTCGGCGACCAGGAGGTAGGTTAGGCAGGGATGCGGCAAGCACATCCCCACCAGCTCATTAGACGTTTCGATCACAACGACAGTACTAGCGAAAATCCTCCAATCTGCAGTGAGAGTTGCTGAAGGCCAACGCCGGCTGCTGGCACCAAGGTCCCATCGATAGTTGTGCTGCTTGGCCGCCGACGGAAGACGGTACGTCAGAACAACAGAGTGCAACCTGGAGTACACTGCAACACCCGCGTTTAGCCTTGGTGTGCGGTCGCCCAGCGAGTCGGCGGTCAGTTCACTGTGCTTACTACTGTAGGAAAAGGTCCAAAGTATGATCCATTTGTCCATTGGTTCATCCACCTTACCGCACCCTACAAAACCCTCCGCCAGTCCCTCTGTCAACTCGCAGTGGGCGTTGGGAGCTCGTCTGCGGAGACCGAAGACAAAATTGCACTACCGCGGGGGAGGGGGAACCTCACGCGCTGTACTGCCATGTCCTTCTTGTCACCATTCATATTCAGGTCACACAGGCGCGGGTGGTGTCCGTTACGTTGGTCATCTTGCGCGTATGGCCCTTGTTTTTCATCCCCCTCCTGGACGCCTGACGGTTTAGGGGTTAGCTACGGGCAGTGTGCAGGAAGCGCTGCGGGATCGGGCGTGGCCGGTGGCCGAGGGAAGGGCGAGTGGAATTGAAAGTTCAAGTACTGATAAAGGAGGGGAGCATGGAGCATGGAGCGTGCCGATTGCAAGGGGGCAGGGGGGCAGTGCACCCTCTCTCGGCAGTCTCAGCCACTAGCCACGCGGCGGGGCAGAACGCAGAACCACACACACTGGCACTCAGCCACTCGTCTCTCGTCTATTCTGTTTCATCGGCCCCCCCGCCGCCTCGGCCTCACATTCACAGCGAAGGGTCATCCGCTCACATCCTCCCACAACCACCGCCATTCACCGTCCAAAACCCAAACCCCACACTCTCTCTCTGCTCGGCTCGGCTCGTCTCGTGCCCGCCCGTCCCGCGTCCCACAAATGCCCCCCCCACACTATCATCGTCTGTCGGCGGTGCCAGAGCCGCGCATCAGACACAATCAGTATAGTAAGGTGGTGTTGTGCGGGTGCTCTGCTGTGTGTTTTGGGCGCCCTGTTAACCCTAAGGTGAGAAGAACACAACACTGCTTTTGTCTTTCGCTCGGACACCACCCAGCGCCTTAGCAGCGCCTTATGTTGCTGGTTAGCACTACTGTTGCTATCGAGTTATACACAATTGCTGTGTGTGTGTTAGGTACTTTTCGTGATGTAGGATACAAGTGGGAGTACCATACCAAGGCAAACATGCTCCTCCCACCTCATCGGCCTTCGTCTCGGACAATGCAGCGACGGAACAATAGCGCGCGTTCATCAATCCGTTAACGGGTTGCTGTGTGGTAAAACGCAAATGTGACTAGAGAGCCTATTAAAGAGGGGGACAAGACCCCCCTCCCCCACTGCTTGCTATCTCATCACCATCTCTCTCTCCCTCTCTCTCTCTCTCTCATCTCTCCATCCCGGCTTGACCCACCACGACATCCTCGCTGGCTCCCTCCTTCTTTCGCACGCCACCCAGAACCCAAAACCCAAAACCCCAAACGCATATCCTCTGCTGTTCCCCACAATGGCCTTGTACGTCCCCTCCTCCCTTCCCGCCCACTATAGATTGGTCCATCCGAGGCCCACAGGTAACCTCGGAGCCTTCCCATCCATCATCGGATCATCCTATCTCTCATACCCAAAATGGACCGGACTGACCACGTACTGACCCCTAACCCCTGACTCCTGATCTTTGCTTTCCCTCCCATCGATCCCTCCCAGCGGAATCGAGTGCCCCATCTGCCACACCCACGCCCGCTTGGTCAGTCCGGGAAACTGCAGCAACTGCAAGGCTGCCATTCGACCGATCAAGACGACCAAGTGAATTGAACTAACGCACTACTACAAGTCAGTGTTTCGGATCCACTGCGCCCCCCTCCAACCATCCCACCCATATCAGAACGTTTCGTGCCATCCTACCCCCCTCACACATATTCTCTCTCTCGTCTCTCTCTCTCTCTCTTATTCTCTGCACACGACGGAGCAACAGCTTGGTCCCCATTCATCCATCATCCGTTCCCTTTTTCTTTTTCTTCTTCTTCCTTGTACCATGTTCCTCGTTCCGCCCCCCTATCCTAACAACCCACTCCCAGGCGACCTACCAATCATGAGCGATTGAACCCCTTCCGCCCCACCTGTTGAACACGCTCCCGCATCTTCCTCCGTACCGCCACCGCTCGATCCCTACCCTTTTCTCAATTTCTCAATATACCTGATGCACTATACCAAACCAGACTGTACCAGCATGTTGTGCCCGCCCCCCCCCCCTTGATTTGAGACCTGCTCGGGTCCTCGCTCTTAGATTACGTGCGAGACCGTGTGGCCGCTGTAGGGTAACCGGTAAGTCCTTGTACCCCAGCACGTAATACGGCCGCAGTGAGCAGCTCAGATTTGACGCGTGCAGTGGGCATCGGGCACCGTGAGTCTGGCCGTCTTGAGGCTTGAGGCTTGTAGCTTGACGCTTGACGTTTGACTCGGGACCTTGAAGCCTGAATGAGCATGCGGGGGAAACCACGTCAGCAGGCCAAATCCATCAGTGCACATTGTAGAACTGTTGGTCTGTATAATACGGTGGGAGGCCTGCCATCGACCGTCGACCATCGACCATCCGTGGAATTAAAGGATAGGCAGAGCCCTGACACTGCATTGTATACCAGCACACCAGGCTGGGGCGAAGCCGCAGCTGACCGACCGTAGACCCGGTGGTCCCCTAGTTTTGTACTTGCAGTAGACATTGTGACTTGGGCCCTAGTCCAGCGTCCCTTTGTACGTTGATGCACTGGTTGATGGCAGAAGAAGATAATTAATCCTTGGTGGAACTTTTGGTACGATGCTCTCTGTCGTCGCCATGACTGGCATTCCATCGATCAGGGCCTATTCTACGGTGGGTTGTGTTTGTGTGTTGTGTGCCCCCCCATGGTCCGCCTGATACGTCGCAAGAGATGGTCGATGACATGGATCCGGGACCCTGCCTGCCCATAACCATGCATAACCCAAGAAAAACAAAGGGGGCAGATTCACGAGTCCCTACTAGTCACTATGGAGAGGAAGGCTGTGTCGGGATCATCAAAACCCGGCATCTTGCAAAAGAAATGACTAGACTAGTGGCTAGTGGCTAGTGGCTAGGGACTAGGGACTAAGTAGGGACTAGGGATGCGACGTGTTCTCAAGTAGTAGCCACCCCGCAGGCCACATTGGGCGCTGTGCCATACGGGGGCGTAAGGCAGTGATGCGGCCGGCATGCGCAAGTGCCTTGTCACATGTTAGTCACATGGGATGTGAATTGTCAACCACAGAGTGGTGACCATCGTTGCCCCGATGAGATTGCAGCTTGAAGATGGATGCATGATGAATGATGCATGATGCCCCCTTGTGCCAGCTGCAGAGCTGGCGGGGCCAGTGCAGCGCAGACGCGCTGCACGGAGGCCGTGTTCCTCCCTGCAGTTCCGCCGCCGGATCGAATGCAGGGGGCAGCCAGGGGCCGTGGCTTGGGGGCGGCACGCTGCATGATGCACTGGCGCACTGGCGGGAGGCTGGGCAGTCGGCTGGTGCGGCCGTCTGCACATGCCGGTGGCTGCGAGTGCTATGGCCGCGCACTGGCGCGGTGCGCACCCGGGGCGGCAGGCACGCGCGCAGGCACGCGCGCACGCGCTGGGCGGGAGGCACGGGCCGGTGTGGGGACGCGGCTGGCACCCAAGCTTCGGGCGGAGAGGCGCGGCGCTGCGGGCGACGCTCGCGCAGCGCACCACCACCAGTCCCCGTGTTAGCGTGTTTGCGTGTTTGCTGCTGCGCCTGCCCGACGCGTCGCGCTCATTAACCCCCGCCATGTCCTCTGCGCCGCCGTCGACGGGCGAGCTGCACCAGTTCGCCTCCTCCCCGGCGACCGCTTCTGGGGCGCCAACGACCTCTTCGCCTTCGACGCCCCGACGCCCCGCCCGCCGCGCCCGCCGCCGCCTACCCCGCCTACCACCCGCCCTCTTCCGCCCGCCGGCCCCTTCGAGCCCGCCGCCCCGTTCATGCCCCCCCCCGCTCGCCTCGACGCCGACCTCGCCCACCTCTTCCCCCACCTCGCCTCGCCCCGCCCCCGCCCCCGCCCCGCCGCCCCGCAGCTCCAGCCCACAGCCCCCGCCGCTCCCCAGCTCCCGCTCGCCGATGGGCCCCACCCCCCGCCGCACGCCCCCAACCCCAACCCCAACTACTATTACCTCCGCCCACGCACAAGCCCCCATCCGCACTGCCTCCTCCTGCCCCGCCCGCCCACCGCGGCTATCCCTCCGCCCGGGCCCCTCCCACCTCCAACGTACCCCCTCTTTCTGTCCTCCCGGTCCCGGTCCCGGTCCTGGCCCTGGTCCTGGCCCGGTCCTGGTCCCGGTCCGGGTCCGGGTAACCCTGCCTCTGCCCCTGCACCTAGCGGAACCTCCGTTCCCAACCGGCTCAAGCAGGACCCCAACGAGGAGATCACCACCGTCTTCCTCGCTGGCTTCCCCGACGACATTACCGAGCGCGAGTTACCAATTACTTTGTCTTTGCCCGTGGCTTCGAGGCGGCGTCACTCAAGTTCCCCACACTGCCCAACCAGACCCAGGAAGAGGCCTTCTTCCCCCTCGGTCCGGCGCCCATGCGCCCAGGCCAGCGAGCAATGCCTCGGGCCCCTCAGCCCTCTCGGCTCCTCACTCGCTGGCGCTGGCGGTGGTGGTCCTGGTGGTCCTGGTCCTGGTCCTGGTCCTGGTGCTCCAACCGCGCGCAACCGGACCGAACACAATCATTGGATTTGCCAAATTTCGCACCCGTGGCGAAGCGATGAGCGCGCGAGATTTCCTCAATGGTCGGATGGTCGATGCGGAACGCGGGTGTGTGCTCAAGACAGAGATGGCCAAAAGAACTTGCACACCAAATCGTCACGGACCTTAGCGGGCGGCGGGACGGGGTCCATGTCGCCTCCTGGTCCTGCGGGCTTAGCATCGGGAATGGGTCCGACTGCTCACCATTCGGCCCACCACCCGTCCTTGAGCCACCCTCACCCTCACCCGCTGCCCCATCTGTCCCGCCAAACAGGCGATCGGCACCCTTTCCTCGCGCCCTCGGAGCTGCGCAATCCCGGTCTCGGCATGGTCCCGTTAGGCGGGCTGGCGCCCCCCGGCCTACCGGGCTCCTTTCGCCAGGTATCGCGGGCATCAACAGTCTCGGTGAAGCAGGTAGCTTTGCCAGTGGCAACTTTGGACTTGGTGCTTCCCTCGCCCCGCTCGGCCCGCTCAGCTCACCCCCACTCACTTTACCCGTTTCCCCTGGACCCGTTAGCCCGCTCGGCCTCGGTCCGTTGCCTTGAACTCGTCCATGTCCCTCCGGGATCCACTTCCACATCTTCCTCTACCCACGCCTCTCCCCCCCGGGCCTCCCGGGCCTCCCGGGACAGTCTTCCAGCCGATCTACTTCCCCCGCTTTGGGCACAGCTCCTCTCCTCCGGGACTCACTAGCCCCCTACCCGCCCGGCTCTGGCCGACCCTACCTCCCTCACGTCCCAACTCGCACCGACTTGCAGTCGTCCTCATCCTCATCCTCATCCTCATCCTCATCTCATCTCAATTCCACCCAGAACCCCAATTCCAATCCCAATCCCAATTCCACTTCCAATTCCACACCCAATCCTAATGCCAATCCGAAACTGATCAACCGGTATTGGTCTCCCCCGGACGCAGTCCGCCTGCGACGGCCGTTGCGCCTGGCCCCGCGGATCCGTGACCAAGGTGCCGGTTTAACGCTTATTCCCCCCTCGCGCTGCGGTACTGGTGCTCGCAGGTCCCGGGTTACGGGCTATGGGGTTCGTTCTGCTCTGCTGTACAGGGGTACGGGTACCGACTTTAGTGCTCAGGGTTATTTTTTTTGTTTTTTTTTTTGTTTTGGTTTGTTGTTTTGGTTTTGGCTTCAATGCTTGCTTGCTTGCTTGCTTGCCCTGCCGCCCAGCTCATGCATCTTAGTACCAGCTCATCGACATTGCTCGTCGGCCCGTCCCGCGCGTCCTTACCTCTTCTCCTCTCCTCTCCTCTCCTTCTCTCCTCTCCTTCTCTCTCTCTTCCTCTCCTATGCTATGCTATGCTATCCTATTTTGTCTGATCCTATTCTACCCTACCCTATCTTATCCTATCCTATCTTATCCTATCCTATCCTATCATTACCATTGACGCGCTTGCCTCCCCCACCCGCCTGCGACGGCTGCGACGCCCAGAGCGCCCAGAGTCAATGGAAGCGCTACGTCTTGTCCGCCTTCGTACTTGGCTGCCTTGTTGCCATTGTCGCCTCGCTTGCCCTTGTTTTGCGTCTCAGTCGGTCGCCCTCCTACTTGTTGCCCCTCTTGCGTGGGTGCTCTGTTGTCCCCCTTGTCCCCTGGAGCCCTGCTGTCCCCTTGTTGCCCTGGTGAACCGGTATCCTGTTGTCCTATTCCCCCCCTCCCCCTGCCTTGCGCTCGCTTCTTGTCCTGCCCTTAAGCCCCATGTTCTGTGCACACAGCATATCAAATTGCATTCTGTTCTTGGCCTCGATCGCTCTATTGTCTGGTTTAAAGTTTGTCTGGCTCGGATGGATCGTGTACCGCGCCCTGCCCTACCCTCATCTTCATCTTCATCTTCTTCGTGTTCCATTTTAGCTGGTACTGTAATTGAATCTGGTGTGTGTGTCCCTCTCTCCTTTTTTCCTGTTTCCCTACGGGCCTCAGGGCCTTGCTCTTGCCCTCTTGCCCTCTGGCCCTCTTCGTTCGTTCCTTGGCCCGTTCTCCTCTCTCTACCGATCTGCTTCGGTCCACCGCGAGTACGAACAGAGTCGGGAGCCCTGAATGGCATGCAGGCCAGCGCGTACATGGTGTCTCCCCCTTCGTTGTCCCTCACGTCGACGAGGAGAAGGATGCCCCACGCACCATGGTGGTCCACCATGTGGGCACGTCGACGTCACGTGCACATCACATATCGCATGTCACATGCCTTGGTATGTGCGCTACGCTCGCACGGCCGTATGGCTCCATCCAGTCGCCTCGCCCTCTCCCCACTCGCCAGCCTCCCTGCCGATCCGCACGCAGTACTCAGTACTCAGTCTGAGTACTCACGCTGACGCTCATGCCGTCTCGTTCGCTCTGAGATCTGACCACGCCCCACCCGCATTCGTCCCTCCCGCATTCGTCCCCTCCCGCACCCAAACCCCCACCATCCACCATTCTTTCGTCGGCTGCCGCTTGCCCCGCTACTTCCCCCCATGCCGCCTCGCCCTCGCCCTCGCCCGAACACGACAGCGACACCGAGGGCGATCCGCTTGCCCCCGTCCTCGCCCTTCTCGCCTCGGGCTTCGCACCCGCGTGCGCTCCCAGCTCCACTGACCAAGCTACCAAGGAAGAAGTGCAGTGTTCCATCCACCTGCGCCACTGGGCCCGTACTGTGCCCCCCCCCGCCTCCTCCTTCTTCTTCTTCTTCTCGGTGTTCTTCTTCTACTTCTCTACTTCTTCTCGTGTTCTCCTTCTGCTTCTCCTCCCCACTCTCCTCCATGCTCTTACCCAGCTTGTTCTCTCCTTGTCCTGCGCTCGACTTCCCATCGCTCTGGAGCTTGGTTCAACACGGCATCCAACGACGCGCTCCGCTCCACGTTACCCACTGGATCGCGCGCTGATGACTGACGTTGCGCTGGCTTGGGCCGTGGACCTGGCCCTGTCCCTCCCACCGCAGCGTCCTGAGCCAAACGAGCACCCGCACCCGCTTGAACTAAGCGAGCACCCGCACCCGCCTGATGCAAGTGCGCTATCCTGCCCGCCTGAAGCACGCAAGCACGACGTGCAAGACGGGTACGACGGGCAGATACGGAAACAGTGTGGTACAAGTCATTCACGTCCTGGATACCGCCTTGATCGTCTCGGGTGCCCCGCATGGCAAGCGGACCACGAACCACGTCACGACCACATCCTCGCCATGGTCGCCTGGCTACAACAACGCTTGCCTGGCTCTGGAGCTTGCTCTGGCTCTGTCTCTTGCTCTTGCCTGGGTCCACGCTCTCGCTCCCCGAGGCGCAATACCATGCCGACCCCGAGCCCGTTCATCAGGCCCATGGATGGCCTGTTACGGGCCACGAGGCGAGCCAAGGCGTGGCATGGAAAGAGAGCCAACCTACGCAAGGTACACATGAGCAAGGGAGCATGGGGAGGCAAGGGAGGCAAGGGAGGCAAGGGAGGCAAGGGAGGCAAGGGAGGCAAGAGGGGGACGGTGGACCAGTTGGCTCATCCGTTTCTCCTTCCTCTTCTTGCTCTCCTTCGTTGGATCTACCCGCCTCGCCGGGCCCAAGCCAAGGCAAACGAAAACGGCACGAAGGAAGGAAAAAACAAGACGGATCAGCTCCCACTTGCCTTTGCTGCCCATTCCCGAATTGAACTTCTTACCTTCCCTTTTCCTCGCCTTCCTGCTCCGCCTACCAATCCCAATCCCACCCCACTCCCAATTCCACTCCCACTCCCAATCCCAATTCCAAGGCCGAGGCCAAAGCCCAAGCAGGGCAAGGGCATCACGAGCGCTGGTGGGAGCACGCATTTATCGTGCGGGGATTCGCACGCGCCTGGCCGCGGTACACAAGTGGCCCAACGCACACTACTTGCGCCACGTAGCTGGCACAGCTAGGCTCGTGCCTGTCGAAGTGGGCACGACTTATACCTCGTCTCAATGGCACCAAGAGGTCATGGACTTTGCTCGGTTTTTGCATTGCGCCGGATGGGATGCACACCACCCCCCACCGTCTACCCTTGTTCCTGCCCCGTGCCCGGATACACCAGCGCAAGAAAAGCGGGGCAACGTAGCCCCCCGCTGCCACAGGCACACTCGTCGGGTGCTTCGTCACGTGGGCCAGATGGGAAGGATGGGTCAAATGGGCTTGATGGGCCATATGGGCAAAATGAGCCAAATGAGCCAGATGGGTCGGACGACAAGGTATGCTACTTGGCGCAGTACGATCTGTTGAGCCAATTCCCCGCGCTATGGAAAGACATTGTAGTGCCAGACGTGGTGTACGCCTTACCGCCCGGGCCTTCGGGCGCATGTGCGTGCCCCACACCGCTACCAGTGGACCAGTGTGCGCGGTGCCGGTACGCGCCTCCGCTGGACCCAGCGGGCGAGCCAACGGTCGTGGTCAATGCGTGGCTGGGTCCAAAACGTACCCTCTCCCCAGCTCATACCGACCCGTTTTATAATTGCTTTGTTCAACTCGTCGGCTCCAAACGCGTTTGGATCGCTCCTCCCCACGCGAAACCGAGGTGGCGCACTTACCCCGCAGGGAAACACAGCTACCTTTGACGTTTTTTCTCCGCCTCTCGATCTCGATCTCGATCCCGATCCTCATTTGCATCCTGGTCTTGATCCCGATCCTGATCCTGATCCCACCGTCTCCCCACTCGTGATGCTTGCGTCCGAAGCACGAGTCAGCACGCTGTACCCGGGCGATCTGCTATTTTTGCCCCGCGCTGGTGGCATGCGCTCAAGAGTTGCGAACGGGTACGTTGCTTCCGAGCAGAAGTCCATCGTGCGTGCCGCCTGCTTGGCCACGTCGCATCTGCTCTGCGCAACTGACTGGACGAGGAAACGGACTATACTGACTCTTCTGATTGGTTGTACTGCTGGTACGGATTGTACGGATTGTACGGATTGTACGGATGGTCCGGATTGTACGGGTTTCCACGTGGGGTTGGCTTGTGCACAGAGCGCGTCCGTATCCATGTGGTTCTGAGTTTTGAGTTCGGAGTTCGGAGGGTGTGGTCCGGCTGGGTTGGGATGGGATGGGATGGGATGGGATGGGATGGGATGGGATGGGTTGTTTCGCCCTGTCCTGTCCGGTCCTGTCCCTTTGCCTTTTGCCTTTTGCCTTTTGCCTTTTGGCTTTTGCCTTTTGGCTTTTGGCTTTTGCCTTTGCCTTTTGCCTTTTGCCTTTTGCCTTTTGCCTTTTGCCTTTTGCCTTTTGCCTTTTGCCTTTTGCCTTTTGCCTTTTGCACATAGACTTCATCCTCGGCGGGCGGGACCGAATTACGGAGCGACGAGGGCGATTCGGACGCAACGTTGAACACATCCGCATCCGCATCCGCATACGCAGACCCGCCTATCGTAACCGTACCCATACCCATACCCATAGCCATCTCCAAAGGGGGTAACCAAAGGGGGTACCATTGGCAGAATCAAGAAATCAAGAACCCATCTACCCTCGACCAACAACTACTCGTTCGTGGATACAGACAAAGTGGGTTCCACAGCAGGCACAGACACAGCACAGGCACAGCACGGGCACAGGCATAGGCACTCAGGCAGTGCTACAGTGCGACAGTAGGGTAACAAACAACGCAACAACGCCCGCGTAAACAGGAAACGCAGTGGAAGAGAACAAAACAGAACAGGAGGCGGTACAGGAGAACCAACAGGGCAGAGTACCACCCGCGCAGAAACGGCGGGAGAGGGGGTGGGGTGGAGGGGTGGAGGGTGGAAGGATAGGAAGAATACAGGGAGATAAACGACCACAAGAAGAAAGACAGTGAAGATCGATGAGGCGCGTGCGCGTAGGAACGAAGAGTGTAAGAAGAGCGTAACCAACCGAAAACCAAAAGAGTCAACAGGTGCGAAGGTGCAAGCGGATAAACGAGGATAACAAGGGCGTTTTGGGCGGGGGGGCGCAAAGAACGGGAAAGGGCGGGATCGGGTCGTCTTGGGAAAGAAAGCAAGACGGTACAGGGCATAGAACAGGACATAGAACAGGACATGGAACAGGACAGGACAGGATAGGACAAGAAAGGTACAGAGAGCGGTGGGATAGTTAAAACCCAATGCTGCCCAGAACTTCCTGGCCTTCGTTCCAGAGCGCTGCTAACGCACCAAGAATGTCGCCGCCCAACAACTCGTCGATCCCCCAGGTGATCAAGTTGAGCAGAGTAGGCGTAGGCGAGCCACAGGGCACAGGGACAAATTTTTGTCCATCAATGCCGAGTACTTGCAGGGTGAACGCCATGGCGTTCAAGTCGCCACCATCACCAGTTGCGGCGCCGTGTGCGCATTGGCTTCGTAAATGTTGAATTGGATGTTGGCACCATGCTGACACTGCTGGGTGACATAGGCCTGCACCGCATCAAAACTAATCACATCGTCGTGCCGGCCTTGGTAGATCATCCGTGGGAACTTGGGGTACCCTACTCCCACCGACGACTTGTTGCTCCACATTGTTTCGCGGTTCAGCACGGCGCGCACGACCGGGTCGTTGTAGGGATCCCCGCTGGGCAGGTTGAGCATCTCCATGTACGGAACATTGGCAAATTGTGGGCCACGCAAGATGGCGTGGCAGACTGGCGGCGCGTAAATGGTGGCCAGGTCATTGAGGACGCGTTGTTGCGCATGCTGGGTGATGGTACGGTTGAACTTGGGATACGCGGCGATCATACCGTGCATGCCTCCAAGCGTGAAGCCAGAGAAGGAGGTGTTGTCAAAGTGACGCAACGTCAGCTCCATATCAATCGGCGTGCCACCGTGCGAGACACCAACAATGTTCAGTTCAGGAGCGTACGAGGGGGCCAAGTTGGCCGCCCAGCAGGTGACGTGCGCACCCTCGGAATAGCCCGTCATGGTCACCTTGGCGTCGGCGGGCCAATGGAGGTAGTTTTTCACGGCACGGGCCGAGTCGAGGATGGCATAGCCGGCTTGGAACCCTGCAAACAGCGCCGACTTGGGGCCCTCGTAGTCGGGTATGACAACGGTGATGCCCTTGGACAACAAAAAGTCGAACCAGACCGGTACATCGTCGCCTGTGGAGGTAGCAGACAAGCAAGGCAGCAAGGCAGCAACGCATCATATCTGTCGGTCAGCAGCAGCCCCATTTCTTCCCCCAACTGGAGGGGCGAGAGGCATGAAGGAGAAAGGAGAAAGGATAAAGAGGCAGATACGGACCGAGGACCAAGACGTTGGGGGCTTCGCTACCGAGAAGGATGGTGTAGGACGCGGCGCAGTCGCGGTTGGTCGAGTCTTCCCAGATGTGGTAGGACATCATTTGGGGCGGGGAGCCTTTGGCGGGCTCGATGGCGGTGGTGACGGTGGCGGAGGGGTGGCCCTGGGTGTTGGTGGTGGTGGGTAGAGGATCTGGGAGGTGCGGCCGGCGCCGGAGACCTTGTACTCGGGCGTGATGACACGGAGCGGGAGCGGATGACGTCGCCGGGCTTGTAGAGACTGATGTTGCTGGGGCGAGGGAGGTAGAAGGGGTCGGTGCGGGGGGGGGGTAGAGGTCCTTGTTGGAGCGGGGGGCGAGGGAGACGCGGCGGATGGCCTGGACGCCGCGGGGCTCGCGGTCGGCGAGGGGCAGGAGCGCGTCGGCGGGCGAGGGCAGGGCGGCGGCGAGGGGCGCGAGCAGGGCGGTGAAGGCGAGGGCGCGGGCGAGGGCGAGGGCGAGGTGGCTGCGCATGGCGGGCGCAGGGGGGGGTGGTGGGGTAGAGACGGAGGCGGCGGGGTGCGGCGAGGGTTCGAGGATGGGGCAGCCGACTGCCACACCGCCGCCGTGCGGGGGGGCGCCCAAGTCCGATGCGGGGTGGCCGCCTGGGCGTTCGGCGGGCACGGGGGCAGTGGTGGCGGCGGGTGATGAGGGGCAGTGATGGGCGTGTGATAATCGCTGCCTGATTCGGCCTGCCGCATCGGGCAAGCGCACGCAGCCGCAGCAGCCGCAGTGCGCCAGTGTCGCGATCGGCGAGCGATCGACCGGGGCATCGCCGGCATCATGCATCACCACACTCCCCTCACCCATCGCACGGTCTCTGTGCGTGTGCGCTGTGACACGCCTATGTCGTTTCCTTCCCCTCTGCGCCCTACAAAATACAACCCGTGGCGCCAGAACACCACCCGCCATGCGATCAATCCGCGTCGTTCCATCGGGCCCTCGGCCGCTTCACCCCTCCGCCTCACGCCTCGCGTTTCGCACGCGCCCACGCCGCCTGGCGCCGCTCCTGGAGCGCGCAGCCGCTCCAGACGCTCCGCCACTGCCGCGCGCATGCTGCGCCAGCGTCCGCGTCGCCAGCACATCCACCCCTGCCCCCGCCCCCCCGACACGGGCACGAGCGGGTCCGGGTTCTCCACCTCGTGCACCAGCTCGTCCAGCAACGTGTACGGCACAAACGCGTCCGTCGCTCGTGCTGCCAACGCCGCTTGGTCCGAACCCAGCGCTAGCGACGCCGTGCCCAGCGGCGCTTGTACCAGCCAGGCCGCCTCGAGCGCACGCTGCACCCACCCCACCCGCATGTAGCTCCGGATCAACAGGTCGGGCTTGTTGAGGGCAAACCACGAGGTCAGCCAGCGCGGCAGCACCGCTTCAGCCTCCACTCCTTGGTCCAGCGCATGCGACAGCACCACTTGGTAGTACCCCGTTCGCTCTTCTTCCGTCGTATTGCTCAGCAGTAGACGCAGGTACCGCCACGCCTTGTCTTCTGGCGCGCCGGTCCACGTGCTGCTCAGTTCCGAGCCGACCAAGAACCGCGCTTCGTCCCACTGCTGCGTCTCACTTCTTCCCGCAGCTGACGAATGCCGTGCCACTCGCTGTGTCCGCCTCGATCCCGGCTGCGCGCAGGTCCGCCTGCCGTCCTTGGCCTAGCAGACTCAACTTGATCGCACGCAGCGTCAGCGCTTGGAACACCAGCTTCGTATCCACCTCCAGCACCCGCGCCAGCCGCAGCGCCGCATCAAACGATTCGGCGCGCACATACAGCGCCACCGCATCTGCCGGCGCTAACGCCGCGTGCGGCGCAGCCAGCTCAGGGTACTGCTTGGCCAAGTCCAACCGTGCACAGAGCAACGCACGTTCCTTGCGAATGTCCTCGATTCGCACCAGTTCCAAAGGACCACTGGTCGGACAAAACTCTGACTCGGGCACGTACTGCGTCACGTGTCGCGCACCCCGTCGCTCCACCCGATCGCTCTCTGTCGCCTCCCACACCTGCCGAGAAGCCGAGGGGGAGGGCGAGGGCGCACCCCCCACCGAGCTCGCACCCACCACGGTGGCATGGGCAAACCACGCGTCGTGGCTGGGAACGAGAGCGAGGACAGTGAGCGAGCACAGCAGGCTCTCCGCTTGCGCCGCGGCAGTCGAGGCGAACTCCATGGCGACCTGGGCCGACGTGGCAGCTTGTCGCTCGTACTGCTCGGCGAGGTGATGCGCATGCTGGTACATGACGGCTGCTGCGGCTTTGAGGTCGCCCCGATGGAGAAAGTACGAGTAGAGCAGATGAAAGTAGTTGGGCGTGGCAAACGGGTTGGAGTTGCGCGCTTTAAAGTTGAGTGTCTTTTCCACTTCGGCCTGCAAGCCCGAAAAGTTGAACCGGAGTAGCGTGGCTGCCTCCCCAGCTTCGCACATGGCCGTGACGAGAGAATGAATACACTCCCCCTTGAACGACTTGTCCCCACTCGCCATGATCGTCTGATACGCCCCCGCAAAGTCCCGTAGCTGCACTTGCGCACGGAACGTGCTAAAGGACAAATCGGACACGACCGATTTCAATGCCTGCTTCGTCATGCCCCCAGCCTCGATCAGTTCCTGTTTCGCTCAGCATGGAGCAGAGCCAGCGCCTTGGCACCCGACCACGCTACCTCGGCCGGACGCTCCAGCCAAGAAGAGGCTGGACAAGTGGAAAAGTACAGTGCGACCGAAGCGTCATAGGGAACCAAATTGGCCACTGGAGGAGGTATGACCGCCAACAGCCCACTCGCATCGTCCGCCAACGCATCGAGCGAACTCAACGCCGTGCCAACCGCACAAACTTGGATGTCACCTCGCCGCGCCACCGCTTCCTCCTCCGCCTCGTCGTGGAACAGCAGCGATACGGCAGAGAGGTACGTGCCAGCAAGCGAGGCGGGGAAGGCCATTAGAATTGATCGGCAGCCGAAGTGTAGCCTGCTTGAAGCCATTGTTGGGCTAGGAGCGAAGGGACTCAGTCAAGACGGGTTGCGGGTGCGCTGGCGCAGTCGCCTCGTCCCCCCCCGACCAAGTAACTGTACAATGCCAACGTGTTGCTGCCCAGAATCAATCGGCAGTCCAAGCCGAGCAAGGGTCGGGCACGACGGCAACAAACGACGCGCCGCAAGGACTTTTGTACAGCATAGTGTAACGGAGACAGTGCCGGACCGCCGGACCGGGCACGGTCGCTATCGGAGACGAGACGTGCATCATGCCTAGCTGATCTGCCACATCCTCTTCCCCTGGCAACAACGCCGCGGGCGGCGCAATGTTGGGTGCGCCCGCTAGGGAACTGGCTTCGAGCAGGGCATGGGTGGCTTGGAGTGTGGATAGGGCACGAGAGAACAAGCGTGGCAAGGAAGGCACCAACCCCTCCAACCCGTTCGACACCCACAAACAAGCTAGCACAAAGACCAACAGGCCTGCGCTTCGTTGGCGTTCTCGCAGCACTGTCGTCAGCGAGTCGGTGAGCAAGAGCGAGTCCACTTGGCTCGCAGCCAAGACGGTCGACGTCGGTACATCGTCCTGTCCACCTTGGTCTCGCAGCAAGTCGGCCCAGGCGGTCAGAGCCGCTTCCACTCCTTGGATCTTGTCACACGTCTCGGCCAGAAACCGGAACGCGTCGTCGGTCACCACCTCGGTAAGCGTTTCGTCCCAAACTGCCGCACTTGATCTTCCGCAGTTTGGGTGACCAAGCCCGAAAAGCGAGCGTCCAACTCACGCCAAAACGTAAGGAGGTGGGGTGCGGACGTGCTGTGGGCCAACGAGACGGTCGACTCCAACAAAACAGAGGAACACCATTCTCCTCTAACGGGGAACGGGCCAAGAGCGAGCGCGAAAGGCTGGCCGAATGAGATGCGCTGGTAAGATAGGCCTTTTCATCGGCTGCAGCCTGTGCCGTTTCACGATTGCGCCGCTGCGCGCCAACGGAGAACTGTCCGGGTAGCCCGCATCGATCTGGCTTGCGATCCGGAGCCAAGCTGACCCGGCATCCTCCACCGCCGCCGTGACAAAGTAGTCTCGCGTCAAGAGCGCAGGCGCGCTGCGCAGCGCGCTGCGCGGGTGCGGCAGCGAAGGCCGCACAAACCCAAGTGGCCACCGGGCCGCAGATTGGAAACTCTCAATGTACCCCACGAACCGCATCCATTCGCGTCGCAACGCCGACATGTACTGGGGTACGAGCGAGTTGCCCGTGACCGGATCGGTTTCCAGCTCAATCGACGAGCCTACCACATTAAAAGCAGTGGTCGCGCAACGTATCAAACGCCATGCTCTCCTGCAACTCGGGCGGCAGCGTGTCCGGTCCCAGCACGCGTAACAGTCCCTCTTCGTACTTGGCCAGCGCAGCTTCGATCGACCGCTGACTAAAGCGCCCGGCATCAAAGATGCGCTCCAAGAAAAAGTCGGCCAAGTCTTCCCGCCCGTCCGGGACGGCAGATACGGCGAGCTCGAACGCACTGCCGTGCAGAGGCAAAAAGGAGCGCGCGTCGTGAACCGTGGACCAAGAGGCAGGACCCGAGTTGGCCGCAATGGACAAGGTGCTAGTGTCTGCTTCGTGGTACACTTCCTCCAAAACTGTGATCGTCTTGACCAGCGGGTTGCCCGAGTCGTCCCATACTGCCCATAGACGCAGGCCCGCCGAGCCAAATTGCACCAACGCCACGTCACGCAGCTCCACCTCGGACAAACACGTACCGGGCGCACACTCGCCCGTCCAGATCGGCTCGATGCTTCCTACCTTGCTCGGGCCATGGCCTTTGGCCTGCACCACCTGCATCTCATACAGCGCGAAAAAGTTGCTCGCACCACCCGTAGCAGGCACATGGACCAAGAGATGCAACGTCGAAGCAGAGGTGCCAAGGACGGAAACGAGCGGCTTGGCTTGCGGTCCAAACACGTGGCTTGTGCCGTCCGATCCATCCCCACCTCCCTCGGGGGAGAGGTGGGCACGGGCACTGGTGGGCAGCCCGAGGACTCGGACACCGTATTGGAAATCAGATCCCATACACGCAGTTTGCGGTCCTTGGAAACGGCAAACGCCAAGGGTGTCACCTCTTTACAATGTAGCTCGTCACGCTCAGAGCGCGCAAGGGCGACGTGGCGTCCTGCTCCCCCAACGCAGGCTTGCGAGAAAAGATGCGGGCCAGACTGCCAAGTGCCGAGCCTGGGTGAAGAACGCTTTCGGACCAAAAGCCTGGTGGAAACAAGAAACAAAAACAACCAATTATCAATCATCAATCTTCATCAGTCCATGCCATGAATCAGTCAGCGCACATGATCCCGCAAGAAAGAAGAGAGAGCACAAAGAAAGAAAAACACGTACTCTCAAACCCGGACGAAGAATGGTAGGAGCGGGTCTGTTCCAGCTTGACAATCGAGCCATCGGTGCAGGTCACGAGCACCAGACCGGGGTCGACAACATGGACTTGCTCAGGGAGACAACGCGAGAAGATCTGACCATACGTGTCAATCACATCGGTATGGGCAATGCAGAACTCAGAGAGCGCGCCATCAGGAAGCGCATCGGGGGAAAAGTAATCAGGAGAGGTAAAGGCAAGGCGGTACAGGTAGCCCGTCAGGGTCACCGCCAGTACTTGCAGCGTAGCACTCGGCGTCAAAGAAGATCGCCATGCCGGGCAAGAGCGGTGCAGGGAACTGAAATAAGCGTGGGGAAGAGGAAGGGTAGGGCACATGCCAAGTGCCTGCCGAAGCGACCGACGTCGAGGACACCGGCACAGTCAGGCGCGAAGGCAGCCACCGCAGCTCCAGCACCGTTGCATCCTCCACCGCACGCGCAAGCACAACCGGTGGCGCACTAGAATGGGCAGCTGGAACGGGAGCTGACGCCGCATGCGCAGCATAGTCCGAGTGCGGAGTAGCGAGCGAAGGACAGCGGGACAAGAGCGTCGCCACATCGACCGAGGGATGGGCAGAGGCAGGATGAGCACTGATCACCGTCGCGTCAGCAGCCTCCGCATCCGCATCCACGGGCGCCAGCAGCTGGAAGGGGGCATAGGCACCGCGCGAGCCAAACGTCCGTCATTGCCGCCCAAGGTGGAGGCAGAGGTGGAGTGGAAGTGGAGATGGCCGCCGCGTTGCTCTGCCCCCCCCAAAAACAAACCCGCGTTTAGAAGTTGGCCAGCCAGACCAGCAAGCGGGGCGGAACTGTGGGCGGAACGGGCGGAACGCGAAAGTCACCGCACATTCGACACGCATCACCGGTTACGCCCCCCTGCTCACCTCCCCCACCCCAGGCTGCGGCGTAATCGAGGCAGATCTACCTTCTCAACTCGCCAGACGGGACAGAGGTCTCCAACCCAGCTCGGACCGGCCAGAGAGTCGCGCAAGCACACCTACCCGCCCAGAACCACCTATGCTATGCGCTCGACTCGGAGCACAGATAGATGCGTCGGTGCACTATGTATGTTGGGTATCCCACCAATATGCCCACGAGAGGTGCAGTGGCAGGATGCTTTCGAAGGCCAGGTCAGGCCTGAGGCCAAACTTGTAGCGCTGGCTTTGCTAGACGAAGTGAGACGGAACGAGAGGTCAGGTCTTAGGCCCTCAGGCCTCAAGCCACCTGGGCCAGGGGGTCTGCCTGGTTACTCGCCCTCTTGCCGCTGACCAGCCACGGCATTGTGCCCTGTTGTGAGGTTGCGTTTGCCGTGACTAGCCTGGTTGAGTTGGTCGACAATGAACTGCATGCGGTTACGTTCTTGGATCCGGTCGCGCTCGCATTGGTAGTGCATCGCAATCGACACAAACGCAAAGCCCGACACACTCCAGCGCATCGCCGACGGCAACGGCCTGCCGGTAATAAACGTAATCCCAAACACCGACCCGCCCGTCAAGAGTCCCATCAACATCGAGCTCGCCGCACAGGGCATCTTGGTAAAGTTCTTGGCGTCCTCGATGGGCGAAATTTGCTTGATCGCAGCATAGTACTCGGCCCACCCGACTGGGCTTGACTTCAATCAGCTCCCCGTCGTCAATGGAGAGGGCTCGGCGTACTCTAACCTAGGTGGGTCCTGCGAAACACACACAACAAGAAGAAGAACAACAAAAAGAGTATCCAAAGACAAGGTTAGTCCCCCCACCTCCTGCCGTTTGCCGTTCGAGGAGAAAGCGCAGGCTGCCTCCCGCCTGCTCCCACTCGCGCCCGCGCCCGCGCCTTCGGACCAGAAGGACCACGTACCTGGTTCGCCATGGTGCTGCAGGAACAAGGTGGAGAGTAGGGAAGTCGGCGGTCAAACGGGCTTTCCAGGGGGGCGGTCGGCAGGGGACGTGGATACCCCTCCTGAACCTTGTGGATGGAAGAGCGGCAGAAGGATGCTGGCCTCCCTCGCGGTACAACGGCCGCCCCGCCCAGCGCCCAAACTGAGGTCATCCATCGTCAGCTTCCCAGCCGGAATGGGATTATTTCATTTCATTTTCTTTTTAGTCGGCCCAGGTGCGCTTCAAGCCTGCTGGCCGCCTGGAGGGGCGATCATAGATGCCGATGAGATGATGATCGATGAGTTGATGAGGCCCCATCAGATGGGTGGTGCATGAGCCATGGCCAGCTCGCACGCCTGTGGCCGCTACCAAAGTTACCCGCGACTGACTCTTCCCCCGACGCCTCGTTGTCGGCCTCTTTGAGCCACTGCAGAAAGGTGCAGCAGAACGACCAACCTTCTTAGAGATGTTCTTGTCGACATGCTTTTGCTGCATCTGTGTGCCCTCGTAATTCTCGACAAGCTCATAACCATCGTCCATCACGTCCCGTTGGTACAACACAGCAGCAGCTTGGGCTCTCCAAGCGGGACGACCGGCGGTTGTTCCATACCTGCCAAACGCGCCAAGCCACCCAAGAGCGCCTTCAGGTGCTTTTCCTGCAGGTTGCGGCACATTGGCCGATGGCAACGTAGCTCCATCCGTAGCCATTTGCTTCGCCATCTCCATCGTCCGATCCAGCGGAGAAGGTACCTCCAGCGGCTTCCTCCTCCTCCTCCTCGTCTCCGACATGGGGGCTGCCGTCCTTGCTGCCTCCCTTGAACCCTTGTTTGCGCCTGGAAGGCGGGTGGTTGATCATGAATACGGTGAGTTGGTGCCGCATGTCGACCAAGTCGGCAGCACCACAAGCTTTGCAGGGACGACGGATTAGGTTTTCTGGGCCTTTGACAACCACTGCAGGTCGGGCTCTGGGATCTTGCATGCCCCCCCAAACATACCCTTGCCAATGAACACGTCCAACACTTCGCGTAGACGACCAGCTTCGCGCTTGCCATTGATCATGTAGCGCTCGTTTTCGTTTTCGTTTTCTGTTTCGTCAACCTGCGTCTGCGCACCCAACTCGTACCTAACCAACTTGGTCACGAGCGTCGACCTTGGTTTCGAGCGGAGCGGCATCTCGTCCGCTACAACATACTTGTCGTCCACGCTATGGCGCATTGACATGCATCACGGGGGGGACATAGAATAAGGGGCGGAGACCAACCTACCGTCACGAGTCCCTGCAAGTGAACGAGGGAGAGTCGAACAGCGCAAATGACTGACGTAATCTCCCGTGACACGTGTGATGAAGGTGTGCTGCTGCAGGTGGAGTCATCACATGTCACATCGGCTAGTGCGTCACTCAGTGACTCAGCGCTCAGCGGAAGCTGGGCAGCGTCGTTCGGCGCGGCTCGATCATCGATAGAGAGAGAGGAAGAAGAGGATGGTGCAAACTGGCAAGCTGGTCTGGGCGCTGCTGGGGCTTGGCTTGGCTGAGTACTGAGTTCAGTACTGAGTGGGCCTGGTGGGGCCGACAATCCATTCAGAATCCATTAACTTCAAGCATTGCGTCAGGCATAGTCGGTTGCATGTTACAGGGGGCTTACGCAGTTTGAAACGAATTGACATATTGGTCCGTCCCGGCGACCACCGAGAGTGAGCAGGAACTAGTGACCGGTGACCCTGGGGAACGATACGGACTCAACAGAGAGGCCGAGGAGGGAGCTGGAAGGGCTGGGAGAGGGACACTAGGGCTCATACGGGGACACTGCGCTCGGTTGGGGGGACCATGGGGGCTTGGGTAGCGTACCTTGCCGTATACAACAAGCCACTGCCGTATCGCCAAGCTCCATGTCAGAGGCAATTATTAATTGGTGCCAGTTAGGATCCTGAGGCGCCCTGAGGCCCCGAGGCCTGATACCGGTTACCTGTTACATGTTACCGGCCTTAAATTACCAGACCTTGCTAGCCCTCACTAGTCCAGCCAGGTCCAGCCAGTTACTGGTCTGTCTGGTAGCCAGCCCCGAGCATCTCCGACGCCCTCATCATCCTGTTTCATTCCCCGCTGCCAAAGACAAGCCGCCGCGTTTTGTCCGTCGTGGGCGCGAGGGTCGAGTCATCAATCACTCGTCAATCACGGGTACACCCCAAGACCTGCCGAGCGCAATCTGACGCGCTGACGCCTCATCGGCCTCATCCACCTCGTCCTGAGACCAGACCTAAGACTTAAGGTTAGGCGCCAGACCTGTGTGGTTGGTGCAGTCCAGCCCCCTGCCAGCCTAGGTGGATGGGCTCTACATGGCCCTCAGACAGGCCTCAGGCTCAGGCGCTCAGGTCCCACTCTGGGGTACGCCACAGTGGTATACCCCTGGGCGGGTTACTCTGCTGTACTCCTCTCCACTGCCTCAACCTTGCGCTTGTCCTCCTCATCCATCATCGTCATCCCTTGAGCCGGCCCTCCCATCCCCACCACTCACTTCTCCCTCCCTCCCTTTACGCCCACCCCATCCGTCGTCCGACGCTTGCTGTATTGGCCCCGAGGCGGGTGTGTCTTTCGGTGTCTCCTTCCCGCCCCGCCACCACTACCACTACCACGCCCCCCCGAGACTCCTGACCCGTTTCATGTCTCCTATTGCCCCACCCCTCCCACCGTCCCACCTGCCCCCCCACGACCAGGACCTTTTTGCCCGCCCGCCAACCGTCGCAGTTGGGCCACCGACGTTCCTGTTGCCACCACCGCTGCCGCGTTGGTCGGCCCTCCTGTCCTCCCTTGCTTCCTTACCCCCGACACAGCACCTGTTCCTGGCGCAGTGTGGGAACCTGTTCCCTCCCCCCCCCACCCAACGGTGGCAGCAGGGTCCCTTGGTCCTCCACGAGTGACTGCGTCCGTCCTCCCCTGTTCGGTTTCGCCCGTTCGGCACCCCCTCAACTCGTCCAGGTTCCGTCCGCACCGTGCCCATTGCCCTAGCAGAGCACAGGGGAACCCGTTTTCCTTCTTTCTCCTTTCTTCTTCTTTGCTCTGCAGGGTCCCCTACCGAGTCCCCTTTCTGCAGGTCAGTGCGCCCACTCCGCCGTCACCTAGCCTTCGTTCCCCACCTACTTTCCCACCTCCCTCCCCGTCCGAGGGGGAGACATTTACCCCAGACGTGCACGTGCAGGAAGAGTGGCTTTCTTCGCTTTCTTCCCCCCCCGTCCCCCTCCCCCGCCAACAGTCAACGAGCCGCGCGCGGACCCACTTCCGTCTCCCCTGCATCGTCCCTTTCGTCCTTGGAAACGGCTCCGACCTCCCCCGAGGGCGACGCGACACAGCCTCTTCTGGTGTCTGGACTTCGTTGCCTACCTTCTTTGGCCCCGTCCTCAGCATGCTCTCCCTCTCAAATTCAAGTCCCGTCCCCGTCCCCATCCCCGGTCTCGTCCTCGTCCTCGTCCTCGTCCTCGTCCACATTACCTTCCCGACTACCCTCCCCGTGCCGTCTGTGCCCCTGGCTGAGTTACCCTCCCCGTCACGGCCCACCCCTCTGGGCCTGATCCCCTCTTCCTCCCCCGCGCCACCCGCACGCATGCTCCTCCCCTGCTCTCCCGCACGTGCTACCGTTGCTACAGTCTGCGTCACCGTCACTGTCACTGTCCCGGCCGTCGAGACCCATCCCCCGCTGGCACACACGCTACCTGACCAAGAGGCATCCCTCGTCTTCCCCATCAGGCCCAGGTCGCTGCATCGGGCGTGAGAGGGAATGGGAAGGGAAAGGGGATGGGAAGGGGAAGGGGAGGGGGAAGGGGAAGTGGGATGGAGAGGGCAGAGGGACCGTGGGTTGTCCGTGGCCCCGATGCCCGCCCGCGTACCGGCTGCTCCGCTACTGAGTAGGCAGACTAGCCACGAACGTAGTTCGTCCTGGTCGCAGGAGGTGGAGAGTACGGCCCAGACCAAGGACATGGCCAAGGCCAAGACGAAGGAGAAGTGGGAGCAGGAGCAGGAGCAGGAGCGGGTCCGGGAACATCCCCCCGCTTCCTCCTTCCGTCCTGGCCACCACAGGGACATCTCATTGGTATCCTCTTGTTTCTCTTGCTCTTACTCTTACTCTTACTCTTACTCTTGCTCTTGCTCGTGCTCGTGTTCGTGCTCTAACTGTCGTACCACTTCCCACCCTGCTCGATCGAACTACAATCCCAGCATGGACCGCACCCCTGCACACGTTGAACCCTCGAGGGCTCTTCCCGATCCAGAGGCCCTGCCCACACTCAGCACCACTTCCACGTCCAACACCGCCCCAGGTCCAAGTCCAGGTCCAGGTCTAGGTCCAGGTCCAAATCCAGGTGCAGGTCCCGGTCCAGGTTCAGCACCAGGCCCATACAAGCCGACTCAGCTACCCATCTTCCCCCCCCGCTCGTACATCCTTGCACTCCCTCCCACACCCACACCCACACCCACACCCACATCCATTCTCATCCCCATCCACATCCCATCCTCGTCGTCGACAACACCCGCCTCACCTTGCCTCCCCCCTCCTCCTTCACCCTGCACCGTCTCTTCCCCGCGCCACACACGCCGCACTCGTTTCTCTCCCCCACCGCCATCCTGATCCTGGCCCAAACCCTGGCCATGGCCTGGAGCGGGCTGGGGGCGGGACGGCGCTGCGTCGACACGGATCCGGATACGAACACGGACGCGAACACGAGCACCGCCCCGGACCTGGACTCAGACTTGGACACGGACACGGACACGGATGCGTTCGAAGAGCCAATGGCCAGTACCTCTACATGCTCTCGCTTGAACTGGCCATGATGCGCAACAAGAAGATTACGGCGCCACTTCGGCCCGGAGCGGTGCGGTGTCCTCCGTCCACCCCCTCGGGGGGCGGGGGGAGCGGATGTACCCCCTCGGTAGTCGGGCGCGTAGCCAATGCAACGAGGACTTGCAGTCCCGCTTGCGCTACGAGTGGACCGGCACAGAGTAGTGGCTTGCTTTGGACTGCGTTGCATTGCGTTGGATGCATATTGGATTGCATTCTAGATAGCGATTGCTATGGCAAACTGGAAGTGTTTTCTGGTGCATGGTTGGGGAGGGGGGTACCGGCTATCTCCAAGTTCCACCCCCGCATCTCTCCTTTGAAATTTGGTTCGACCCTCCACCATGCGCGCTTCGCTTCGTTATAGTGAGTACGAGTGGAGACCCAAACTACCGAGGCCCCTCTCTTCTACTCTTCTACTCTTCTACTATGTCTATCTACCCCTTGTACTATGTCTATCCCTTCTATCCCTTCTACTATGTCTACCGAGGCTATACTATGTATGATGTCTACCGACCAAGCTTACCATCCCAGCCAAGAGGTAACAGGTACAGTTTACCAAGCCACTGAAAGCTGGAAGCTGGAAGCTGGAACCCTAGTTCTGGCCTGTTGCTTTGTGCAAGGGAAGATGGGGAGCGAGTTGCTTGGAGGATTCGATCGGTTCGGTGAAAGCGGATTGGGTTGGTGCAATGGCGACAAGTGATAGTATGCAGTTGCGGTTGGGTATTGCGATGGATGCTAAGCCAGCCGGTCAGAGGGCGCGGGCGGGGCGAGCAGCCAATGAGAGGAACGGGCTGGTGGAGGATCTGGCGCTGGGGGGGCTGCAGCTGGACTCGGCACTTAGCCACAGTGAACCTCAGCTCTCAGATCAAGAACTGGATGCGAACTGCGAACTGCGAACTGCTAACTGAGACGCATACTGAGTACTGGTACAGAGTACTGGTACTGAGCAGAAAAGACAACAACCAACGGAGAGCTAAACGCCTGTTGGAGCTTGAAGGGTGCCTGTTTAAAACACCTCAAGCTTGACTTGAAGCTTTAGCTTATTCACGGCGCGGTGAGGCGGTGAGGAGGTGAGGCTCCGGGTAAGGACCTATGCTATATGAAGCTTGAAGCTTGGAGCTTGAAGCTCCACGGTTGATGAGAGCTGATATCGTCGATCGAGGAGCGATGGTCGATGGGCAGGCTAGAAAACTGAGCTAAGCTGGGCCACGCGTAAGCGGGCGTAAGGTGCATCAAGGTGGCATGTGACAACAGGCGTCACGCGCCCTGGTGGTGGGGATGGTGTGGCATAGTGGGGTCCAGTACTTGGCGGGGATTTTGTACCACGGCTGTACCCTGCTGCACCACACCTGTGCCTGCTCTCGGCCGAGAAGGCGTGCTGGGCAGCCTCGGGGCCCGTCGGATGGCGTTGGGCGTCAGCAGCACCCACCATGATCGCTTTCGCACACGCACGGAGCCCGCCGCGGAGGCCATCGGAGATTGGAGAGGGCGCCCCGCGCATCGGACATGGCGAGAAAGCGCGCAGCTGCTGACTCAGCCTGGGTGCTGCGATCCAAGCGCTGTGCGGTGGCCGCTGTGGCGCCAACTGCGGCACCCCGACGCTTGCTGCGCTCCGCAGCCGATCGGTTGGCGGGCTAACCCTACGCTAGTCACTAGCTTCACTAGCCCCTCCGGGCCATTCAGCCAATGATGCATGACGTGTTGCGCGTTACATAGTAACCCCGCCTAGCGTCCAACGCGCATCGATGAATCCCTTTTCCCTGGGTCTTCCCTGGTGAATTTTGAATCTTGGCGTGGCTAGTGGCCTAGTGAAGCTAGTCCCTCTAGCCGGCAACCGGTAACCAGCCTACACCCCCCTTGGCCTCCGCAAGCGCTCGACCTCAACACTCTCTCCAAGGCGCCAAGATCGGAGCGGGGTGGGGTGGCGATCACCGTCCGGGAGGCTGACAGAGATCCCCATCTGAAATGGGCCATCGGATCCGATGCGCGACGCGGTGCCCCTGATGTGAGTGACAGAGACAACGCCGACAAGTGGCCACACGCTGTCACATGTCGCTGTGCTCGGCGACTCAGCCCGAGCACTCGGCCCGAGCGCTGACACACTGCTTGAGGCCTGACGCCAATCCGCTGCGGCTCGACTCCAGCCTTGACTTGCAGCTTGAAGCTACCGTAGCCTCGAACCTGCCTTCGAACGCCCCCGATCCACATTCCGAATTCGGGGCTCTGCACCCACGCTCTCCTTGCTCCCTGGCCCGGTCTTTGCCACCTGCCCCCGATCGTTACTTTGGCACGTGTGAATGAGACTGCGACCCACACAACGTCATCGACTCATCGTCATCCATCGCCCTCGTCCTGCCTGCGTGCCCAGCCAGCATCACCCGCCACCGCCACCGCCACCGCCACCGCCACGCCACCCCCCCCCCCCCCCCCCACCCGCCATGCTGCTGCTCCACCCATCCCCATCCCCATCCCCATCTCCCTCGCCCCCGCCCAGCATCATGGGCGCACCCAGCTTGGCCCGCCTCCTCGACGCATGCCTCGCCTCCTCTGCCGCCCCGCCCCCCGAGGCCGTGTTGGAGCTGTGCGCAGCAGTCCAGGCCAACCCCGACCAGCTTCACCGCATCCCCGCCGCCCGCCGCCCCGCCCTCGCCCACATGCTCCTCGCCGCCCCGCCCGCCGCCAGCATCGAGGCCATGGCGCTCCTCAAGCTCCTCACCCGCTTGCCCGACGGCACCCAGCCCCTCGCCTCCTCGCAAGCGCTTACCCGCCTCGCCGCCCGCATTGCGCCCCTCGCCCACTTTGGCCCCGACACCCCGCACGACTGGGCCGTGGCCGACTCGGCGCTGCGAACGATCAACAATGTCCTCCTCATTCATCAGGACCTCCGTGCCCCCTTTTCCGATGCCCCGCCCCTGCCTGGGATTGGCGGCGCAGCCCAAGTGCTCGCCATCCTCTCCCCCGTCGCGTCCTTGCTGGAATCCATCTTCTTTCCCTCCCAGGCCGACCCGGTCGTGCTTGCTAAGCACACTGACATCTTAGCTTCCTGCTTGAAGCCCATGCGCCAGGCCCCCGCGGCGCTACCTCGGCCCTAGACGCTGCCTTCCTCGCCGCGCGCGTCTTGTTCCTCAGTACCCCCTTTCGCCTCAAATTCAATTCCGTCCTGGTCCACGAACTCGACGGACTGAGCAGCGTGCGCGACATTCTCTCTCCTCCACCCGGATTTGCACCAGCCTCCGCACCCTGCCCGATTCGGAACCTGTCATTGTCGAGCTTGCCGATTCGGCCCTGTCCGAAACGCTGCGCTTGCTCTTCAATGTGTCGCTCTATTGCCCGCCCCAGCCTCCGCACTTGACGGACTGGGCCGAAATTTGGCCATCCTCGTCCACTTTTTTACCGATACGGTCCTCAGCCCGCCTACTGCTGGTGTACCCCCACAGGCTATCCACCAAACTAGCTCGGCCCGGGAACCACCGCTATCCTTTGTGTCCACCGCCCTGTCTTCCACCCCAGCCACCTCCCTCTCTACTTGCACTCCTACCGACCCTTCTCTCTCGCCCTCGCCCTCGGCGTGGCCTGGACCCAGTACGGCCCCAACCTCAGTTCGAGACGAGGCAGGGACCAAGACGGTACCGCTTACCCCGCTCCTCACTTACACCATCAATGCCCTACTCAACTTCCCCCTGGGTCAACTGGACTCGGCATGGCGCTCGCCAGCTCAATGGGACCCTATGGTCGTCCCCCGCGGTTCTTGGCCCCTTGCTTTGCCCGTCGTCTCTGTCTCCCCGTTTCGCCCGTTTCGCCCGTTTCGCCCGTTTCGCGCCCGTCTCGCCCACCACTCCCCTCGCGCCCGCTTCGCCCGCCTTGCCTGCCTCCTCCGCCTCCCCTGCCCCACGCGACCCATCCCGGGCAACCGCTGCGACAGCGCCCACCGTCCCCCCAAGTACCAAGGAGTCACTTGCGACGAACCACAATCACAACTCCAACTCCAACTCCAACTCCAAGCACAACTCCACCCACAACCAGGATCACGACCGGCCTTTGCGTTCGGCGCGACCGTCGTCGGCACGACGCTTGGCCGCTTGCCTCTTGGCCCGCGCGCAGAAACATACGCCGTACCCGCGCAAACGACGGTCGTGCCACCTCCCCTCTTCGGCCGAGAGGGAATCGGAACCGGAACCCAAACCGGAAGTGGAGCCTGAGCCCAAGCCGGCTGACCCTGACCCGGGCCGGCGCGAGGCCCGACCACCGGGGTTTGTTCTGGCGTTGATGACGTTGTTGGAACAGTCGGTGGTGCGGTACTTGGTTGGGTCGAGCTCCGGGCCCAAGATGGGTGCTTCTTCTTCTTCTTCCCCTCCTTCTTCTCTTTCTTCCGCTTCTGTCTGTTTGGAAGACGACGGGATGGCGGTGTACGTCAATGAGCGTATGTGCGAGATGGATGGCGTGAGAGATGTGGAGGAGGGCCTGGCTTCGTTGTTGTCCTTGCTCCGCAAGGTGGTCGAGGAAGAAGAACAAGATGAAGAACACGAACAAGATCAACAAGAACAGGAACAGAATGAACGAGAACAAGAAGAACAAGAAGGACAAGAACACGATCCCAAGCGCGCAACAGGAACGGGCCAAGGGGTAAGCACACCCAGCACACTACCCGTCCGATCGCAGCACAGTACCTCTGTCCCTGCTGGCCTTCGAGCCATCGTACGCACATTCCTCTTTCCACCCTACCAGGACCGGACCGTGATCCTTTCACGTCGCACCGACTTTACCGCCTTGCTCATTCGCCTCCTCTCCACACCTGCCTTTCCACGTCTCATGACGGCCGCTGGCGCACTGATGCTCAGTGCGCTCGACAATGACCCCCATTGGCTCGCTAGCCAAGTAGGCTACGGCCGTCTATTGGGCTCCTCCTCTCCGCCGGCTTGGCACGCGCACAGACAGGTCACTTCACCCTTCCCCAGCTGGCACAGCTGCCTCAGCCCGTGCTCCCACAGACTACCCCGCTTCGTCCTTGGCCCTCAGGGTCCCGCACCAGAACCACGCCCAGCCCCAGGGCACGAACTTTGCCCCGGACCAGGAGCAAGACCAGGACCAGGACCAGGACCAGGACCAGGAGTGGGACCCGATCCGTGGACCCGTACCTGTCTCCCATCACGACCGTGACCGTGACCGTGACCGCGACCGCGGCGGAGTCAGTGGGACGGGATGACGGAGCACGAAGCCCAGGTGGAAACGGATCGTCTGATGAGCATGTTGGAACGACTCAATCGTCCTGCCTTGGCTGTGTCCCAGACGAAGGTCCTGGGTACCGTCCTGGTCCTAGGTATGCTCTTGGGTATGCTCTTGCTTCGTCGCCAACGGGTTTGCAGACCCCGTTTGGCCCTTCTTTGGGTGAGCAGGCTCGTCCTGCCGTGGGTTCTGGAATGCCTTTGGGCCCCCGGTCTGGTGTGGGTACCAACCCCGTTCTGTCCGACGTCGCGAACGCACGGGTCGGGTCCACCATTCTCCAAGGGGAAGGAAATGGGGAAGGAGAAAGGGAAGGGGAAGGTACGACTGCCCTGGAGGTTCCGGCCACCACTCTGCCCATACGATCTTCCCTCGTGCGCACATCAGCTTCGACCGTTACAACCCTCGCCTCGTCCCATACCGATTTCGACTCGGACTCGGACTGCGAGAGCGTGACCACCGTACCGGAAAGTCAGGTGCGCTTGACGACGATGAAGGGCACCAACTAAGTCCCTCTTGCCCCCCTTTTTGCGCGCGTGAGGCCTCACACTCAATGCCGGACTCAACGCCTGACCCAACAGTCCTACCGGCGCCCATGGTTCGTGGAGCGGAGCGGAGCGGAGGGGACGTCATCGTTCACCTGTGTTGGTTGGTTGGTTGGTTTGTAGTGCGCACAAGCACACCCTTCCGGGTTCGACGTGTGGGGTGGTGCTGTTCAAGACGTACGTTCAAGCTTATTCTTATTTGATTTTTGGCCCGGGCTGGGCTTTTTTGGTATGCCACCGTGAATTCATGATTTGACATTTGGTATGGACCTATGGACCTATGGGTCATTTGCATGGTTGAGGATGAGGATTGAGATATTGAGAGTCGGGAGTTGAGAGTTGAGAGTTGAGAGTTGAGGAGTGCGAAGATTGATGTCATGGGGACGGTTCGGGTTCTTCCCCCGGTTGGGGATACACATAGGTCACCGGACCTCCCCTATCTTTCATTCACTTGTTGTGGATTTTGGGCGGTGGGCTTGTATACTCTACGTAGAGTATAGGCTCTCATTTCACTAGTCACTAGTCACTTTTCACTCCCGATCCATCGATGGGCCAAGAGTGGCGACCTTCCAAGATATGAGAATGAACTACATCGCATCCTCTCCTATCAGTGGTGCATGACAATAATGTCAGTGACAGGCGGGTTGGACGTTGATCTGCCAATCCAGCTCCTGCGGTCAGGGCTAGCTGTTTCGTTCATGGAGGAATGGGGCATGAAGCATGAAGCCCATGCATGCAGTCGGCTTGCTTGCGGCTGACAAGAGGGCAGAACACTTGGTTGGACTGCGGAGCGCGCTCTATAATACCAGTGGGCATGTGTAGAGCAGGCGGACTTTCGCTTGGATCAGACCACCTTGGATCCAAAAACGCGGCCCGTAACAGCTCCATTCTTTAAGTTGAGACCTGTTAATGACCTTGATGCTTCAGTGACTCTGAAAAGGATAGTCAGTCTTCTATTCCTTAGTTCTCTCGATCTTCAGTCGTCCTCAACGATGCATTCCGGCCCTATGGTAGAACTCTGGTGACGGCGTACCTGGACGACATTACGATTTTCGGTCCAGGACCAGGCATTACCAGCCTAGCTGCGGAGATTTTGGAAGACGACGAGTCGGGCCTCACGCTCAACCTGCGCAAGTGCGTCGAGCGTGACGGATCACACACACGTTCCCACAGGATGTGGGTATGATCCTTGTTCTAGATTTTCCTTGACCCCTTTTGTGTCTCTTTCCCCTCATCACGCGTGGTCTACCGTGTGATAGCTTCTCCTTCTCCTTGGTATATAAGGCGCCATTCCATGCAGCCTGAATGAATACCTGTCGGCATCCGAAGCAATCTCCCTCCTACCGAGCGGGACCGGGACCAGATTCGGGAGGATGATCTGCAGGTTCTGGGCACTTCTGTGAAGGGGTAGATTGTCGTCGATCGTGGCTCCGGGACCAATGGCCAGCTTTAGAGAGAACATGCCCAAGTTTGATGTCATCATCACCCGCCAGGGACGGCTTTTACTATGGCGGTACAGTACTCAGACCAAGCTGCACCACATGCTCCGCACCATGCAGATGGAGGGCGAGCTAGACGATGTGCTGGCGGAGATTGATGCCTTCATCTGTACGGAGTTCAGACGGATCCGGGGAGACGAGGACCCCCAAGGTGCCAAGGAGGACCACTTTGACATGCTCATGAGCCTGCCTCTCCGGATAGGAGGATGTGGCAGCCCGCTTTACTCGTATACTGCGCCCCACGCCCGCGCCGCGCCCAATGAGGTCAACGACTTTCTTATTACCACCTATGTTGACCGGTCGGGACCGCAAACGGCTACGACCAACGCATTTACGAAGCAACGCCAGCGCTGCCGGGCAATGTGGGAGCAGAGTCGACAGAAGCTGCTCCAGAAGCTGGACGCTGACGATGGCCGCCATGTGGTTGAGCACAGCAACCCGCTGAGCCACAACTGGCTCTCCGCCATTCCGTCCGTCCCGTGCCTCAAACACTCTGACCAGCAGATTCAGGTTGGTCTCCTGCTCCGCAACCTGGGCCGCTCCACGCGCAGATGCGCAAGTGCGGCGTCATGTCTTCGCTGGAGCACATCATGATGTGTACCCGCTCCCAGGCCAAGTTTAGTGCGTTGCATGAGACAGGGCGGGAGCCCATTCTCCAGCTCGTGCGCTCCATTCCCGACACCTACTTCCGCAACGAACCTACTTTGGAGGAAGAGGAGGGGTCGAGGCGCGAGCGGAGGGCACTGCGCACCGACTACCGTGTGATGGGGCCCGGAGCAATTGGAGGATCCGGAATGGAAGTGGACCAAACGCTGCGCGACACGGGAACGCTGGAGGCGCAGAGCGCGTACCGGAGAGTGGTACATGAGAGCACTGCGACGCCTTTGGAACGCCGGGCGAAGGAGCTGCTTCGGCTGCTGGAACAAGCAGAATGCGACAAGAACGCCAAGTACCAGGGATACACTCAAGAGCCGTTTTTCCCCATGGTTTTGACGAGACGCGAGGATACTACGGCACCAAGACACTGGCGGGCAAGATGTTTGCGCATTGGAAGGATTTGGCTACTCAGTCTCAATGGAAATGGTTCCTCGCTCGGATGTCAACCACGTTCATCCATGTCCACACGCGCTACCTAGTAGGGTATTACGGGACCGGATGGCGAGAACCTGAGGGTCCTGATATCCTGGCGATCCCCCTGGTTCATTAACCTTGGTGGCGCTTAGTAACCCCCGCAAGATGAACAGTTCGGTTTAGACGTAGTGTTTCCCCTGTCCCAGCCTTAAGCTCTGTCAACAATATGGATGCAGAGTAGAACTCCTGTGGTGGATGGCGGAAGCTTGAACCGTACCTTTGAAACATGAAGCTTGACGGCCGCTTGCAACACGCTTCAAGCTTTTTGACACTGTCGCGACATCTATGAGGCTCTCGAAGAGCTTGAAGCTAGCGCGGAGCTCGAAGCTTTAGTAAGGCTGCTGAACTGAAGCGCAGCTGGCGTTCATGCATCGTGGCGATGGGATCTCTGACATCTGAGATCGGAAGCAATGATGATCGATGAGGCCTAAGGTCGATGAGGTGATGATGATGATATGTATAGCACAGCCGGGTGGACCGCTAGTGAGAGTCAGCGATCTGAGATGTGACATGTGACACAGAGTAGATCCGATCTGCCCCCTGATGTGCGTGACGAGGAGGGTCTACTGGGAGCCCAAGTTGCTGGTTGACCGTAACTTAGGGGGTTACCGCTTACACGCTTTTACGGGGGCTTATACGCTTTTTGTTCGATTTACACTCGAATTCAAGCGTGAGAGGAGGGCTGGAAACAGAGCTACACAGTTTTTGCATTGGAGAAGAGAAGAAGGCGAATCGGGAATGAGTGGGTGCTCTTCGTGATGGTTTAGCCGGAGAGCAGAGCGTTTACCCTTCGGCGAGTCAGCGCTGAGGCTCAGTCTGAGCTAAGAAGTGTGTGAATCAAAGTCGCAGCCCGGAAATGGAGCGGGCTGAGGCGCTGAGCGCTGAGCGCGTGTTGAGCGGCTCAGGGCGCTTCGGGGCCAGTGATGTGGTCACTGCACCAGCACCGCATTCTCAGGCTGATCAAGGTACAGTAAGGAAGAGAAAAGGGGAGGGGGTATGCAATGGGTCGGGAAGGGGAATGTGGGAAGATTTGATTCCAGGACCACTGTTTTGGATGGGGAAGGATGATCGATGAGGATTGGGGCCGCGGGGCCGCTTCTCCGTCCGTCGGAGCGGGGAGGGGGGCAGTGTGTCGCCACGTGCGTCGCTCTGGGGCCCCACATGTGCGCCGCCACCTTTTTTTTATTCCAATCGGAAGACAAATCATTGGTTACAGCTACGAGGGCTGTACCAGGCGGCAGGTACCTCTCTACCTTGGTTTTAGAGATCCGGATTTCTGTGAACGTTGAACGTTGAACCACCTGAGGCCTCCTGATATCTGAGAGCGGAGTGGAAGGGCAGACGAATGCTGGACGTTGGGAAGCCGGTGGCGGTGGTGAGGGGCAGGTGAACAGGTGGAGAGGCAGGAGCAGAGAGGGGGGGGGAGACCCTGGCAGGCCGGGCTGAGAGGGCGCGGGGGTGGCTTGTGGGCTGTAGACACAGCAGGAGCTGGTGAGTGCGGCTGGTGTTGTGTGCAGGGCCACCGTGTGTTGCGACGCCAGAGGCCAGTCGTCTTCGTCCACGCCATTCACCACTCCGTAGTCATCATGCATCACCCATACTGGGTCCGTGCCAGGCGCTATAGCAGTACTGCTATCAGTCTTGCCTAGTCGCTCCGTGGGTGCATCGTGACCGTGTCGGCGGGGCGTGGCGACATGTCGCACAGCACCATCAATCAGTGGAAGCCACGCTTGATCATCGGGGCTGTCGCAAGCCAAACGCCGCGGCGGCCCCGCGGACGAGAGAGGGCGTAGCGGGGCGCGGCAGGGGCGGAGGCGGCGATGGCGGGGTGCGGGGGACGAAATGCGGGGGCCGAAATGCGGGGGCGGGGTTGATGGGCGGCAGGCCTGGGCTGGCCAGAAGGCTGGCTGACGATCGTAATTCAGCTGACTTTTTCTCCCGGCGGGGGGGGGCGTGAGGGACGCCACTGGCGCTGTGCGGGTACAACGGGCTCCCCCCCAACCCCCGGCCACGGAGGAGCAGCCACCGTGGGCGGTCTCGAATGGGAGCTCGGCGCTCCCTAGCCTCCCCAGTCCCCAAGCGGCGCAGGCGGTCATCTGCTCCGGTCACCGGTGGGCGTGGCGGCGCGCACGGACCAAAGCGCGCCAATCAGCCACGCAGTACTCATACTCATCCATCCATCCCTCCGTCCAATAGTCAGTCATTCATCCACGCCAGAGAGGCCAGACCGGCGGCCGAAAGAGTTCGGCGTTCACCGTGCCACGCCAGAGCTGGCCACCTCAGACTGCCCTGCCGCCGCACACGCTCTTGCCGGCGCGTGTCTGCTTGGCCTGCCCAGGCTGCCTCTCTCGCGCCTGCGCCGCCCCCGTGCCTGTGCTCCCCGGCGCTTCCCCCATCCGGCGTGCTGGCCTGAGCGCCTGGGCTCAGCGCCGCTGCGCACGACCACCGCCGGCCGGCAGAGGCAGCCAACAGCAGGTGCGGGTCTGTCTCCCGATGGGGCCTGCTGCCCCGGCCGCCAGGCCACACGCACGCCCCCCCAGCCGCCCCACACCCGTGCGTTGGGCCCTCCCCAGCCCCCGCACGGGGGCACTCTCCCGCCACCCCCAACCCACCGCCCTGCGCTGGCCTCCGCTTATAAAAACCTCCCCCGCATCCTCCCTCCCGTCGCCCTCCCCCATCCGCATCCGCCTCCTCCATCATGTCTGGCAACCGTCTTGCGCAAGGCCTCTCCCTCACGTCCCTCGACGACCCCAACACTGCCGCCGAGACCACCGCCCGGCGCAGCAGCCATGGCTCCTCGGGTCGCCGCCCAAGCGATATCTATGGCGATGCGCCCATTGCCCTTGCCACCCGCCCGGCCAGCCCGCTCCATGCACTGGACCGCGGCTTGCCCCCCCAGTCCAAGGAACGCTCCAAGTCGTTTGTCGAGGAACGTTCAACCGCGAGTCGCTCGACATGCTCAAGGCTCCCTCTCAGGTGGTTTCCGAGGCAATTACCAATGAGCCCGAGATCTTTACTCTCTTTCCTTGCGCGGCCGCTCGGCTATCGGTACGTTCCCTCTTTCGCGTTTTGGGTAGCATTCAATGGGTTACCACTGACTTTCTCTCCATCTATGCAGTGACTGGTGGCGCACGTGGCTTGGGCATTACGCTAGCGGCCGCGATGGCCGAGGCCGGAGCCGACGTATACTGTGTCGATATTTTGGACAAGCCCTCGGAGGACGAGTGGAAGGCGCTTAAAAACAAGGCGGACAAGTTGGGTGTCAAGGTGGCCTACCGCCAGATGGACATTACCCATTCCGCACAAGTGGCCGAGGTTGTTTGGTGGCATTGAAGAGGAGATTGAAGCCGATGCGGCGGCGAGCGACAAGCCGCCAAGTTGCTCCGGTCGCTTGCCTGTGCTGCTACGCAACAGGAGGTTCCAGCGTTTGATTACCCGCACGAGGACTTTGAAAAGATGCAACGGATCAATGTGACGGGCACGTTTATTACCTGCCAACTGCCGCCCGCATCATGGCCCCCACGGAAAGTCGTCGTCGATTATGGTGATTGCCTCCATGTCGGGCCGTGTGGCGAACCGGGGCGTGTACTCGTGCGCATACAATGCATCCAAGGCCGCCGTGGCCAGTTGGTGCGCAACTTGGCCTGCGAATGGGGACCGTACAAGATTCGCGTCAACTCGTCAGCCCAGGGTACGTGGCACGGCCATGCTCAACCAACTCATCACGACCAACCCAGCATTTTGGGTAACATGGACGGGCGGCAACCGATGGGGCATTGGACGCCCGCATGAGTATAAGGGCATTGCCGTCTTTTTGGCCTCGGAGGCCTCGTCGTTCTGCACGGGCAGCGACGTGGTGATTGACGGTGGCCACAACGCTTGGTGAGTGCCCGGTGGGCTCTTTCCCCCATTATTCATGATCCCCGCTCAACCGCGTTGTGAGCAAACCACAATGGCACTTTTCCCATTCCCTAGTGTTCTCTATTCTTTCTTTCCTCTCCCAGAGGATTGATTCTTAGGCTAATAAACCGTCCGTGTGTTTTCTGCCCCGGGCAGCCGCATCGCGGGCCTAGCTTGTCGAATACGGCTTCTGTAGAGGAGGTAGTCGTAGCAAAGCTTATGCATTACAGGTGGGCTAAGCGGGGCGTTGGTAGTAGAAGCGGCAGGATTGAGGATAGGAGTAAAAAAATGAAAAAAAAAAACGCTAAGGCGCTTAAGGCCGCCCCTGCCATGTTGAAGGTACGTGGAAGCTGAAGATCACTCTGCTTAATGCCGCTATTGGTCGCACGGATCAGTTTGTTAGCTACGCTACGTATGAGGGGGCTGGCTCTTATCAGCTTTGGTACTCTCGCCCAGCGCTTGCTCTGATCAACGGCTCAAACTGGGCAAGCCATCCGGTAGCGAAAGCGGAAGGAGAATGTAGTTCTCACAGGAGGAACATCTGGGAGGCTTTGAGTAGCACATGGCCTGTGCTTTGTTCTTCACTCAGCCAAGGAGAGGGGCATCAGTGATCTACACACAGGGCGTGGGTCGGAGCAGTAGCTGCAAAAGGTGCTCACGGACCTCGGCGGCGTCGGCATCTGATGCGTGATATAAGCTCATTGCCTTATTGGCACTGTTGATGCATCAACCCCCAACCCCATCACGACACGGATACGGCAAACGGCGAGGGGAAGAGGAAGGAAACGCGGACACGGGCGTGCATACGGGAACTGCACAGAGGACGGCCTGGTCCAACTACCCACACCGCCAGCCAGATTCGCGAGAAGAAAGAAAGATGCCTGAAGAGCCGGCGTGAGGCGTCACCGTAAGCGTGACGTATAAAGTGTTGGAGGGCCGTGCAGCCCTGATGTCCTGTGACGAGGCAAAATAAGAACATGTGGAAGACTAACAATCCTTTGAGAAATGAAGAGAGCCAAGCGTTAGAACGGCAAAGGACAAAGGAAGGACAGAAAAAGGAGTCAATAAAAGGGCGATAAAAGATGTATAAAGGTAATCTGTGAAGAACCATGAACGTCCACCGCCCACCATGTCGTCTGCACGCAACCTCGGTCCAGCCGTACAACCCCATTCGGATACAGCTCGATATCCTCTTGAAATGAAGCCTCTCTCAGTGAGCCTTGACCTGACAAAAAGAGGAGAACGAAGACAGTCGAGTTGCCAGATCGCGATCTTTTCATAAGACTTTCCTGCTTCTCCGCTCGCACTCCCTCGGGCGGGGAGGTCGCTTGACCGCCTCCGACGGGGGAAGAAATGGAGGGACTGGCCTGTGTTGGGCGAGATGAACGTGCAGCATTTTTACGTTTATATATTTCCCGCGTGCAAGTGGCGGTTGAGGACTCTGGTGATGCGCACAGGAGCGGACAAATGGAGCAGCTGCACGCCCTATTCGCTGCAGCTCTGCGTACGCCCAGTGAACGGGGCAGGCCACCACGTGCCCCCGAATGGGCTTTCCTCAGTTCTGGGTTAGGTGCCCACACACCGACCATGAGAGGGATGATGCGTGGGTAAAGGGATGAGCTTGGTGTAGTCAGAGACATGTGGTCCACACATATGTGACAATGAAGTTCCGTAGTAGCAGCATGTCAATTCAAGGACAAGCCGATATACCTTCTTTATAAAAACCAAGGACTGCAATCCGATACTGACGCGTTCCATATGAGCCGATAAGGAGCGCTGGTTCAGAACGAACGGTCGACTCTCTCTCCGGATACGAGGCCGACAAGGCACACAGCGGAACGGCATGAGCATAAGGAATAGACGTCTGGTTCCCCAGTTGGAGGTGAGCCAGACGTTCGCGGCGTGAAAGGGTTTGCTTGTGTCTTTCGTGGACGCTTACAAGTCCTTCATTCCTGATTCATCATCGTACCCCGGCGCCCGATGGAAGGAAGCAGGCGCTTGCGATCAAGAATAAGATCCCGACGGGCTTATTGCCCACTGCCCAAAGCAAAGAAGAAGTGGCAGGGAGGTGTCAATAATACGATAGTTGAGCTCATTTTTTGTGGGAGTCGCGCAAGCAAGGGTCTCATCCTTGGTAAGCATCGATAGCACTGCTGTGTTACGGGCTGCCTTGGTTCTAAGATGGTCTGTTGACCCAAGATAAGGCCCGCCTTCTCTGCATATACCCAGTAGAGCACGCTCCGAAGTCCAACCAAGTATGATGGTTGTGTTAAACCATGTACGGTGGCCCGAGGTGCCATACGCATCTGCGCGACAATAGTTGCCCGCGTCCAAGTCCAATTCGCATGGCCTAAAGAGGCCACCAAGTTTCCGGGTCGCCCCGTCACCACTTCCTTTCCTTTCTCCGTTTTGTACCTGCGGCAACCAACCCCTCTTTTGACATGTTTCCTTTCTATACCCTATTGTATCCGTTTCCCTTTGAACAAGCCTGTACCGCTGGGTGGTGCGTGTCCTTTTCCCTACCTTCCATTCTCGTTCCTTCCCGCCTTCCCTGTCCAACTCATGCCCGGTTTCCAGCGAATTAATCCAGTGCAGCAGCCTCGTCTCCACTTAGCCTCCTCCTCATCTTCCAGCCTCGTCTCCAGCTTTCTACCCGCCCACAGTAGCGCGAGCCTTCTTTCACAGCCGCGTCCATTCCCCGTACCAGCTTATCACGTGGGATCCTTTCCAGCCACGTCGCCAGTCGCCCCTGACCAGACTCAGTTCTGGTGGTGTGTGTCCTCCCCTGCCTCTACCCATCCCTAAGCCCGGAGGCTCTTCAGACACGCTTCAGACACGTTACTACGATCATAAGACGCAACCTTGCCACCATGCAGCCGCGCCTCGGCTTGACACTAAAGGCCTCCTCTCCTCGCCCCTATTAGCTCTGCTCGGATACACCAACTAGCCCAAGCCAGAAACTACCGTGAGTCGTCCTGCCGTCCCAAAGGTATTGTACCCCACAAACCTGGGGAGCCCCTGGCGGGGCCCAGTGACATGTGGCTCTATTTGGCTATTTCACTTGCATCTCACTCCACTTTTTGTGAATTCGATCTCGCTGGAAGGTGCCCTCCTTTTACACACTTTAACGTTCAACGTCTTCAGGTCAGCCTTATAAAAAGGATATTTCCATCTGAGGAAAGAGGAGAGGAACAATGGGGTCAGAACGCCGGGGCATAGGAGCTAGAGTCATCCATCGCGCATACGTTCATCATAAAACGGCCTGTTCCGAAGAAATGAGTAACAAGATTGTCAGGAGTGGACCAATCCTGCCAGAGCTTTCCGTCGACAGAGAGGTGGGTACCAAAAAGCAATGAGTTTGGAAAGGATGATGCATGATGGGCACAAAGGCATCGGCCGTGTGGTGAGGGGATGCCCTTGAGCGAAGGGTGGCTGTCTCTTCTTTACGCGTGCAGACACGACTGTGAAGAGGAGGCCTCTCAACACGACATACAGTGCCTTTTGGTCAGGAATATTAATAGTAGGGCTTTTTTGCGAGGCGACTCCGTCTAGCCCTCTGTTCCACCCACTTCCGGTTGCGCCTCTCGGCTGCCTTTCCCCGGATTCCATCCACCCCATTTCTACCTCCTGCCCTGCGCGCCTTCCACTGCTGCCACATGGAGACGAGAGTGGTATTCGAATCCACGCCCCGGAGGATTTCGGGACCCCAGCGGGTACCCCAACAGGTTTCTCTCCTTCTTTTAATTTGGCAATTGCGCCCCCCTCTCTACGAGCTCCAGAGGTCCTTGCTGCATTTAGGCGCTGTAACCTATTGATCCAGTTTGAAAACGAAACGCTGCAAATACAGGCGACCGAACTGTTTGGAATTCAACTACTCACTTGAATGGGGTTTGAAAAAGGGAAGGATGGTCCAGACGATCAAAATCGATATGCCCCGCGGTTGCTTGTCTCTGTTAAGTTTGGAAATTACTTTGGAAGCGATAATTGCCATCGAGAAACCAAAACAAAGCCACGATGGTGATTGATAGTCTTTTGTTGGATCTGATTCACTTTCAACATCTTAACCCGAACGCACCCCTCTCCTTATATCGCGCGTTTCCATTAGCATCCATCCCAGCAACATCAATAGAGCAGGACGTATCCATCGGTGGGTGTTTCACCTTTTACTCCAATAACGATAACCCTACATTCAAGGGAACACGTGCTCATCATCAATGTTTTTCACAACCATGTATGGAGACGGAAGGCGAATGGAAGTACGCCACAATGCTCCACTAGTAACTCTTGATGAATATCCTACCCATGATTCCCAATCACGAACATAAACCCCATAATTGAGGTTCGTTAAGCAAATATTGATGTAGGAGAGGAGTGAGGCTGTCGGCCTCGCTACTACCACAGAATGTGAGCACTGAACGTCGTATTGGACTAAGAAGCTTCTGCGACTGACTCGTCTAGAAGACTGGTGCGAGCTCGGAAGGAATGAAAGCCGACTCACGTGACTCGGGTCCGCGCGGTCCTAGGGGATGTCACAGAGGCTGACACCATTAGTGCAGAACAACGCTGTTTGCCTTTTCAGGATAGCAGAACTTTCGCGTGCCGGGTCATTATTTTCGCAGCGTTATCGCTGCTCTTGCCAGTCGGTAAGTTATGGACCAAAAATACTGTTTCTTTACCACTACTTGTGTTTAATGATCGAAGTTTCGAGTGCCCCAGTCAAATTTTGCTTCAACGACTCTACGGCGACAGTGGTAAACCTCAGACAAAAGTGGATACATTATACATCATTCAATGGTATATCGGATGAATGGACGGTACGACATTCTATGCCTCATTAATCCATCTACTGGTGCATTGTTATGGTTTACAGAGTTGGGGGCTGGAGAACGCCACACTGCTCCCAAACTGACCTCTCTAACCGACACCCGTTTTTCATTGCAGAAAGAGCGGGGCCCGGTAACTAATTTTTTGTCCCTGGTCATTATATTTGCCACCGTAGCGATATACTATTCCTACAACCTCCCAAGTAGGATCATTGTTTCTAGGGCACGCACAAGGGTTAGACATCATTCCGTGGGGAAGAGATAAAATGTGGACGACGGTCTTGTTTCCACCAATTGGGTGTTCAGTTATCCTTCCATCTAACTATACGAAGGCTAGACTAATGGTTGAGCAAACAATATGAAACTAGTCTTGAGGAGATACCAGAAAGAATTTGTCATCACTTTCTAGATATGGCCATGGAGAGCTATATACCCACCGAGCCATACACCTTTCTTGGCAACACAGCGGCGGATACCAAAGGAAGTTGGTGCCTCCGCAGAACGAAAAGGGATTGATCATTGCTGAATAGTCCATCGAGTGGGGAGTTGTTGCGATGTCTACTGCGGGTACGATTATAAGTACTTGCGAGTCAAACAGTTGAAAAACTAGTAAATGTTCTCAGAGGATATGCCGCTTCCCTCTCGTGGCCGCAATGTGACTTCCAAGTCACAGTAGCATTACGAAACGGATTCAGTAATGATACAGTGACAAAATTGTATTGGGCTGCTCAATACAAAGTGGAGAAGAAACATGGGTTAGACGCCCATCGCCGTGCAGGGCATTCAACCATTAATATTTCTCGATCCCTTCCCTTACCAGGGAACAGTTCCTGCTGGGACTTTAACTACTTGGGCAATTGTCTAATTGCCGCAGTTCAGTGTAAATAGATCGCCATTAACTGAGACGCTGCTATCATTATGGACTGGGTACTCATACCGTAGCATGATATTGTTCCTGAAATAAGCAATGACATTTAAGGGGAGTAGCCGATCGTTATCGATCACTTCAGTAGCCGTCTAGGGAGACTGAAGAGCTCCTTTCCATCACAAATGTTCCATTCAGATCCTGTTGTTGGCCTGTCGCTATATGAGTGTCATGGAAACTACTCGATGGTTTACACCGCCATACTGAGTGCCTGGTGGTAATAAATCACCATTGCTCAGGATGCGGAAGGATAACCGTCTGAACTGATGAGACCGCCACGCCGTTTCGGCGGAAGAGTTACAGAGAATGATACTCCTACTTTGAATCAAAAACATTCGGATGTTGGCTAAAGGCAAAAGGCTAACTGTGTGTAACATTGAATGCAATGATTTTTGCTCGTTCTCACACTCCAAGTCCATTGGTTCATTCCTGGACACATTGATCTTGTTGCGTGCCTATGGCGGGTACACGTTGCACTTAAATCGGCTTCATTTTCTGTTTATTTTTGTTTTGACATGTTGCCTGTTGTCTCTCCATCCAGGTGTTAAAGTTTGTTAAACGTGCTCTTTATGGCCATTGCCGCACTCTGAAAACCAACCTGTTTGCTGCCAAAACAATCTATTTCAGAGAAAACTGCCTGCGAGATCTCAGTGCTTTTTTTTTCTTGACCTACTCTCAATGTTATGGCCGCCCGTTCGAACGGAAACAGAGTAGGCTGTCATGCGATAACTGTGGGTGATGTGTCAAGATTACCAAATACAGCATTTCGTTCTCGATCAATTCACTCGGCTACACAGGTTTTTTTTTTTTCCTAGGGAAGGACTCTCATCGTGGCAGCCACTCATATGATGCGAATGATTGATCGCCTGGAAGGTTTACCTGTATCGTTTGGGCTCCAGATCACAGAATTGGGCGTTAAATCTTCTGGGGGCGGCGCGAACACGATCGAATAAACGCGGTCACTCTCGAAGAGAGGATCAAGTCAGTATGACTTCAAGTTAGAGGTGATTTGGCCTCAGGCCCCGCTGTCAAAGGCGGTCTCGGACTTCACAGCCCAACCATGGTTTAGGAGGGCTGCTTTCTCTTCACGGAGGCAGGCTACTTACTCAGTTGTCGAGCCCGAACACTACTGACAGATGCGAACGGACCTAAAGAAGGTTGTGCCTCTCAATTCGGATACGGCTCGTGTTGGCAAGGCTGGGTACTGAACTGAAACGATCAGGAGGACTAGCGTTACTATAGTCCGTGAACCCTAAAGGGTTGGCCGACGGTTGACGCAGGCGAAAAAAGGGTAAGTACTCTCCCCCAAGTCTCAAAGGAGGCGAGCATTGGCCGGCGGGCCAACACGCCCTCTACCCCTCGGTTTCTCTGCTCTCAAGATGGCTTTGACTCGCACCCCCACGCTCAAAGGAAGGAGGGGCGTGCGAATTAGAAGAGTTAGTTGACTCGCGCCGCCGACGCTCGAAGGAAGGAGGGGCGTGCCGAGTATCCAAGTACCCAGTCCCCGTTTCCAAGTTTGGTCGGCGCGAAAGGAGTTTGACGCCGATTGTATGCCCCAAGATTGAAGGAGAAAAGGGCATACCTCGCGATCATTGCTTCATCACCGTGGAAAGGAGAGATGTGCGCACGGGTAAGCGTCACTCCTTCACCCCCTCCCCTTGCTGAGAGAGAGGGAAGCCCATCCATGGAAGCGTGCGGACACGCCTTGTGAAGAGGAGCGTAATGTCACGGAGCCTGGCTGCGGCGGACATGAGATGGTCCGACCCAAGCTAAGGCCCGCCTGCTCCGCACATGTCCAGTAGAGCGTGCACCGCAGGCCAACCAACTGTGTGATGATGGTTGGTGGCTAAATTAAGTACGGTGGCCCGAGTTGCCATGCGTACGCGCGACAGTAGTCGCCCGCCGCCCAAGTCCAAGTCGGCCGGCCTAAATAAGGCCACCGAGCTTCCAGTGCTGTGGCGTGTCTGCCGTCCCGTTCCCGTTTCCGTTTCCTTTCTCGGTCGCGCCTGTGGCGACCAACCTCGCTTTTGACATGTCTTCCTTTCTACACCCCTTCTTGTATCCGTTTTCCTTTTGATCCTGCCTGTACCCCTGGTTGATGGGGATCTTTTCCCCCACCTTCCTTTCTCGTCCCCACTCTCGTCTCAACCCCCCGTCTACTACCCTCCCCCTATCCTGTCCGACTCCTGCCCGTTTTCCAGCCAATTGATCCAGTACAGGCAGCTCCTCTTGTTAGCATCCGACATCTCCTCCGACCTCGTCCTCCAGCCCTTCGTCAGTCCAGTCGCGCGAGCCCTCCTTTGGTCGCGTCGATCCCAGTCTCATTGAGGCAGTGTTTGTCCCCCTCTGCCCTTTCCGTCCCTAAGTCCCGGAGGCTTCAGACACGTTACTCGGCCCAAGCCGGTGCAGATGCAGCCTTGCCACACGTGCAGCCGCCCCACCAAAGGCCTCTCCTCGTCCCTAGCTCCGCTCGGACACACCAACCAGCCCAAGCCCGAAACTACCATGAGTCGACCTACCGTTGCCTAAGGGATTGTACCCCAAAAAACCCCAGGGCGGGCCCCTGGCGGCGCCCGCCCGTGACAGATACACCTATGGACGGACTGGAGGTATATGTAACTTCTCGGGAAGGGAGCATAGTCGAGAGGTGGACACAGGATCTCCCCACTGATAGGAATCACGCCATGGTGCCTATACGGCCTAGTGGGCCAAGGGCTCCTTCAATAGCATGGCATGATCTGACACCCCTCTCCCTTGCAACATTCAGGGAGAGGCGAACCACATATCTCTTGCTGCTCCGAAGGGGTGGAGGAACTAAGTTCACACGCCTTTCAATTTACCTACCGACACCTGCCTCCTTTGTTGCTTCAATTCCTTCTCTTCGTCCTATTCCATCGTTTCAAATCGCTTTACTGCTCCGCCTCTTTCTTTCTTGGATGCATCAATACAACCCCCCTTCTTTTATTCTCACTTAGTCGTGTTGAAACCCCGCTTTTCTTTCCTTTGCTCTCGTCCAATATCGCCCTTTGGTTGATCTTCCCTCTATTGCTCACACACTGTTTTGCACTCGCTATACGCAGTGCCTTTTCTTGATCATACAAACATACGATGGCTACCCACTAGCCACAATCCCCAATTGGCTCACCATCAGCGCGTCAGCTCCTGATGCCACTGCCACAATATTCCACTCGCATTCTATATAGGCCCGTCTGAGCTCAACCTTATATAGTCTCTTCTCTCGCCGTCGCCTCTATATACCTCAACAGCTGATTATTCCATTCCCCTCCTTCCTTTAGCCCTGCTCGCTAGTAAGGCCGGGACAGCACCCATCGTTATCGTTCGCTCCGCCACGTCACCACGTGACTTTCGTCCTACTGGGCCCGCGGATCAAGCCGACAGTACCGACACATAACTGGCTTCACGGCCACGTTTTCATACCCACACCCATCGCCATCAAGCACTGCCCCCGCCATCAACTATGTGTTGCGTTCTGAGCTGCAGGCGAGGCCATGCTGGGAGGGTTGCAAGTGAGAATGATGTTCATTAAGCATGTGATGCATTGATGGGATCTACGAGAGATCTGCCACGCGGAGGCTGCAGAGTCTGAGATGGGGCAAAATTTGTGCTACGCACGTGGGTGGGTACAGGCCGGCGGGACAGAGGCAGTGGCGATGCAATGGATGGTGGTGATCGGTGATGCATGATGTGCCTCATCAGGAAGCGGAGCATAGAGGCCGTGTCGGCGGCTGCCGGTATTATGTGTCGTGTCGATCGGGTGGGCGCCGGCAGCAGGAGGGGAGTCCGGTGAGTGCTTCGTGCTGTTTGTGTTCGCTTGGGCCGCCACGCCCAGCCGGCACGGCCGGAGGATCGACGACCGATGAGCGGAAACGACCAGCACGCAACACAGCCGCCACGCCCCGCCAGGCACAGACGCCAAGATACAGACAGCGTGTGAGTCGGCCTGTGCTGCTTGTGTGGGGGCAGGTGTCACAGGCGAGGCACCAATCCGCCACTGATCATGCATCGATCATGTATCAACAGTGTTACTCTCTCAGGAGTGACTAGTGACTGCCCGAAGCGGCAAAAGCTAGCCGTTAGTGCATCCGTCAGTGCGTCCGCAAACACATCCTCTCTTTTCCCTCCGCTTGCCCACCCTCGCCCCCCTTCTCCTTCTCCTTTCCCGTTCCCTTCCCCTGTTACCCCCCCCTCCACGTTCCTTCGTCCTCAGCTAACCCAGCCCCACCCTCTTTCGCACCATGTGCATCTCCCTCCGTCTTTCCACCGTGGCCGGTGTGCTGGCCGCGGTCGCCTCCGCCTCCGCCTTCGCTGGCGAGGACGTGCACTTGCCACGTGCCCACCACCACGCCGCTCTTGCCCACGCTGCCCATGCTCGCGCCCCAGGCGTCTGCACCGCCAGCTGTCGGGCGGCACGCCTACCTTGCCAACCACACGCTTGCCCAGCGCAGCAGTCTCGACAAACGGTCCGGCGAGGCGACGTGGTACCACCCCGTCACCGAGGGCGGCGCCATCTCGAGCTGCGGGCGCACCTTGTCCGATGCCACGCCTGCCGTTGCTTTGTCCCAAGTGGGCTGGGCCCACTTTGCCAACCAAGGGATCAGCGCGTCCGACCTGTGCTACAAGCCCATCACCATCACCGGCCCCGACGGCACGACGGCCCAAGCGCAAATTATGGACCAGTGTCCGCAAACGGGCAACACCTGCGGCAACATTGTATCTATCTCCCTCTGTCCCCTCTCGTGCTATCTTTGTTGGGGCGGATGTCCTGACCTGCTCTCTTTTCTGACCATAGTGTGACATTGACTTGACCTACGACCTGTTTGGCGAGCTGGCTCAACACTCGATTGGCATCTTCCCTGTCCAATGGACTTTTGACGACGGCACACCCTCCCCCTGCGGCCGTGGCGGGGGATCAGCCCACCCCACTCATCCCTCCAGGCCTTCCCCCAGCTCGGTTGACTCGCAATCCAAATCCAAGTTCGCTGCTGCCGCTGCCCAAGCTTCGAAATCCCGTCACCTCTCCCGCCTCCTCTCGCTCAGCAGCGATCTCGGCTGCCTCTGTAGCCTCCGTCTCATCTGCCAGCGAGGCAGCGGCGCAATCCGCCGAGGCCTCCCGCTCTGCTGCCTCTGCCGTGCATGCATCCAAAGCAGCTCAGCTCAAGGCCCAGCACTCTCGTGTTTCCGCTGCGTCGGCTGCGTCGGCTGCGTCGGTTGCTTCATCTGACGCATCGGTCCAGGCCTGGCTCGCGCACGCTTCGTCCTACTCTGCCTCCAAGGCAGCAGCTTCAGCATCGGCCTCTGCCGCAGCTGTTGCGGCGGCGTCACGTTCCTCCCTTACCCTTGCCTCTGCTTCTGCTTCCTCTGTGCACCTTGCTTCGCACCTTGCCCACGCGAGTGAGGCCGCCGCTTCTGCCTCCCCCACCCCTTCCTCCTCCCACTCCCTCAGCCACGCATCTAGCACCCGTCCCACCGAGCACTCGGACGTACAGGCGAGTGGGGGCAGTTTGCAACCGACAGCACCGGTCATCGTTTCTTCTCTCGCCGCTGCGTCCCGAGCATCGGAAGTGTCGGAATCGTCCGAGGCGTCTGAGGCGTCGAAATCTTCGCAGATCAGTGCCAAGTTGGCCTTGGCGTCGCATGCTTCGGTCGCTAGTGCCAAAATGGCCTCGGCATCGCAAGCTAGCGTCAAGGCAGCATCGCAATCGGCACGGCATGCTTCTCTGGCCAGCGCTAAGATAGCTTCCGCCTCGTCGGTGGCACGTGTGTCGGCAGCCAGTGCATCGAGTGTGTCGAGTATGTCCCTCGCGTCTGTCGTAAGTGCGGCAAGTGTGGCCAGTGTAGCCAGTGTGGCAAGGGTGGCAAGCGCTTCATCTGCCAGTGTGGCTTCCGTCTCGGCGCACATCAATGCAAACCGGGTCAAGAACATTTATGCTGCGTTTGACAAGATGGCCCACAACGCGCGGCCTTCAGCGTAAATCTGTGTATGGTGTGGCTAGCCCAGGCCCATCAACACTTCGCACTCTCATGTTCTTGCGCTCCGTGCTCGGCGCCCGGGCCGGTGCGCTGCTCTCCATACATTCTTCCCCCTCACTCGATATCTATATTGTGCTACCCTTCCTTCCGTTCCTTCCCCGCCTCACCTCGATTTCATGTCCTTCCTTTCGGCGCCCTCCTCGCGCCTGACCCATCAGTCGTACTCCTTCAATCCCTCTTTACGTCAAAAGCCAACAGCCGCTTAAGTTACAGCGTTCCCCCCCCCCCCCCCCCCCCCCGCCCCGCATCCGCCCACTTTGACTTGCTGGTGAAAAACTCAGTGGTCAAAGTGCGCTGCACCCGCTTAATCCGATTGTGTATGCGGCTGGACCGCGCACAGACTGTGAGCTCGTACGACTGCAGTGTGTTATGCTGCAAAAATATTACTCTGCATCCTCACCCTCCAACCCCCATACTGTGTGTATATAGAGCACGCACATGGCGTGGTGGAAGTGAACCAGGGCGGGGGAGAGAGGGAAAGGATCGCCAATCCAAGAGTTCAGTGAAAAAATCAATGGAGCTAGAATACAACCTTTTTCTTCAGGACGATCGTGAATCCAGAACCGTTGGGCTGGACTGCTCCTGGCCTCGCATGTGACATTGGGAGGCCGGGAGAGACCGTACCAGCGCCCAACTCCAGCCTCCCCGCTCCAAATGGAATGCATCATGCATCAGAGCAAAACTAGTGGAGTATGGGGACGTAGTGTTGGTATACATATACGGTCAGCTGTTGACGAGGAGAGTAGTTTGAAGATCCGATCCTTCTGCGCTCAGGCAAGAGGTCTTGGCCATCTGTGTCACCTTCTTTGGCGTCATCCTGCAGTGCAATTTGATTTCCCAAGACATCCTTCAGGTTCCCAAGGAAATGTGGACGTGAGGGTGTGCTACACCGTACGCATGCAGCCCCCCAAGGAGAAGGAGGTCAAGGCAATCAAGGGCAAGAATCAAAGAGTCGGGATTGAAATTCGAATCCTTTGACGGTCTCGACGATAGACGCGACGGCAACAGCGGCAACAGCAGTGACGGCAAGGGCGCTTTTGCAAGGTCGAGATGAACGTGAGATGAACCGTGGCTCACCTCCCCTTATCCTCCTTACCAGTCGGATCAATACAGAGCGAACGTAACGCAATGCAAGCGGATGAGTGCTGAGTTATTGACGCGCGCAGGAACACGTAGGTTTCCTCTCCGTGTGCCATCTTGTAACCATAGAACTGTTCCGGTTGCGCAGCTTCTCATTGACACTGAATCGTTCTTATGTGGCCCTCATACGACCATTAACATCATCAACTGCATTCACTGGGAATGTCTCCAGGTACCCCCGTCATTTTGCAGTCGGCGATTCGTTTCGTCCAACTGTGAAGGCGAGCGACTCGGGAAGCTTCCGCAACCCAATGTGGCCCTCTTGATTGCCTCAGTGTGACGGGCGGGTTTCTGGGTTCCAGTTTTTCTCCAGAGAGTCGCCTGGTTCTGTGGTTCTAGTGACCTCGAGTGCGGGGGGGGGGGGGGGGGGGAGTTGCCAGCGATGGTGACGGAGTATCACGAAGAGCACCATCCACGCCACGCACACAGTCGCTTAGAATGGTCCGCGCCAAGGAACGCAGCACAGCTACTGTAACAGAGACCCACGGAAAATGGCCATCCCGTATGGCGTGCAGGACAGCAGAGGTGCGTATAAGAAAAGCTCGTCCAAGTGAACACACATTTACAGGAGTATATGGTATGGGATTGGCGCCACACAAGTGTTGGACGATGAGGAATTCAATGGACGTGGGGGGGTTCCTGTGTGTACACCAGCTTTTGACCGACGGGAAGGTACCAGGGGGTACCTGGTACCTCTTGCGAAGCTAGTGACTAGTGACTAGTGACTGAGCAGTTACTATACTGCTAAGGACGGGTAACCGGTCAGCGGCAATCAGAACGCACAGAATCTGAAATTGGACAGGACTTGAAGCGCGATAGGGATTTTGGTGCGTGTCATGTACCTGATTCGCAATCGCGCATATAGGGTGTTTTGACTAGTATATGGTTCGTAGAGCCATGTATACGCGGTATACAGCCCATCGGCGTATATACTTTTACCGGGCGTTAGATCTTAGAGGGAATACTTTTACCGGGCGTTAGAGTACCCATCCCCACGTTGCTAGAGGGTAGTGCTAGGGTTCACCTGCACTCTCTCCAATGGATCGTGATGCTCGCTGGTTCGGGTGATTCGAACCTTGCGTGGCCAACGCCACCCCTTTGTCTGTTCCGACTTGCTTGCTTGACTCTTATCTTCTTCCCTTGAGCTTGCTTGAAGGACTTGTGGCTAACTGCCCTGCCTTCTTGCACGCCTTGAAGCTTATCTCTCGTGCTGCCCATAGCGTTTCCCCTGCAGTCTAGCAGGTTATGTCGCCCTTATCTTCTGCCTCTGCGCATTCTGCGCACCCGGTTTCCTCGCCTGATGACATTGTGGAAGCGTATGTTCGTCGTGGCGAGTTTAACCCCAACTCTCAAGACGGGATGGCTCCTGGCAAGACAGCGAAATGGCCGGCTTTTCGCATCAAGCACACGATTGGTGCTTGGTCTGGACTGAACACCATCCTGTGGGACGTTGACGTGGATGTCGCTGCCGATTTCATCCAGGACGTCATTCCTACCATTCGCCGCTGGGGTATCCCGGGGAAGGGCATAGCCTCCCCGGCCCCTGGTTCTGCAGTGGCAGACAAGGACTCTATTGTGGCTGATATCATTACCGACTACAATAAGGGCCATGGTGGCGAAAACTTCTTGCTCACACCGACCGACTTCTATGTTGCCTACGTCTTTTATACCAAGTCTCATCGCTTCTCCACCTTTGAGGACTTGCAGAAGGCAATCTTTCGCCATCTCAAGGCAGTGCGTAATGCTTGGAAACTGTACGAGGACAATAAGGCTTCCAAACATCGTGTTGCTCAGAAGCGTCGTGCCATGCGCGACATGCTCCTCGACCCAGAGGACCCAGCTCCAACTACCGAATCTGACGATGAACTTCAGCTTCTGACCGCTCGAGTCAGTACTGAGTCAGTGCACCGTATTGACCTGTTGGGCACCCCGAAAGGTTCTGTTCCGACTGACAGTGGTATGGCTTTTGCTCATGACCCGTCGGCTGCTTTGCCGTCGGTGACCGTCCCTTCTGTGGAGCGTATCAGCGAGGGGCCCCGTCTGCTCGCACGGTGACTATCGAGGAGCAGCCCAAGTGGGTGGATGCACCGCGTCTAGTCCAGGGACACATGAATTTCGATGTTATGACATTGGCGAAGCGTATGACGCGTGCTTTTGCTTCCTCGCCTCTGACACCTCTGGTGCATGGTCCCGAGCAAAATGACCCGTTGGCTGTTCTTCGCTGGCTGCAGGGCCTCCGTACTCGTTTGGCCATCATTTATCACGACTTTGCTTCGATCTTGGCCGGAACAATGGAGGTGCCGCCGGGGGTGCACTCTCAGATCGTTGCGCAACTGATGACGCTGGTGTCGCCTGCCCTCGCGTCCTACATTTCGCGCCTCGCGACCACAACGTCTCCCGGGATTCTTGACTCGGTTCCGGACTTCTTGTCGTGCTTGTTCGCGGAAGTACGTCTTTCTACGCCCAGCGTCTCTGAACTACAGCTGTCGGTGCACCAGACGGAATGGGATCCCAATGCAGAACCGGCTTCTAAGGCCCTGACGCGCTGGCTCGATTCCATCCAAGTTCTGACCCTCTTGGGGTACTCCACCTGGGACCCTGCACGTGTGATGTCCAGTTTGGAAGCCCTTTTCCGGCGTGGTGATTCGTATCGGCCGCTGATTTTCGCGGGGCTACCTCCCGGACAGCGTGTGACCGTGGCACACGTCAATTCTGTCTTGGGGGACTTGCAGTCGTTGGCCCGGGCCAACTTCGTCATGGAATCTAACCGGATTGCGTCCATCTCGGTACCTACGGTTGAATCTTTGGCTGTTGATGTCTCTACCCCTCCCGTTAATTCGGGGACCACGGGACTGCTTGGGAACGCAGACATGTCTCTGGCAGCGCAGCTACGAGCGATGGGGGTTGCGGCTGTCTGCTGGAATTGCCGCCAGCCTGGACATATCGCTGCCAACTGCCCGGCGCCGCGTCAGGACAACCGCATTTCTACCCGTGGTACGTCAGGATGGAATCGCACCCTCCCTGGGGCAGGACGGAACACGAATACCAACCGTGCGCCCCCACAGCAGCATGCTGTTGCGCGTGTGCTTCAAGCCTTGGCGCACGGCTTAACGGTAATGGACCTCTCCGTCTCAGAGGAGGATGGGCAGCCTGCCGCGGGGTTTGATGATATCGAATAGGGGTCGCGCGGGGTGAGGCGCTCATTATCCTCGCAGAGGACTTGTTGAGCGCATTGTTTATCACTCGCCCACCGCGCCCCTTCTTTCCCCCCCTTCTTCTTCTACAACAACATCCCATCTCCACCTTGCTCCACACCTCGCTCGGCTGAATTTATCTTTGACAGCGGAGCCTCCCATCGCCTTGTCAATGATGCAAGCTTGGCGAAAAACTTCGTGCCTCCCTCCCGTCCCACCTCGGTAGTCACTGCAGGGGGCAGAAACTGCCGGTCGCTGGGGTGAATGGCACCTTACGCCTCCTACAATATGATCCATCCCAGCGCAAGTGGGAGGCGCTTCACTTCAATGGGGTTATGCTGGTACCTGACCTCATTACTAATCTCCTCAGTACCCAAGGAGTGGCAGCCACGGGTGGGAGTACGCTATTTCGGGACCATGAGGTGGTGTTTTTCACCAAGAATGGCACTTCCCTCGGGGTTCCACTGAAGGGCACCTACCCCAGAGCGGAAATGGTAGTGTGCACGGATGACTGCCAGGTGGACGGTGCAGTATTAGCGTTCCCTATTCTATCGGAGACTGAGGATGACTCTTTGAATGATCCTGATGACCAGTTGCGGGACAAACTCTTTCCTCGGCCTGTAGCTGAGACCCAGCCCCCGACTTGACGCGCGCGTCAGCTTGGTTGTGGCACCTTCGGCTTGGCCATGCCGGCGCTGAGGCCGTGAAACACACGTCTACGGCCAGCAAAGGGGGATCTTGGCCGCCTTCGTTTCCTGAGTTTTCTTCCTGCGATGTTTGCCGTACTGCCAAGTCGCGAGCCCGGCGGGGGAATGATTCTCGTCTCATCTTGGCCCGCCTCGACCTGGTGTCAGCCGATGTGGTGGGCCCTTGGAATGAGCCAGATGCTTTGCAGCACAAGGTACCTTGGCACTACATTCTTGTCGTGGTGGACAATTACAGTGGCATGACCTGGGTCTGGCCGTTGAAGGACAAGGCCAGTGCTGCACCCTGCCTCATTCAGTGGGCTACCTTAATTCATCGCGAAACAGAAAAACATCCAAAAGAATTACGTGTGGACCAAGGCGAATTATGGACTAATGAGGTCAAGACATGGGCTGCTCGTTCAGGTTGCCTTTTGACAGCTTCTCCTACTCAAGAATCCACAGGGAACGCCGTCGCAGAGCGAATGAACCAAGAGATTGAGAAGTTGTCCCGTTGTCTCATGCACCACGCCCAGTTGCCGGGCGGTTTTGGCCCTATGCTGCGACGCACGCCGGATACATTCACAACCGCCTCGCCAGCAAAGCGCATGCCTGGAAGACGCCGTATGAACTGTGGACGGGCCAACCCCCCACTCTGTCTGCTCTGCGGGTGTTTGGTTGCACTGCTTGGGTTGTGCTGCATGGTGGGAATCGACGTGCCTGGACACAAGCTAGTGAACTCAGCGGCAAATACCTCGCTCCACGTGCCGTTCGAGGGGTGTACCTGGGTTACAGTGACCTGCCGGGCCAAGTCAAAGGTCACGTGTTTGGGTCGAGGTGTTGGACCGTATCGTGACAGTTTACGATGTGCATTTGCTGAGGAGAGTCGGGTCGGCTGGAGGAGCAGCCGCGCCTCCAGGACGATTATGTACGTGATATCCCTTGATCCCCTTGCTCAACCCTATCCCACAGCAGTGGGTGAAGATGGTATTGCTGGTGACATTCCCCTCCTTTCCTCCGCGGCGTCCACCCACCCGGACCGCCGGGCCTTACCACCCCACCGTCCCCTACAACACCCGGGAGGGACATCGCCCGCGCGGAGTTCCGGCGCATGCTCGACGTGACCAAGCGTGAGCGTGAAGCTGATCCACCAGCACTCGTTGACGAGCCCAGGAAGCGTGCTCGATCGGCTCTTGCTGTGGAGCTGGCAGTCGAACTTGATGCTGTGGACCTGGCTCCTGTCCCAGGGGGGCTGCTTGCGCAGGTCACTCTTGGCCTTGCCCATTTTGCTGCCGGGCTGTTGCATGGTCCGGTGGCCACCGGCGGAGCCTACGCGACCCAGGCCCTGCATGCAGTTGCCGTGGTGCAGGAACCACTAGCGCTCACAGCACAGGGCGTGGTCTTTCGCGTACAAGAGGAGCGTAGCGCCGATGGCGAGCTGCTTGAACCCCTGTCGTTTCAAGAGGCATGCCAGCGACCAGACTGGCCCGTCTGGCATGCTGCCATGGTTAAGGAGGTGAACAAGATGCGGGAACTCGCGGTTTTTGAGCTCGTGGATCGGCCTGCCAATGTTCCTGTTCTTCGGTGCCAGTGGGTGTTTAAAGCGAAGCTGGATGACACTCGTCAGGTTACCAAGCACAAAGCCCGTCTCGTTGCCGATGGACGGACCCAGGTTCAGGAGTGAACTTTGACGAGGTTTTTGCTCCCGTTGTCAGGAGTGAGACCATCCGGGTCTTGCTCTCCTTGGCGTGTCGTTTTGGCCTGCATGTCCATCAAATGGATGTGGAGGCGGCATACTTACATGCGGCAGTTGACACTGAGGTTTAACATGGCCATCCCGCCTGGCTTCAGGGGTCCTGACACGGAGGGCAAGTGCTGGAAGTTGCTCAAGGGTGTTTACGGCCTACGCCAGGGGGGCAAGCTTTTCCACGACCATCTGGATGGGTGTTCTTCCGTCTCGGCTACCACCGGTTGCAAGGGGAACCGTGTGTATATCTTCGCGGCCAGGGCAGTGCTTTGGTTCTGGTGGCCTGCTTTGTGGATGATACTGTTTGGGCTGTGCCGACTTGACGCGCTTGCAAGAGGCCAAGCGCCAATTTGCCAAGCAATTGCCCGTGACTGATGGCGGCCCTTCAGCTACTTGTTAGGGTGAAGGTGGATATGATCAAGCAGCCCGTACCTGCTTCCTCAGCCAGCGGGGACGTGGAGGGTGTGCTTGCGCATTATGGGGAAAACTAACCTCACCTCCCCCCTCGACCTGCTCGCGCCCGGCGCATCTACTACCTTTCTCGGGCCAGGCCAGTTGCGGATCGTCGTCAGTATGCGGGCTTATTGGTCACCTTGGCTTCGCTGCCCTTACACCCGCCCTGACATTGCTCAAGCTGTGGGCGTGTGTGGTCGCTTCATGGCTAACCGGGGACCAGATCACTTCAATGCCGCGTTTCAGGTCCTACGCTTTCTTCGTCGCTCACCGGAAAAGGTCCTCCATTTCTCCTTTCACGCTGATGCGCCGTTGCTCAATGGTTTGCGATGCCGACTGGGCGGGGTGCCCGGCGAACCGGCGTTCGACCTCTGGGTATGTTTTCTTTGTGGCTGGCATTTGGTTTCTTGGTCGTCGCGGCGCAACTCATGGTCACACTCTCGAGCACCGAAGCGGAGTATGTTGCCCTGGCTCATGCGGCCAAGGAAGCTGTGTGGCTCAGGCTGTTTGCTCCGGGAAATCTTACCACATGAGGAGGGGTGCCCACCATCTTCACTGACTCTCTCGGCGCCCGCAAGCTGGCCGAGGGCCACACCATTCACAAGCGCTCGAAGCACATCGATTTGCGGCACCACTTTCTGAGGGAACTCATTGCCGCCAACGTGCTCCTCTTGGCGCAAGTGGCGGGGGTGCACAATCCGGCTGACATGTTCACCACAGACGATCTCGGGGCCGCGCAGTCGACGCTAGGGCGGAGCAACTTGGTCTGCGTGGTGGCGGTGGCAGCTAACCACGTTGGGCTCCGGAGCCCTTCTTTCTCTCAAGACCGGTTTCTTTTCTTCGTCTTGGCTTTCTCATCTACACAAATTAATCGCAGCGGGACTGGGTTTTTTTTCCGCATCCACGATGCGTTTGTTTTAACCAGTTCCTGCTCACCAGAAAAAATACATGTTGGCGCTCGCTCCGTGAATCATTTCTCCCTTTCGTCTCGATGTTCTTTGGCCTCACCACCTTTGGCCTGGCGAGCTCACCGAGGGGGGCTGCTAGAGGGTAGTGCTAGGGTTCACCTGCACTCTCTCCAATGGATCGGTGATGCTCGCTGGTTCGGGTGATTCGAACCTTGCGTGGCCAACGCCACCCCTTTGTCTGTTCCGACTTGCTTGCTTGACTCTTATCTTCTTCCCTTGAGCTTGCTTGAAGGACTTGTGGCTAACTGCCCTGCCTTCTTGCACGCCTTGAAGCTTATCTCTCGTGCTGCCCATAGCGTTTCCCAGCTGCAGTCTAGCACACGTTCCCTGTGCCTGGTAGATCTAACTTTGTGGGACTCACATCTCTCAGGCATCAGGCATCGCGCCAGTCCTAGTCCGAGAGCTTCATGGGCGTGCATGCTGTCCCCATACAGAGACAGTCTTCAATCATTTTGTTGTGACACACATGTAGCAGGTGATCGATGACGTTAGCGAGCCAGTAGACTGATAATCGATAATGGCATGCAACCTAGGAACTTAATGATCGCTTCCAGCTACAGACACACCCTACTAGTGAGGTTCTGAGACGCAGTGGTGTGGCACTACGGAGGCTATATATAGCCTTTTGTCTTCTCGTTTCTCGTGCTCGTGTTCTCGTGCTCTCGTGCTCTCATCCTCGTCCTCTCTCGGGTGTCTGCGTTCCTTTGTGTTTGGGCGGTTTGTTTGGGGGGCAGTGGGGTGTGGGTTTCCTCTTCCTCAGCTGAGCTCTGTATGCTCCACGAGCTAGCTTCACGCGTCACGCGTCACCAGCTTCAAGCTTTTCAAGCTTTACGCTTACGCGCATGCGCATCCGATGATCCCGTTTCCCATTCGCTGATAAACTTATCTTTCAGCTGTCCGTGTGAGAATCATCGATCATCGATGATCCGCCATCACATAGGCATCACAGTTATCCAAGTAACTAGTAATTGGCAAAACCTATCTAACTGACTGAGAACTCTGTACTCAATACTCAGTAACTTAGTAACTCACTGAGCCAACTCAGTCCTTTTGCTTGAGCGCCTTTTGCTTGAAGCTTGAAAAGCTTGCAGTGAAGCTAATGAGCAGTCGGGGCCAGGCTCTCGGATTAGGACCACAGTTCGACTCCCTGGCGCAACAACGGGCCCACACCTGCCCACACATGTTCACACACATATGTGAGCCCCGTATCATCGGTAGGCCGGGGGGGGGGGTTGAACGTTGAACGTTGAACGTTGATGATCGTCGATTATCTCGATTATCGATTACCAATCCAGCTTCCAGTCTTAGTAGGCCTTGCGCCTGTGGCCTCTGATAGATAGGACGTTGAACGTTGATACGGAGGATACGTAGTTGTTGATACGTTCTTGAGTATTGCTTCAATTGATGGTAGTAGGCCTTCGGAACCAAATGGGCTGGACGAGTGTTGTGGGGATGCAGACAAGCGACTGTGACCACGAAGATAGCCCTCAAGGTTCACGGTGCACGTTGCACGAAGAGCAGATGGGAGGGGGGGGGGGTGATAGATATGCCAACGGGAATGGGAAGATATGATAGGGAAGAGAGTGTGGCCAGAAGTATACGGGTGGGGGGCGGTCATGTATTGGAGAGGAGTGGTTGGGGGAGGAATGTGCCACGCGTTGGTCCATCTGGCGCGAGAAGAATGGATGGCAACGGCCAGGGGAGGAGGGTCTAGATCCTACATCCTCTTAGCCGAGAGGGGATGTGGATGCGGGGGAGTAGTGTGCAGTGGGATGCGGTGTGGGTACTAGGTACTACTTCCTATGATATGAGCGCTCTGCCGCCACCACGCCACCCGTGCGCTGGCCCATCATATGTACCAACACCCAGTAGCGCTGGCTGGCCGCAGCGGGAGGGGGGAAGCGATAGCAATAAGAGATGAACGACACGTGGGCTAATCCAACAACACACAACTTGCCCCGTGCCCGTGCTTCTGCTTGCCTGCTGCAGCGATGGCCCACTCTCTTCGCTTGTCCACGCGTGGGATTGGCCGTGCCCAACCCACCGCAGCGGGGGGAGTGCTCGGGGAGCACTCGGGAGGGAGGACGCGACTCGACTGCGCGAGCGCTCGCACCAGTGGCGTGCTCCTTTCAGCTGTCTCCACACTGCGCTGGTGCTGCTGCCCTCGTCACGTGCCACGCGTCCCCTTGCAACGACTAGGACTGCGGGGTTATCTTATTTTGGCCTATCGATAATCAAATGTCGGGGATCATCCACCCCCCATCGTGCGGGGCAGAGGCACACTGCTGCGGAGCGGGGCGCGGCGGCATCGCAGCGGCCTCGGCCATTTGGCTGCCGAGAGCAGCTGAGAGCCGCCTGCTGCTGCCCCCCGCGCTCCCCCCCCGCTGCCCGCGACCCCGCAGCACACCACTGCCCTGTGCCTGGCCCTCCACTGATAAGAACGTGGGTGCAGGCTGCGGCCTAGGCACCCCCGCATGCACACTGCCCCTCTTCCTGATCTTCAAGCGGGGGCATACGGGCAGTGTAGATGCCAAGACGGCGCTGATTCAGAGGATCACTATCAATTCGCCATAGCGCATAGCCGCTGCACTCGCCCGAGCCAGCACAGCTAACAGCCAGCACTCGATCCAGCGTCCCTCGGAGCATACCACCCAGCACCGGCACCCAGCAATCCATCGCACGGCGCTAGGAACGTACACATACATACCGACGTACGCTTGCTTTGCCCAGATATATCCCACTAGTTGCCGCCCTCTGCCGGTGCACTTGCTTCGACCCCCGCCTCTCCGATCTCCCCTCCCTTGCCACACCACCATGTTTGGCCTCTCGGGACGCCGCCCGTCCAGCACGCCTTCCTACCCCCCGCCCGTGCCCGAGCTGCCGCAGACCAGCGGCAGCTACGGCGCCGACGGCCTCCACCCCACCCCCGGCGCCAGCGAGAAGGAGGCGAGTCTCGGCGACAAGTACGATGTCGAGCAGCAGTTCAAACCCGTGACCGCCGTCGCGGATTATTCGCCGACGGCCGAAGATATCCTGGCAGGCGAGTGCAAGACGTGGGTGACCTGACCGACATTAGCCCTGCGGATCAGGCTCGGTACTTTCCTGATGAGGGCGTCCGCGTCGGCATGGAGCAACGGCAGTACGTTCCCCTTTTTTCTTCTCCTTTGCCCTTTGCCTTTTTTTCGGGGCCGGTAGTTGTGGTACTGACGAGTGGGGCGTGTGTGTGTGGTACTCTTTTTCCCGTTGCTTGTGGTAGCATCCAAATGATTGCACTTGCTGGTACGTTATTTTTCCACCTTGCCTAACCTGTTCTCCCACATTCTGTCCGGCTCACTCACTCTCTTTTCATTTTTTTTTGCTTCTTCCCTTTGGATGATCCAACAGTGCGATTGGTACCGGTCTGTTTCTTGGAATTGGCAAGAGTTTGGTGCATGCGGGTCCGGTGTTGTTGCTACTGGGGTACCTACTGGTATCGCCTTGGTATTTTGTGTCATGTGGTCCGTTGGCTGGGTATCCACCTTGATGCCTGTTACGGGTGCGTGGGTGCGTCACGCCCAATGGTGTCGGACGATGCGCTGGCCATGTCGGCCGGATGGAACGTGATTTACTCGCATGCCATCTCGGTTCCCAACGAATTGGTCGCAGCGTGCGTATTGGTATCCTGGTGGACCGATCTGTCTCCTGCCATTTTCGTTACCATCTTTGGTGTGGCCATCATTGCGTCCAACATGTTCCTTGTACGTTGTTGGGATCACCTCCCCTTTCCTTCTCTTACGATGCAGATGGGCTGACCCTGGGATTGGAATTGGGATTGGGATTGACATTGGGTTTGGATTTGGGTTTGGTGCTAATGGCGATCATGGGAAACAGGTCCGCATTTATGCCGAAGTGGAGTTTGGATGGCAATCATCAAGATCCTGTTGATTGTCGGTGTCATCATCCTTTCTCTATGCATTGACCTTGGTGCCGGACCTAAAGGACATCGCAGTACGTTCCTTACTCTCCTTCTCTCCTTATCCTTGTTTCCGCTTCTTCCGCGCATTTCTTCCTCGACGCAACAAGCGAGCGAGCATAATAATTGACCCTCTCTCATCTCCCCCCTCCTCTTCTTTGCTTGCTCATTTTCATTTGGTGATCGTCGGGTTTGTCGGTGGGATCAGTTGGGTTTGAGTACTGGCGGCACGGCGGCGCATTTGCCGGGCACTACCTGCGTAGGGGCGGCAGGTCGTTGGTACGGATTTTGGAGTGTTCTGACCGGTGGTGTGTTCTCCTTTTCCGGGGTGGAATCCATCAGCATTGCTGCAGCAGAGACGGTGAGTCCGCGTCGGTCAATGAAGAAGGCCACGCGGCGAATCTTTGTTCGGATCGGACTGTTTTACATTTTGGCGATTTTCATGGTCACGCTCGTGGTGCGGTGCACGGATCCGTTGTTGTTGAGCAAGTCGGGCGGGTCGTCCGCCTCGCCATTTGTCATTGCAGCCCAGCGCGCAGGGATCAAGGTGTTGCCCAGTATCATTAGTACGTGATTTGATTGCCCACAGTCCTGTCTGTGCCCTTGCCCGTTCCCCATCCGCTCAGATTCTTCGATGGTCCCCTTCATTTGATTTGGAATGATGTGGATGTCGCACCAAGTCCCCAGGTTGTACTAACCCTGTACACGTTTACTTTGTGCAGATGCGGTGGTGATTACCAGTGCTTGGAGTTCTGGCAACTCGTCCATCTTGGCCGCGTCGCGTACGGCGATGGCCATGGCTCGCATGGGCAAAGCACCCAAATTTTTCCTCAGACGCATCGGTGGGGGGTGCCTTGGGTCGGGGTCACGTTTGCTTGCATTTGGATCCCGTTGGCGTACACGACTGTGTCCGATAGCTCGACCAAAGTGTTTGGATGGTTGTCGGCCATTGTTTCGTCGTGTGCCTTGTGGGGGTGTAAGTCTTGCATCGAGATGTTGTGGTGATCGGGATTTGGGACGAGATGACTGACGTTTTGCCTTTCCTCCTTTGTTTTTGTTATTTTTGGTTTGTTTTGATTGGGCTGGGTTCGGTTGGGGTTGATTACTTGGGGGGGATTCCGATGGTACAGGGGGCACGATCTGCATCAACGCGCTGTGCTTGCACTATGGGATGAAAGCGCAAGGCATCCAAGGTTCGGAACTGCCGTGGTGTCCGCGCGGGCAACCGTACATTGGCTGGATCGGGTTGGGCATGTGCATCTTTGTACTGCTAACGAACGGATTTAGTATTTTTGTCAAGCACGAATTTTCAGCGCAGAATATGGTGTCGGCATATGCCAGTCCCGTTATCAACCTGCTCATCTTTTTCGGTTGGAAACTGTACAAACGTACCAAATGGGTCGCGTCCGCCGACGTGCCCATCCGACCCTGGATCACCCAGGCACACAATAACCCCGAACCCGAGCCGCCCATCGGCCATTGTGGTACCGCGCCGTAACGGTGCTTTGGACGTGAGGCAAGCCGGTCCAGGACCCTCGCAGTTGCACGACTGGTCTTGCATCTACGCTCGAGGGTTCTCTCTGTGGGGGGGGGGGGGGGGGGTGGAGTGGTGGGTGCATGCGGGTGAATGGGTATGGGTGCGGGTGCGCTCGAGACGGTGTTGGATGCAGCTGTTGGTTGGTAGTTGTCTGGCGGCGGTCAGGCAACCACAACACTCATCATTGCACATGGGGATCACCAAGCCACGAGAAGGTGTGGGGGGTACATTATATTCCCTTCCCCTACTCGATCCGTCCTTTTCTCTCTCTCCCTCCTCTCCCCCTCTGCTACGACCTCTCCTCTTCTCTCTTTCCCTTTCTTCCTGTCCCCCTCGCTGTTGCACCACTCTTGCGCCCCTTCCCCCTGCCCTCACAGCTTTTGCTTCCCCCCCCCGCGCTCCGCCCCTCCTCTTGTTTCCCCACTTTCTTTGTCCCCCTGGTCGCTTCCCGACTCTCCTCGCCGTGAGCAGGAACGTTTCGCGCCCGATGGCGTTGGACGCTGCTGCGCGTGGCCCCTCGTTCTTGTCGGAGGATTGGGTACTACAGGTGCCATATGTATTTTTCTCCCTTGTCACGGATGCACACGCACGCTGGAAGCTGGATGTTGGATGCTGGAAGCTGGATGCTGGGATCGTGTTTCCATTTTTGTTGTTCATAAATAACGCGTACATAACGTTCATCGAGTTCACCGGTTGCTGTTCGACGTTAGACATTCGGCGTTCGACGTAGCATGTGGTGCCATATCGAAGAAAGATGTTGAAGCTTGTCGCATTGTCGCTTGAAGCTTGTCGCATGAAACTTCATGCACCCCTGGCCACGTACAAGCGCGCCAATGTAGTAGGCATGAACAAAATGGGATCTGGGAACAGAGGGCGCACAAAATGACTGTAAGTGCGACGTGCACCCGGAGTAGTACTAGGGAAGTCGGAGATTATAGTTCTGGTACAAAAGAACAAAGAACTGCATGTGCATGAATATTGATTGCGCTGCTAGAAGTAACTTGTCGTGTAACACAAGTTCGACAGACAAGGGGGCGAAGCGGGGCGGGGCGGGATGGAATCGTCCGATCTCTCACAACCCGGGTCTCAGATCTCAGGTCCTCAGGGGGAGGTTATAAACGTTAAACGTTAAATGTTACGCGTTAATCCAGCACTGCAAAAATGCCTTAGTTAGGCTTTACTTCCCACCTCTCTTCTTTGAGTTTGACACCGACGCGTTCAACGTACCGGAACAAGACGTTATGCGTTACGCGTTACGCGTTAAGCTTTAAGCGATAAGTTTACCTTGAAGCTTGTTAAACTACTAGTAGGCCTAAAGGGTCCAAACAGCAAAGTCGACCAACACCCATATACGGTGGTTGAATCAACCCATTCTCGCACACGCTGGCCTATAGCAGGTCACCCATCCTAACATATACCCACCGCCAAAGCGGCACGGAGGCCGGAGGGAAGAAGAGAAGAACGGGAAGAAGGGAAGGAGGGGAAGAAAACTCGGCGAAGGGTCAAGCTTCAAGTACCACAGTGGGACCACACCAGATCCGAACCAACTACACCACCACACGCGCCCAGTACAAGGTCCTACCATAGTAGTACGAGCAGGTGCGGCCATGCGCTGATTTTGCGCGAAGAATTGAGTGCGCGATGGCGGCGACCAAACGCGTCGCGCCGCGTCGCGTCGCGTCAAAGTGTGGCACTGGCACTGTGTGTGCACGGGCGTCCGCGGCCAGGGGCCGATCGTCGTGCGGGCGGCGGTAGGGTTGGTAACAGAGCTCAGAACTGCGCAGTGCAGCCCAGTCCCTCGGCATACTAACTAGGGTTGCTTTTTTTCCTCGCCACGGCCGCTCCACGCGGCCGAGGGAATTGGACGATCGATGATTAAGCCTCAGTGAATGGTTTCGCAGCCCCCCTTCTCTTCTTTCTTTCCATCTCAGCTCAGCGCTCAACTTGCTCCTCATCACCACCACCCCCACCACCCTACCCCCCCCTCGAGACGCCTCCTTCCCCCCCCCCCTACACACACATGTCTGCGTCCTCCATCCCGCACGACGATGCTCACCCCGAGTTTGCCAAGCTCAACATGGACGCGGTGGACCGGGCCAAGCGAGCCACGGCCCAGGCGGCCCTCGGCCCGCACCCGCTCGACTCGATTGAACATCGGTTCGTAGGCGAGGTGGACTTGCCCGAGTCGGAGGAACCGTTGCTGAAGGTCAACCCGCGGCGCTTTGTTCTTTTCCCCATCCAATTCAACGAGGTCAGTTTTCTCTCTTTCTCTATAACCCCCCCTCTTCCCTTTGCCCTGGTTTATTAGCCTTGCTGACGCACGAGCGCAGATCTGGCAGTTCTACAAGAAAGCCGAAGCCTCCTTCTGGACGGCTGAGGAGATGGACTTGTCGAAAGACTTGCACGACTGGGACACCAAGCTCAACGACAATGAGCGGCACTTTATTTCGCACGTGTTGGCCTTTTTTGCTGCGTCGGATGGGATTGTGAATGAGAATTTGGTTGCGAACTTTTCGCAAGAGGTGCAATCGGCCGAGGCACGGTGCTTTTATGGGTTCCAGATCATGATGGAGAACATCCATTCGGAAACCTACTCGTTGTTGATTGACACGTACATCCGTGATCCAGCGCAACGAGAGTACCTGTTTGATGCGATTGAGACCATTCCGGTGGTGAAGCAAAAAGCGGAATGGGCGCTGCGGTGGATCGAGGACAAACGCGCGTCATACTCGGAACGCTTGGTTGCGTTTGCCGCGGTCGAAGGCATTTTTTTCTCGGGCTCGTTTGCGTCGATCTTTTGGATGAAAAAGCGTGGGTTGATGCCGGGCCTGACGTTTTCCAACGAGCTCATCACGCGGGACGAAGGGTTGCATACCGACTTTGCGTGCTTGCTGTTTGCGCATCTGCGCAAACGTGCGCACCCGGATACGATTCGGCTGATCATCTCGGAAGCGGTGGCGATTGAGCAGTCGTTCCTGACGGATGCGTTGCCGGTGGCGTTGATTGGGATGAACGCGAAGCTGATGTGCCAGTACATTGAGTTTGTGGCGGACCGGCTGCTGGTGGCGCTGGGCAACGACAAGATCTACCATGCGGCCAATCCGTTTGACTTTATGGAGAACATTTCGCTCCAGGGCAAGACGAACTTTTTCGAGAAGAAGGTGGCGGAGTATACGATTGCGGGCGTGAACCACAATGAGAATGACGATGGCGACGGCGTGGCCAAGGACACGCACACCTTTACCCTCGACGAGGACTTTTGATGGCGGCGAGGGACTGCGGAATGGATTTGAACTGGAATGGCGTGGAAAGACGGGGTGTGGGGATGGAAACGAGGGCTTAGCACTACGCGCTTAGTTGTTCTGCCAGTCTATTGAAGGTTGATGCATGATGCTGCTCGAGGGGGTTCGGCTGTGGTGGAATTTGGAACGCCTCACGTGGAGGATTGAAATTTGCCAGAGCGCATTGCTTTCCAGCCGCGTGGCGTGCGCGTAGCTAGGGTTGGCTGGATCGCCGGGCGGGGGGGGGGAGACCAGAGCGCCGTGGGTGGCGCCGTGGCGCCGTGGCGCAGTGGCGCAGGCGTAGGGTTGGATCGTAGAAGCACCCCGTAGGGTTGGCGCAGGACGCACTGCCCCCGTGCGCGGCAGCCCACCCACCACCCACCACCGGAGCCCCGGCGCCGCGCGGCACGGGGCCAGTGTGCACGCTGGCGGTGGCAAGCGGCGGCGGCGATCGCCACGGCTGGATGCTCCGCCTGCGCCTCCCGGCAGCCCCTCGGCCGCTGCCGCCGCCGCCGCCACCAGCGCCTTCCCGCCCGCCTCCACCACCACCACCACCACCACCAGCGCCTTCCCGCCCGCCGCCGTCCTCTGCGCCCTCCCGTCCGCTGGCCATGGCCTCGTTCGAGCGGCTCTCCGAGCTGCCCAGCCTCAGCAGCGACGCCCTCGCTGCCGCCGTCCGCGAACGCTTCCTCTCTGGCTTCGTCTACACCGACATCAGTGACTCGGTCCTCGTCGCCCTCAACCCCTTTAGCGCCGCCCCTGCCTCCGCCTCCTTTGCCGCTCCCACCGCCTCTGCCTCTGTCAACGCCCTCGAGACGCTCCGCGAGTATGTCGCCGACACCCGCGAGCCCCGCAAGGAGCGCCGCATGCGCATCCTCCCCCCCCACATCTTCCAGCTCGTCGGCCGCGCCTACTACTACATGCTCCGCACCGGCCAGGACCAGGGCCTGCTCATCGAGTACGTGCCCCCCCACCCCCCCGTTGTGCAGGGCACCCCTACTGACTGACCTTCCCCCCTTCCCTCCTTCTCAGCGGTGAGACGGCGTCCGGCAAGTCAGAGATCCGCCGCCTCGCCATCAAGGCCCTCCTCGAGCTCGGCGTCCCCCGCCCGGAAAGCGGGGCAGCAAGCTCGCCTTCCAGATCCCTGCCGCCGAGTTCATCCTCGATAGTTTCAGCAAGCACTATACCCCGGACAATTCGGATGCCTCGGCGGTGGCGCGGTACAGCGAGATGCAGTTCCACGAGTCGGGCAAGTTGCTAGGGTGCAAGATGCTCGAGTATTTCCTTCAGAAGAACTTGGTCGTCAACCATGCGGCGGGCGAACGGACGTTCCATGTGCTGCACTACCTCTTTGCCGGTGCCTCTGGGGAGGAGAAAGAGTTTATGGCATTTGAACAGGGCGCGCCCTTCCGCTACCTCGAGGCTGGCGGCCGCGGCCTGCACCCCGAAACGCTCCGTGCTGACGCGATCAAGTTTGCCAAACTCAAGCAGGCTTTTAAGAATGTGGGTTTGACCAAGAAGCAAGTCGCCAACATTTGCCAGGTCCTCGCCGCCATCCTCCATCTGGGTAACGTGGAGTTTTACCAGGAATCCTCCCGTACCGCCGACGCTGCGTCGGTGCGCAATCCAGCGGCCCTTGGCTTGGCCGCTCGCTTCCTCGGTGTGACGACCCTGGCGCTGCAAGAAGCACTGACGTACAAAACCAAATTGATCCGCCATGAAGTCTGCACCATCCTCTGCGACGCTGATGGCGCAACGGCGAACCGGGACGATTTGGCCAAGAACTTGTATGGACTGTTGTCTTCGTGGCTGTGCGAACAGCTCAATTCCAAACTCAGTCGCGACAACTTTGATTGCTACGTGGGATTGGTCGACATTCCTGGCTTTGTCAACTTGCCCGCGCGCAACGCCAATTCGCTCGACCAGCTGGTGGTCAACTTTGCTAACGAGTACCTGCACCACTGGTGCCTCAACTCCATCTTTGAAAGCAAGCGCGACGAGTACATTGACGAGGGCATTGCCCACCTCGCTCCCGAAGTGAGCTACTTTGACAACTCGGAATCCCTTCGTCTCTTCCTCAACCAGCCCGGCGGTCTGATCCACATTATTGACGATCAGACCCGGCGCATGCCCAAAAAGAACGACCACACTATGGTCGATGCGTTTGGCAAGCGCTGGGGCAACCATCCGGCCTTCAAGGTGGGTCCCGTAGGTCGCTCTGGCTTTGCTACCTTTACCGTCTCGCACTATGCAGGCCCGGTGACCTACACCTCGGAGGGCCTGTTGGAAAAGAACGACGAGGCTGTCAACCCCGACTTTGTTAGCTTGCTCAAGGGCAGTTCGGCGGGCGAAGCGCCGTTGCGAAGCATCAGCGAGTCGTCCCCCGCTTCAGGCGGCAGCCCCGGTTCCAACTCTCCGTTCATTCGGTCCTTGTTTGCTTCCAACGTACTCAAAACCCAAACCGACCCGCGCAACCAACGTGCCGTTGTGGCGGCCCAGCAGTCCATTGAGCCCACGCGGGCGCCCTCAGTGCGCCGTCCCAATCGCGGCGCGACGCTGCGCCGGGGTGGGACGGTGCGTCGGGCGGGTGAAGAGGAAGAGGAGGAAGATGATTACGAGGCGCCGAACGCGGGTAAAGACAGCAAAGCTCCTGGTGCCATCTGTGGCGTGTTGGGCGAATTTAGCTCCGCGTTCAAGACCCTGTTTGAGACGTTTAATGAAACGAAGCCTTGGTTTGTGTTCTGTCTCCGTCCCAACGAGAGTCAGCTGCCGAATCAGGTCGATGGCCGGGTTCTCAAGGAACAGGTGGCTTCACTTGGCTTGGCCGAGATGGCACGCAAATTGGTGGCCGACTTTAGCGTGAGCATGACTTATGCGGAATTTTGCGAGCGGTACGCCGATGTTCCGTCGTTGCGCGCGCTCAACTTGGCCGGCGCGATCGGCGGTGAAGCCAAGCAGAAGTTCATGTCGGCCAAGGAGGTGATGGATTGGGACGAGTACCATGCTGCCGCTGGGCGGGTCAAGGCCTTCCTCACCTTTTCTGCGTTCCGCGAGCTGGAGGATGAGATCCGTGCTAATGATCCGGACGAGATGCGCGCGCATGAGAAACGTGTGTTGGCTGACGAGCAAGGGCTGGCGCGACAAGAGTATGTCGATCCGTATTCGCCCAATGGCCTGCTGGACGAATCGACCCGGTTCAATAACGACGATACGCGTGACATGTTTGCAGACCACGAGATGCAGGACACGGAGCCGCGGAGCTTGCCGGGCGACGGAGCGCATGCACACGACGGCGAAACACTTCTTGTTCCCCAAGACCAGTTTGGCGAGGACGCTCGCAGTCTCCGTTCGGGCTCTGCTGCGCCCGCATCGGTGATGGGGTCGGACGTGTATGCGCCGTCGCACAATATGTTTGCTGGCCTGCCAGCCGGTGGAGAAAGCCCATGACGTCAGTGGGCGGAGACGAAGAGGTAGCGCGCAAATTGGACGAAGGGGCCGTGGCAGAGGAAGTGCCGACGACGTCGGCGCGCAAGCAATGGGTTGCTATCACGTGGGCCTTGACGTTCTGGTCCCGAGCTTTGTGCTGAATTGGTGCGGGATGAAGCGGCCCGACATTCGGATGGCCTGGCGGGAAAAGTTGGCGATCAACCTGATGATTTGGTTTACGTGCGGGTGTGCGTGTTTGTTATTGCGTGCTCGGTCGCGTCATTTGCCCCACGCAGCACGTGTACAATGCCCAAGAGTTTGCCAGCCACAAGAATCCAGCTCATGCCTTCACCTCCATCCGCGGGGAAGTGTTTGACCTGACCAAAATTGCGACCAACCATCGGGCCACGATCCCGGTCGTGCCGACCAAGCAACTGATGCGCTACCGGGCAAGATGCCACCCCTATCTTCCCTGTCCAGGTCAATGCGCTGTGCAACGGTGTGACGGGCACTGTGTCCCCCTGGGTCCAGCTCTCGTCGACAAATGAGACGGACACCAACATGCAGTACCACGACTTCCGCACCATCCACACCAATGACGCTCGTCCCGATTGGTACTATGAGCAGATGTGGGTGATGCGGTCGCAAGCGCGTGTTGGATTCATGGGCTACACCAAGTCGGCCGTCAAGGACTTTGTTGGCGATGGCCGGATTGTGGCGATTTACGAAGACAAGGTGTATGAGATTACGGATTATGTTAACCAAGGCGACCAAGGCGTTCTCCAAGCCCCCGAGGGCCAACAGGTACCGGATGGGGTGGACGCTGCGTTCCTCGATGGTTCGGTTGTTGCTCTGTTCAAGTCGGCACAGGGTGGTGACATTACGAAGAAACTGAATGCCCTCAAGATTGATCCGGCCATCAAGGAACGGCAGCGTGTGTGTCTACGCAACCTCTTTTTGATTGGAGAGGTGGACCATCGGAACGACACGGCGTGCAAGTTTGCCAACTACATTCTTCTTGCTCTGTCCATCTTTATGGTCTCGATCATTGGGTTTAAGTTCTTGTCGGCGCTGCAGTTCACTACGACGCGTACGCCGCCGGAATCGGACAAGTTTGTGATTTGCCAAGTACCCTGTTACACTGAAGGCGACGAGGAGATTCGCAAGACGCTCAACTCGATTGCTGCGATGCGGTATGACGATAAGAGAAAATTGCTGCTGATCATTTGTGACGGTATGATTGTGGGCAGTGGCAACGACCGTCCTACGCCGCGCATGTGCTTGACATTTTGGGGGCCAACCCTAATGTGGATCCGAGCCGCTTTCCTACTTTTCGCTTGGCGAAGGGAGCAAACAACACAACATGGCCAAAATCTATTCGGGGCTGTACGAGCATCTGGGCCACGTGGTGCCCTACTTGGTGGTGGCGAAGTGTGGCAAGCCGACTGAGCGGGCACGCCCAGGCAACCGAGGCAAGCGGGATTCGCAATTGATTCTGATGCGCTTCTTTAACAAGGTCCACTTTGGTCTGCCGATGACGCCGATGGAGTTGGAAATGTACCACCAGATCAAGAACGTGATTGGGGTTAACCCGTCGTTTTACGAGTACTTGTTGCAAGTGGATGCCGATACGGAGGTGGATACGATGTGTCTAGCTCACTTTATTTCCTTCTTTACCAAGGACAAGAAAGTGGTTGGGCTCTGTGGCGAGACGGCATTGAGCAATGCCAAACAAAGCTTTATCACCATGCTGCAAGTATACGAATACTACATTTCGCATTACCTGACCAAAGCGTTCGAGTCGCTCTTTGCCAGTGTTACCTGTCTGCCCGGTGTTTCTCCATGTTCCGTCTTCGCACGCCTGACACCCACCGCCCGCTCTTCATTGCGTCAGTGGTGGTGGACGAGTACAGCGAGAACCGGGTAGACACGTTGCACACCAAAAACTTGCTCCACTTGGGCGAGGACCGGTACCTGACCACACTTGTTCTCAAACACTTCCCTCAATACAAGACCCAGTTCATCGGTGCGGCCAAGTGCAAGACGACGGCGCCCGATGCTTGGGGGGTCTTGCTTTCCCAACGTCGTCGCTGGATCAACTCTACGGTACACAACTTGTTTGAGCTGATTTGGACACCGGGCTTGTGCGGATTTTGCTGTGTACGTTGTTGGATTCTTCTGGTTCCCTTCTTTTTCTTTTTATTCTCTTTTGTTGTTGTTATTGCTCTCCACGGACGAAGTGACTGATCTTAGTGTCTGGTGTGCTCCGACGCAGTTCTCGATGCGTTTTATTGTCATGATTGACTTGCTGTCAACGGTGATTGCGCCCGTGACGGTGGCGTACATTGTGTACCTGATTGTCGAGGTGGCCGCTCACCTGGGCACGATCCCCCTTACTTCGATCATTCTGTTGTGCGCGATTTATGGTCTGCAAGCGATCATTTTCCTGCTGCACCGCAAGTTTGAGATGATTGGGTGGATGGCGGTGTACATTGTCGGTATCCCCGTCTGGTCGCTCTTCTTGCCCCTCTACTCCTTTTGGCACATGGACGACTTTTCATGGGGCAACGCGTGTCGTGACTGGGAGACGGGTCAAAAGTAGTCATCCACGAAGAAGGTGCGTTTGACCCGGCTGAGATTCCGCTCAAGACATGGAGCGATTACGAAAATGAGCTGTGGGAGCGTGGGTCGAACCATTCGATTGGCTCGATTGTGCAGGGCGGTACGCACCCCGATGCGTCGGCTTCACAGCAACCTACGCTCTATGCGCCTTCGGCACCTTCGCTGCGCGAAAAGGCGGAGGCGGAAGCATGTACGGGTCGCAGTGGGACATGCATTCGCAGTACGGCGGCAACGACCTGAAAGATCCCGATGCTTCTGTCTACACTCCATCGCACCTTTCGGGCCACGTGCGTCCGGCGGGGTACGGTCCCGGGTCTGGGTACACGACGCCAGCGCAGATGGCTTCGATGTACGGTACGGGATCGGTGCACCAGTTGGCGAGTGCAGGGCCTGGGGCGGGGACCATGACGCCTGGTGGGCCCGGGTACGGCGGGTACGGGGTACGGCAGTGGGTACGGGGGCTACGCTACGCCCGGAGGGGGGGGAGCGGCGCCCGGTGCGATGCGAGAGAGTGCGTATGGGGTTCCATCGGGACTTCCCACGGACGCGATGTTGGAAGCGGATGTACGCTCTTGGCCACGGCCGATTTGTCCCAAGTTGCCAAAAAGCAAATTCTGGTTGCAGCTCGAGAAGAAGTATGCGACTTCCTTGGGCCAAGAAGGAGGTGCTGAATCACTTGATTGAACGTGTCTTGACCGAGGGCATGTGAGCATGTGAGCATGTTGAGCGCGTGCGCCCACCAATCGAGTCTGAGTCCGCCTTGCGGGCCGGATTGCCACCTGATTGGCCCTCCATCCTACCTCACCAACGATCCAATTAACCAACGAACCAACGAACTTATTGGTGCTCCCCTGCAGGTCTGGACTTTTCTTCCCCTTTGCCCTTGCTGCTTTCCTCCTCCTACATTCTCTTTCCCTCTGGTTTCCCTTGCCCTTTCCCTGTCCTTGCCCTTCCCTTTCCCTTTCTCTTGCTCTTCCTGTTTGCTACTGCTTTTTCCTGGCATTTCTCCTATCCTATGCGTTGGCTCTGCATTACATGCACGTTTCATGGACACAAATGTGGTAGGATAGCAGGATACAGATGTAGATGCGAAGAGAGAAGCGAAGAGATGAAGAAGAGGAGAGACCACGGCTAGACCTTGGTTGTTCCCAACGCCCAGCCAACCTCAGACAAAGAAGGCAATCAATCCACCGCCACAAACGGGCGCGCTTGTTGTCCATTCCGCACAACGCGAGCTTGGTATTCTTCGTTTCCGAATGGCGGATGGATCCGCCTACGTGCTAAACGTTGAGCACGTTCTCCATGGGCGACGAAGCTCACCGCGCGCATGCTGCGGTCCCACGCCTCGGCAACACTGATCGCCAATCCTTCTTGCGCGCAGCCAATTGGGCTTTGGCGCGCTGGACCTCGTCCAATTCCTCCCTCGGCCGAAGCAGTAGCATCCGAGGAAGCACCGCTCGGTCCCGTAGGCGACGCTCAGCAACTTCGGCCACGGCTGGCCCGGCGGAACCGAGACGCTGAAAGACGTAGCTGGGTTATCTTGGACCCACTGTTCGCTCGCGCGGTAGCCCATCAGAAACGAGCCCACAAAGCTAGCGAGGCACATGAGGATGATCACCTTGGCGCTCCATGGTTTCTGGGTGATCATGTGCGGCAGTGCCTGTAACGCCGAGGCGCGCGGGCACTGCTGCACAGCGCGGCGAGCAACCGGCACGGCGAACCGGAAGGCGACCGGGAAGGCGACCGGGAAGGCGGGGCCGGCACGACCACCGGGATGGCGAGCAGCGAGCGCGTCGCGCCGAGGGGACGCCGCCCGCGGCCCAGCACGGCGAGCCCAGCGCGCACAAACACCATCGCCGCCCGACGGAAGATGGAAGCGAGAACACCTGGCGATCCGCCGCCGCCACTAGCCGCTGGCTTACGTCAGCGCCCCCCCACGTTGCCCGCCGCGCTCCCGATGGGGCACGACCCATACCCGAAAGAAAGGCGAGAGAGGAGGGGGTCGCGACGGTGCGCAAAAAAAAGGTGGCGTAGGGGGCGGCGAGGCGGTGGGGAGGCGGTGTGTTCGAGACGGTGGACGGAGGCGAATGGGCCGCCGAGGAGGCGCACCCGTCCGTTTCACGCCTGCCCTGAAGTTGTTCCTGTTGGCAAAAAGGCGGACGGGACGCGTGGGGGCGATGGGTGACGTGGGGATCGCTGATCGTCCCTCCCCAACACGCGTCGCTTCCAATCTTCTCGAAGGCTTTTGGTTCGCCAGTCCTTCCGCGATCCGTGTGCGGTCTCTTCTCTCTTCTCCCGCCTCCCCACCACCACCACCTCTTCCTCCTCCTCCCTTCCTCCTCCTCCGCCTCCTCGACGCCATGCGAGATCGTCCACGTTCAGACCGGCCAGTGCGGCAACCAGATCGGCACCAAGTTCTGGGAGGTCCTCTCCGACGACACGGCATCGACGGCACCGGCGCCTACGTCGGCACCTCGCCCCTCCAGCTGGAGCGGATCGATGTGTACTAGTATGTTGTCCCCCCGCCCCCCTTCCTCCATCTAGCGCACTGACACGTGTCACTCTGGTGTCCGCCTACCCCCAGCAACGAGGCCAGCAACGCGCGTTATGTGCCGCGCGCCGTGCTGGTCGACCTGGAGCCCGGTACGATGGACTCGATTCGGTCGGGCCAGATGGGCGGGCTTCCGGCCGACAACTTTGTGTTTGGCCAGTCGGGTGCTGGCAACAATTGGGCCAAGGGCCACTACACGAGGGTGCTGAGCTTGTGGATTCGGTGCTGGATGTGGTGCGCAAAGAGGCCGAGGCATGCGACATGTTGCAGGCTTCCAAATCACCCACTCTCGGTGGAGGTACGGGGTCCGGGATGGGCACCTTGCTCATCTCCAAGATCCGGGAAGAGTTCCCCGACCGTATGATGGCTACGTTTCGGTTCTGCCTTCGCCCAAGGTATCCGACACGGTGGTCGAGCCGTACAATGCGACCTTGTCCGTGCACCAGTTGGTCGAGAACTCGGACGAGACGTTCTGCATTGACAATGAGGCGTTGTATGACATTTGTTTCCGGACGCTCAAGCTCCCCGCGCCCGGGTACTACGACTTGAACCATCTGGTCTCGATGGTCATGTCGGGCATTACCACCTGTCTTCGTTTCCCAGGCCAACTGAACTCGGACCTGCGCAAGCTCGCGGTCAATATGGTTCCCTTCCCGCGTCTGCACTTTTTCATGGTGGGCTTTGCCCGCTCACCGCTCGTGGTAGTCAACAGTACCGCGCAGTGACGGTGCCTGAGCTTACGCAGCAAATGTTTGAAAGCAAAAACATGATGGCCGCGGCGGACCCGCGGACAGGGACGGTACCTCACTTGTGGAGGTACTTCCGTGTCATGTCGATGAAGAGTGTGGAAGATCAAATGCAAGCGACACAAGCCAAGAATGCGTCCTACTTTGTCGATGGATCCCGAACAATGTCCAAACCGCCCATTGTGACATTGCGCCGCGCGGGATGAAGATGGCAGTGACGTTTATTGGCAATTCCACGGCGATTCAAGATTTGTTCAAGCGCGTGTCGGACCAATTTCGGCCATGTTCCGTCGCAAAGCGTTTTTGCATTGGTACACTTCGGAAGGCATGGACGAACTCGAGTTCACCGAGGCCGAATCCAACTTGCAAGACCTCTCGTGGCCGAGTACCAGCAGTACGCCGAGGCTGGGATCGACGATGGCGAAGAAGAGTACCTCGACGACGAGGAGGGGGGGTATGAGCAGGAGGCCGAACTGTAATTGTGTCTCTGGTTCTCCGGGTAGAATGTCCTTCTTGCTTTGACATTTGATCTGGGACCCGAACTCACCCCTCTATCTGCCCCGTTTGATGCCAATGTCACTGTCACTGTCACGGCTGCCACTGCCACTGCCAATGTCAATGCTCAGCGCATTTTTGTTCTCTCTGAGCCTAGGCGCATTCTGGATCAGAAAGAGGTTTTGTGCAGTCGTAGTGTGGTGTGCATGTACTAGGAGATGAAAGAAACAGTTGATGGGTGATGATCAATACTGAGATGAGATCTGAGAGATGAGACCGTCAACAATTTCCACTGGCCATGAGCTTACAGTCCGTCCGCACGGCTGCACGGCGCGGGGGCCACCTTGCAGAAGTGGGCTGCGGCGTCTTTGGCTGGGGTGGACTAGGACCGGGGTGGTACAAGGGCAGGAATCCCACCGTTGATAGAGAACAGGCAAAAAGAGGCAGCAGGGCAAACCCTACATGGTGCCATCGTATCCCTACACCTATACACCTACTTCAACAGATGACTCACCTCTATCATGTTGTGCATCTACAAGCTGTAGGGACTAGCGATAGGTTCAACCGATCAGGGGGCTGATCTCGCTGTACCTCCTGTGCGACACAGGACCAAGGAAAGCAGAAAGCAAAAAGAAGAAAGCAGATTTGAGAGTGCATCCTATTGGAAATTGGGACCCTGGTGTGGCAAATGCGGATGGGCAAGCAATAACGAGGTTGGTCCGGCTGTAGAAGCAGTAGGAGGGGCAAGTGAAGTGGACACCCTGGGCTCCCAGTCTTGCCAAGGCGCATACTCCACCACATTGGGCATCGTTTCTCAGCAACGAGAAGAACGAGAAGCAGGGGTTAGCATTCTCTTTCGTACGTGGTACGTTGGTCGCCATCTCAAGTCTAACAGCCGCAAGAAAAAAAAGTGGGGTGAGGGGAAAGGACGTACCAACAAGGAACGGGTTCAAGTCGCCCGAAGCGTCCATCTGTAGCTGAGGGACTGTCGTCCACGGTTCCTGCGTATGAGGGGGGAAGGTATGGGCGCCAGGCGTGGGGACGGGCACGGGCACGGGAACGGGCGGTCCAGCCGGCGTCGCAGCGTGTCGCATCGTTGGACCCGCATCCAAACTCGGAGGGTGGGGTGGGTGACCAGCGTCGAACGGACGGGCGTGACGAGGGAAGCAAATTCGGTCGTGGTGGGTGCGGGTGCGGGTACGTCGGGGGCGGGGGTGGTGGGTAGCGTGGAAGAGAGGAAGCGGAGGAAGCCAGGCGGGCGGGAGTCGTGCTTGGTACGCTGGGTCCAGGACGACGGGGAAAGGCATGCTGACGGACAACATCGGCCAGCTGGGCGGCAAGGGCGACAAGGGTGATGCCGAAGAGAAGCGGGGGGTGAGCCAAGGTTGACGTCTCGTCGCTGATGGGGACAGGGAGGCCGCCGGGCACAGCAGCGACATTGGCGGCAGTGGCTGCAGTGGCAGCCGTGGCGGCAGTGGCGTTGTTGGCACGTACGCCGTATGTGGGATTGAGTGGGCTAGGAAGGCGGCCGTGCTGGTCCAGCTGGCCAGCCTGTCTCGCCAGGTCGCACAGCAACCCCACGATCTGCACCGTCCTGTCGCGCACCGTTTGCCACTGCGATTCGGGCCGGCGCATGCGTGTGCAGCGTCTCGCGCAGACGAACCAGAGCGTGGGCGGCGTCCGCGTCGCGCGTGGTGATGCAGCTGTGGTAGAGCATCGTCGCACAGACCACGAGCGAGTAAGTCACTGCCCCCGACACGTCGAGGGGCACGTCGTTCGTCTCTGCAAAGAGTACGCTCAGCTTGGCCCAGTGCACCAGCAGCGCCAGTCGTTCGGGGCTGACGGTAAAGCCAATGTGAGCGGGACAGACGTAGGACGAGCGGAAGAAGACGCGGTGGAGTAAGATCTGTGCTGCGGCGTGAAAGACGTGGAGCATGCCCGCGCGGGCGGTGGGCGTACGCTCCCATATCAGCCCAATGGGCAACGGCGTTCCATTGGTCCAGTCGCTCACTAGCTGACGCACCATGCCATCCGTCACCTTCATCAGTCCCGTCGGGCCGTAGATCATCTTGGCCACCCGGCCCAGGAGCAGCGTCACTTGCACCAGCGCCCGCGCAAACACTAGTGTATCGTCGTTTGCTTGGTGCAATAGGGTGGGGTCGTCGGCCTCTCCTCGGGACCAGGCAAGGGCGCATCGCACTCGGTCAAGTCCACACCAAATGGTCGACCGAGTTGGATGGAGATCCATCGATCGTACATGACCACCTGGCCCCACAAGCGTCGTTTGCGCGCCTGTACCGCCGCTTCGGCCCGCGTCAGCGGCACGTCGACTGCGTGGCGGTGCAGTCCCAATCCCTGGGCAAGTCGGATGGCCAGTCCAGCCCGGTTCCACACCGGGTATTGCATTGCACAGCAAACGATCCATGCAAGTCTTGGTGCGCCGAGAGAATGAGCATGGCGTACAGCGTCTCAAACGTACAGCTGGATAACACGTCCGAGTCGCGCAGCAAGGCATTCACCGTCGTTCGTGCGGCCGAGAGGACAGAGAAGGGACGTCACGCCTCAGCGCCGCGGCAGCCATGATACTCGAGACGAGCAAGACAGGTGCCGAAGGTTGGATCTGGACAAAGTCGTGTTTGCTCAGGACGGGGTGCAGGGGCGCGACCGAGTCAAAGTACGAGGCGATCAAGTGTTCTCGCACATCGTGCGAGAGTTGGCTCTGCACCACATGAGGTGTAGCCACAGCATACCGCGCCTCTTCCCCTGTCTTGTCCCGTACCTGGCGTGGGATGGGGTCAATGCGCACATGTCCATCACCTTGGGCATTCGAGTCGAATTGTTGGTGCGTTTGCTGGTCTAGCGTACACAGCGCTTCTTCCGGCACATAGGCCGACGAGTGCAACAGGAAGGCCATCGACGTGGGGCCAAGCACGGCAGTCTCCTTGATCGTTGCCCGTCCGCCTGCTCGTCACTGACTGGGCCGATGCTTGGAAAGCCAAGGAGCGCGCCCGAGGCAGGAGCCGAGGGCTGGAGAGGGGTCGGGGTCTGGGTTGGGTCTGGACCGAGGGCATGGACCGAGGGCTGGACAGGGGGGTGGGGTGGGGTGGGCGTGGGGATGGCGATGTGGGTCGGGGGCAAGCTGGCAGAGAGGGGGGGGGATGCCTAGCCGGGGCAGGCGGAAGGGGGGAAAGCGCGGCCCTGGGCAGGGGAGTGGACTGGCGGGGCATACTGCCATCCTGATGTCCAGGTGGAGCGGGGGATTTCGGGGATGGGATCAAATTCCCTGGCGAGCATTCCGGGGCCCAGCAGGCTCAGTGGGTTGCCCTGGCTCGCTCGCCAGTCGTGGTACAGGTCCTCGCCCGGCTCGGGGCGACGATTGCGCTTGCGTTTGAAGCGCGTCTCGGAAATGGGGAGGTAAAAGGTGCAATCTACGCAGGACGAAGGGGAGCAACGTAACCGGCACACAAGGGTCAGCCACACTGTATTAGGTCCCCCACCCTCCCCCCTCTGAGGGGGATAAGAAGGGTACGAGGGCAGAATAACGTACCGCACGAGTAGAGTTTGCATTGCTCGCATACGGATTCGTCATCGCGCATCAAGCAACGTGTCTTCTTGCTCCGGCACGAATCGCAAGCTCGCCGAGTACGGACTCGATTGGTCGATGCGCCGGGCGACTCGCTGGGCTCGCCAGAGCTGGAGTGGGGGGATGGGCGGGGAGAATGTTGAGGGTGGGACTGGGACTGAGAGGATGATTTGGATGGGGCCTGGGCCTGGGCCTGGGCCTGGACCTGGACCTGGGATGGGGATTTGGATGGGGCCTGGGACGGCGATTGGGAGTGGGAATGGGAGTGGGAGTGGGGTAGGGTCTGGTTCTGTGGCAAGACCTGCTGGTTATGGGCATGAGAGTGGGATGGCGAGAAGGAATGTTGGCGTAGAGGATGGGGCGGGGATGTAGGTGATGCGGAGACCGGTAGCAAAGCGGTAGGCGTGGTGGCGCCGAGAACGGGGGGGCGAACGTTGGCGAGCATGGAGACGTTTCGCAGACAAGGGGGCCGCTGCAAGCAAACAGCAAACACAGGCAGCGCAAGGACACACGGTCAGATCTGCACGCTAAAGTACCCAACGTGTAGCGCAGCGTATGATAGTGGCGAAAGCAATGGTGGTGGAGCTAAGAAAAGGCGGGGGGCCTTGCAACCATGCGGAGCCCGCGTCTGAGACTGAGTACTGAATCTGGGGTGGTCAAAGCTCAACCGGTCAAAGTGCCCTGAAGTCCAAGTCTGGTCTGAGTTTGGCCCTGTCAACGGTGAATCGTGTTGAGCATTGAATATTGAACGGTGAGCGCGACTGAGCCCTGCACGGGGACCTGAATCGGGTAAGGGGGGAGGGGGGGGCTATAGGCTCTGTGTCTCTGTGCCAAGCTACAAGAGGCAACGCAGTTTGGCATGTTCCACGCACAAGAGATGAAAAGAAAAAGAGTGGGGGGGGGGAGGGGCGCAGTCGCAATCGATATAACGCAACGTGTAAGAACGAGCAACTGCTACGGCCGCTCTCAGACCCAGATCTCAGATAGCTTCGAGAACGGAGCGCACAGCTAGCTACTGCCGCTGGCTGCCAACGCCATCGGGTTCCTGACCCGGACATTGGCAGGTTCGTGCTGCGAGACAACTGTTGGACACACGAGAAAAACACAGCAAATGATTAGCGGCACCCTGGGATGATGGGATCGGGACGATGAGGCGGGTGATGGCCATTGTCAATACCGATAGGCATCCCGTACTTTGGCGAGGGCAGACAGCGTTGGTGCATGAGCACCAAGGGCTGAGCGCCACCGGAACCGTAACGCCGGGCTGCAGAGTTTGTGGGCAGAGTGTAGCAGGGCGGTGTGGCATAACAAATTCCAGCCTTCTGCAGGGTGCGGCCTGCGGAGAGGCCGTGGGAGCGCAGGGGGAAAGGCCGAGGCAGCAACGAGCGGGACGGTGCGCAAAGCCAGTCCAATAATTGGCAATTGCCAATCGTCCCAGGGTTTGGTCCTTGCGGCTCCCCAAGTCCCTCTCCCCACAAAGCATGTTGGGCGGCTAAATCAGCACTTGCGTCTAGTGACTATATACGTGACTGCTGACGAGTAACTAGTAACAAGTGAGTGACTTGAGTGGTCACGGTGACGCGGTGACGAGTGACTAGTGACGTAGCCTGTGCCTTAGTGGCTTTGGCTACAAGTCACCATTAATCACTAGCCACCTAGTCACTGACCATCGATCATCGCTCAAGCCCTCAAGCTTCAAGCATCAAGGACTAGGGTGCCTGCTACTAGTCCCTAGTGGAGCTAGTGAAGCTTGAAGCTTGAAGCTTGAAGCTTGAAGCTTGAAGCTTGAAGCTTGAAGCTTGAAGGGACGAGTGGCTAGTGACTGATGGCGAGAATACTCCAGACTGCACGAGTACTGTGAGCACACAGACTGAATACAATGAGTACTCAGACTGAGTCCTGAGATGTACTGAGTATTGATTGAGTTATGGAGTACCTGGCCACTAGAGTAACTAGTAACTGGTGGTAACTAGTAACTAGTAACGAATAACTAGCAAACGTACCATGTAATGCAGTTAGTCAATGGGTGACCCTCGTGCGGTGACATGCAGACAAGGGGAGAAGAGACTCCTGTGGGCTCTGCTCCATCAGGCTCACCATCAGGCCCCAGGGCCTCAGGTTTGACGCGTGACGGTGCCCCACGGTTGTTCCCAGATCTCAGGCCCTCAGGCCCAGACTCCCCCCGCGCTGCCCCTCGGAGCTGAGCTGAGCGCTGGACCGCGGAACAACAATGCACAACTCAGTCTGGAGACGTCCCAGACCCCAGGCTGCATTATATTCACAGGCTGAGCGCGCTGAGCAAGCCTCAGCATCCCGCAGAAGGCTTGGCGCTGCTATTCAGTAATAATATAATGCTCACCGTGTTTCAAAGCTCCACTCTGCCTTGCCTGTCGTCCATCTTGCATCCCCCAAGAGCCACCCACGGAGAGCTTACTCGTGTGTCGGAAGGCTCCCCCCTCTTACATTGAGATCAGGCTGGGTGCTTGAGCTGATCGCGCGCTGAGGCTGAACGCTGATCGGAGATGCAGGCGAGGATGGGCTGGGTGGGATGTGTGAATCATGTGAATAGTGAGTGACTTGATCAACTTTTGTGATGCATGTGATGCAAAGATTAATGAGCTGGTTGAAGCTGTTGAAGCATGCATCACAAATCACAAGTGGGACTCCGCACACAGACCCCTCCATCAGCACACGACGCACGTGATCGATCGGGGCGCCAAGCTGGGCGACGTTGTAGCGCAAGAGGTAATGAAAACAGAGAGAGGACCTTGGCGCACATGTGTGAGAACTGAATATAGGTCAGTACTCAGTAGTCTGAGTATTTCACCGACGTACGGAGTAGACGAGTTACTGTGCCCTGGTTGATCGATGATCGGCCTAACCGGCCTGAGGCCATGCCTGAGGCCTGAGGACGCCCTACAAGTCGGAGATGTGATTAATGATTCAGGATGGATGCATGATCCAATGATCAATTGGTTGTGATTGAATTTGGTTTGGCGGTGTCTTTGTATCTCGTAGTCTGGTCGCAAAACGTCGAACGTGTTTTGATATTGGACCACGACCTCTCAGATCTCCTGTTCCAAGCGCCATGCTCCCTACTGCCTATGCCCATACTCCTTCATCATCTGGCCCTTACCTCCGCCATCTTCCACCTCGGCTCCACTCTCGATTGAATATTGACTTGGACTGACCATCGAACTGTTACGTATCAACACGCACCGTCACATATGCCACAGCAAGCCAGGGCCACTGGGCCACGGTGAGATTGTAGATGATTGGCCAATACACAATTGGCCATTATGCATTGTAGGCCAACTACAGTGACCATTGGGCCTTGGGTATAATTTGTGTTGTACTCTTGGCAATGCGCTTCTCATGCAAGTCTCACTCTCGCTCGATCGGTTCCAGCTGGGACGCCGCACGTGATAGATGGCTTGGCGGGCCCTGCGTTGGGCTTGCAGGTGTGTATGATAATACGTTCACATACGCTACACACGACTCGCAATTCTTTTGTAAAATGGTGGCTCGCGCTTTTCACTCGCTTCAGGGCCCCAGCTGAGGCCTTGGAGGAGGCCGGAAGACCTCTCAAGTCTAGAGTCGTTCGGAGGCCTGAGGGGAGAGGGGATGGTGAGGCCAACGATTAATGAGAGGCCTGAGGAGAGACGAACGAGGGCTGCAGAGCCGCGTTGCAGAGGCGCAGAGGTGAGTGTGGATGGAATTGGGCTCTAGCATCATTCTGCGCTCCGGATCTATTGCCTATCATATATCGTGTCGGCCTCGCTACTACCACAGAATGTGAGCACTGAACGTCGTATTTGACTAAGAAGCTTCTGCGACTGACTCGTCCAGAAGACTGGTGCGAGCTCGGAAGGAATGAAAGCTGACTCACGTGACTCAGGGTCCGCGCGGTCCTAGGACGGATGTCAACATATCGGAAGAGATCTCGTGAGCCTGTAAATCCTTTGTCCCATCAAAGAGAGAGAAGAAAGTGACTAGTGATCTAAGATCTAAGATCTAATATCTTCGATCGCGCGCGAGCAGGCACACGCTCCGACACGGGGCCTACATAGGAGAGACCATCGATCAAATCGATCACCGTTGTTCAATCCCAGAGAGCGGACTACTAGCCACTCCTCTGTCCAACAGTGCCACCATCAAAGGTATTCAGCAGCACACACGTCATGCATTCGGTACCATGCTTAATGTTACGTTTGTTACACACATGTTTTTCTTGATCGTTTTCATCCCCCCCCCCGCCTCTCCCCCCCAAGCGGTTAGGCACGAACCAACCTTCAGTACTGAGGCACTCGTACTCGCGACATGTGCATTGGCTCAGTACTGAGACTCCGTACAAACGTTTTTCCTGGCTAAACGTTAAACAGTAAAGCTAGTAAAGTGTCAACATGCGACTACCTGCACGTTTCAAACCGAAGACTGTCACATGTCATATGTCACCCAATCTCTCGCGATGCCGCCGATCGGGTGTGGCTAGGATAAAGGCGATCGCGTCCCACTGCAGGGACAAGGTATTACTGCTAAGCGCTACGCGCTAATGCAGGTACTAGCTAATGCGCGAATGATGGAAGTGGTCCCAGTGAGGAACATATCGTGAGCGAGAGGGAATCTCGATCAAGCTCGCCGAAGTCGAGAGCAAGCTTAGCTTCCAACGCTTTGCAAACATCGCCTCTATCGTGCATTGGAGAGCGGGATGATCGATGAGATCTGAGATGATTTCGATGATTGATCGATGGACGTTTTATACGTTGAGTACGTTGAACGTCTGAAGAAAGCAAAATGTGAATTGGCGTGTGACATGTGTGACATGCACGATGGACCTCGTGACATGTGACGTGTCACAGTGTCAGCATGTCGATCGTATGGTCCCTATAGTCACTGTGACCATGTGACCAGGCAGCCAGCCACAATCACTAGCACTACTCAGTACTTACTAGTCAATCGTGGCCTGCCATGGTATATGGTAGAGTAGATAGAGAGCCTGGTAGAGCATTATAGATTGAGTAGCTTGATGGTTTAATTACTCAACGGATCGCACCGCGGCTTAGTGCTCACAAAACTGTTGGGACCCGTGGCCCCGTATACTGTAAGCCAAGGTGCGTTATCGGTCATCACCCTTTTCCCCTTAAGCTCTTAAGCCTTAGGCCTTTAATTATTTGACCTCCGAAGCCTCCACGTGACTAATACTCCGACTTGTTCGACCCCCCATCGCCTCTTGCTGTGGCAAAAGGCTTAGACCTTTGGCCTTAACCTCCCCGTCATGATTGCATTTGCCCTGCAATTTCCAGAGGTTCTCCACGCGAATCCGTGGGTTTCCTTCGGTCGTACAAAGTCAGAGTAACCGAGAAGCTTTAATGGATGGAATCGTACGTGTTTAAGACGCATTTGCGCATTCGATTAGGAAGACCAAAGCGCACTCTAGCGCAATATGTACTGTTGGATATTCTAGTCCTTCTAGCTCTATAGGCTTCAAATCAGTCTTCTGATCCCGATTCACAGAACGTAGGCGCCATAGATAAGTGCATCATATAGACATGTAAAGCTTGAAGGGAACGTCTTTTGTCCATCACGTCTCGCATCATGGCACCGGTGCCACCGGTCACCCCGGTCACCACTTTTGGCCACACCAACCTACACCCCTGGTCGCTTGGCAATTGTAGGTGGGCAGAGGCTAGATCCTATAGCAAATGGCGACAACAGCACGACGGAAGGCGGGGAGGGGGATAGTGACGCTGGTAATCAACAGATGTGGTGAGCGGTGACATAGTGACACTGGGTGTGTATCAACTAGCCCACATGATCGGTGATTGGTGAGACCCTGGGGGCCGTGTTGAGGCCTGAGGCCCTGAGGCCTGATGTCAATATCATTCCAAGTCAATGATGTCGAAGCCAAAGAGGAGTGTTCAGGAGTGTCTGTCGTGGTCTCACGCAAAGACACTGCCACTGTCCCGATTCGCTCTGTACCGGGCAAAACGTCAACGTACGACAGATAAGGTCGATCTAATGCCTACCAACAAGGGTAATCTGACTAGAGTCAGATTCAGATATGAAGCTCTTAAGTTTTGAAACTTGACCTGGAAGTGAGCGTTTTTGGGGGACATATACACGACATCAAGCCTCGAGTTGACTCACGTAGTCATCCATCTTTGGAGCATGCATTAAGCATTGCAGATAGATGTTCCTGACATGATGCATGATGCGTCATGGTATCGACGAGAGACCGTCACCGCGTCACCGTCCGCCCTCAGGCGTCTCAGATAAAGTCACTCTCATCGACCACGGATCGGTTCATCTCGTCATCTCTTCTTGCGTCCCCAGCGTCGCTTTCTGGGCAGCCACTGGGAACTCAATTACTCTTCAAGCTTCAAGCGCGTCAAGCTCTTCAAGCGCCTACAGTAACTCGTTTTTCAAATCCAGCTCCATATCTTCCCAGCGCCGCACCGAGGCGACCGGAGGACTAAGGCCTGAGGCCCTCAGGGCCTGAGGCCTGATCGTGATCGCGTGACCCGACTTAGTCAGCAGACTGCCGATTTCTAGTTACGCCATATGCAAGCGTTCTCTCACTCCACCTTTTTTCGTGTCTTGTAATTTATCCATAGCCGCCCGCCAACGGTCCCGTCCAATTGGCAATTCCGACCAACGCACTTGTCTCTCTGTTACTACGCGCGACATCACTACTACGCCCATTAATATATACATTCTTAGAACCCTAGCCCTTCTTAGACTGGATAGTCCGGTTAGTCCGGTTAGTACTTGTTCCAAGTTCCTAGTTCGTAGTTCCTTACGCCTTACTACGCCTTACGCCTTACTTACAGGCCTTAGGCCTTGCGCGTCGTCTGGACTTGCTCCGCTCCACCGCCCACATATCCCGTTTCCGTATCTCCGGCCAGGCTCTCCGCCATCAGGTGCATCAGGGTAGCTCACTACTCACCGCTCGGAGTAGTACTCGGTACCAACTTCAGTACTCAGTGTACTCAGTACTCAGTGATCTAGTTGATTGGACCTTGTTCCTTGATGCGCATCATGATGCAGGACCAGCTGACTCCGACGACGGTCGACGAAATGCATCACATGTCAGGTGGTTCTTGCCAAGCCGTGGGGGTCATTAAGTACAGATCCCATTGCGCAGCATATCGCGCCCCCTGGTGGAGTTCTAGGGTATCATGAAATCTCAGATCTCAGATCTCATGTATGGTGTTTCTTGAAGGTTGAAAGTTGACGGCGCTGAAGACTGAAGCTTGAAGGTAGCTGCTTGAAGCCTCCTGAGGCTCAGGCCCTGAGGCCCGAGCCTGATGCTAATAGGGGTACTGGTCTGAGGCGCTGAGCTCCGAAAACCCCGATTAATATACTGAACCGAGTTGGTTATTTACCGAATGATACCGAAAGGTAAACATCTTCATAAAAGTATTGCGTCCGGCCAGCACCCTTTCCTTTCCCTGTAGGCTGCGACGGATGTGGCTCTCGAGCTTGCAGGGTGGATCCTCTACAAGCTTCAAGCTTTAAAGCTTTTCACGCTTCAAAGGCAACAAGAGTTTCAGAGCTTCAGCCTCTAACTTGCTCACGCTTTAACAACTTCAAGCTTCAAAAGCTTTTGCCACCGGTTCCTCCCCCTTTCCTTCTATCTTACTGTAATTGTTTCCGGAACCGCAACATTACAATATGAGGAACTAGATGGATTGGTACTCTACTAGTCACTACATCCTATACCCTGCGATATACTCTTCGATCCAATACTACATACGTAGAGATCGATTTACGTGGCAGCAGGGATTCTATCCGTTCATCGATTCCATGCACCGGACCGTAAGAAGCAAGGTAAAAGCCGAAGGCATCCACCTGATGCATTATGTCTGATGCCCACAGATCCACAATGACAACCCTTTTTGACCCAGAGCCAACCATGCACCGCTCTCATTTGAATTTGAGCCCAGTGCAGTAGATGGACGGGGGGCGACGCCCGTTTGTCCCATGTACGACCTTTTGCACCTGATTTCAATCTGGGAGTGCTGTCCCTGTGCGGCTTTAGCGTTGACGATCTTAGCGAGAAGGGTAGCGCTAAGCTTGTTATAATAATAGCGCATGGAAGGGCTTAGCTGAGTTCTTGTACTGCAAGCCCTCTTTTTAAGCTTGAAGCTTTTGATGTTGAGGCTTGGGAACCGGAGTCAGAGGGTGCATGTATCCGATCCACCGACCACCACGCCGCAATACCCATACCCGCTTGTGGGCGCCAAATAGGCGACATGGAAACTCGGTTTCAGGTGTCCCATGTCACATGTCACTAGGTCACTTCCCTCGGTTCCCTTCTGGCCTCGACCTCGATCTCTGTTGTTTTTTCGAGTGGAAATATCGAAGATGGCTTCATTGGATTTGACCAATGCCGGTCCTATTTGGGTCGCTTGATTGGCTCCACCAGATTCAGATTCAGACTCAATTCAGATTGAGATTCAGATTTCGACTCTCGCGGGTTGGGTTCCATGTGTTGGGACTGGGGGACCACCACACATGTCACAGCTCAAGCTTCTAGCTTTTATTCAAGCTTCAATAAGCTCTAGCTTTTATTCAAGCTTCAATAAGCTTCAAGCTTCAATAAGCCTCTAGCTTTTATTCAAGCTTCAAGCTTCAAGCTTCAGCTTCACCGCGGGTCAACGTTACCCGGTAACTGGTAACAGGTAACCAGTAACCGGGTAATCGGTAACCATTGATCCAAAGGAAAGCCGATACATGTTTTAACACTATACGAGAGACCCCCAACCGTACTGCGTCTTTCGTATGTCCTTAAGCTTCAAGTCGGAGTACGAGAGCGCGAGTGTTTCGATCAGAGTGCTCACAGACTTTGTTCTGAGTCCTGATTCCTGAGTTCTGAGTTCTGAGTCTGAGTTCTGAGTTCTGAGTTTTGAGTACTGAGACTCAGTCTTAGTACTCATGCACAGAGACCGAGAGGTATGAGTACATGAGTCCTGCAGTGCAGTGGGCTACGTATATAGTGTACATATACCCCTCTTTGATGGCTTGATTAGCTTGATTCAAGGGTTCTTCCGTGGGCATCCACTAAGTGTATATGGCTGGAGCGGCAGCGTGGCAACTGACATGTAAATATTGAACTTAGGCGCCAGCTGAGCAGAGGCTCAGCGCCACAGCAGTGGCTGGTGGGTTGGCTTCCGACCCCAGATGGCTGTGCAGGGGGAGAAAGGAATAATAATAAACCCCACAAGGGCTATAACAGTGTAGGAGCACAAGCAAACACAGCCGTCAGAGGTCTCGGGCTCAAGGCCTCAAGCTTCATTCTTGAGCGAGATGGTTGCGACAGACCCTATTTTGTTTTGATTAACCCCGTTACCTCCGTGCCGTCGGTCGTCGGAGCAGAGCCTGGAGCCGGTGCAACTTCAAGCTTCAAGCTTCAACACCCGGGTGGAGGGTAGGGTAGGTGCGGGGTAAACCAATGTACCCCTGTGGAGGCCACTCGACCACAAACAAGCCATCTAATAACCGGTAACCAGTAAGCGTACCGTAACCGGTACCCCTCGGCCGCGCGCTGGGCTAATAATCCGTGGTTGGCTGATTCCAGTCCCACTCCACAAATTCGGGTAGCCTATCGCTATCCACAAAGGGATAGTCGACCATCTCGTCGTCGACGTAGCTGTTGTGCCCCTGCTGCTCCTCCGGGTCGTCCTCCGCGTCCACCCATCCATCCTCCTCGTCGCCCGGTGCTGTCCCGTCCTGCTCAGGGAGCGCGTGACGAATACGCTTGTACAGGTCCATCGTGCGCGTTTGGCCAACGCCGCACCACACAGTCGGTTCAGTCTTAGCATAGCTGCCCCAGCAAAGTCCAGTCCATGCACCACTGACGCCCGCTTATCGTCATTGAACAACGACAATGCCGTTCGGTCCCCAACCGCGACCACGAGAAAGTACACGCCCGTAGCAGTGAGCTGTACCGCGCGGTACTCGTACTGCTCGTACCGGAGCATACGTGCCAACTCAGCTTCTTCCACCAAGTACGTCGCTGCATCACCCAAGGATACCGGGGTCCCCGTTGCGGTGTGAAAGTTCCGTGCTCCACTGTGCGGGCCGTGCTGTACCAAGTCGCTGCCGGATCTTGGGAAGCGGAGGACGCACCCGCGTGTCTCCTCGTCACCTAGAAAGCATACTCGTACACCGTCCTCATCCCAGCCTTGGTAGTCCCCAGCGTGAGTGGGCCCCAGATCGCACGACCGTGCTGCGCAGCCAACGGCCCGCGGTCCGTCACGTCTTCCATCCCGTCTAGGCCACTGGGAACCGATGCAAGTTGAGCACGAGGCAGCGTTGCGGGCGCCCCTCCTGGCCCATTTGCCGGTAATCCCGTACCAGGATCATGGTATCATGCAGGGTTAGCACAGCGGTTGCCCGTGGCCGCGTCGAGCGCTAAGCGCATCTCGGGTTGCCGCTCCGAAAGCCGATTCGGTGGCGCAATCACCGTCGCTGGGTCCCACTTTTCCTGGACAGGTACTGGGGATCGCAACTAGCGTGCCTTGCATCGCATACTCGTCTGAAACGTCGTGGGGTGCACATCGTACCTTGTGATGTCCACCATTCCTTCGTGCAGCATCCGCTTATCGATTTCGAGTTTGGCTTTGGGTTTGGATTCCGGGTTGGTTTGGGTTTCGCTCTCCGTCTCGCCCGACACGCCTAGACCCAGGTGCGTGTCGGTAGGGTAATGGTACACGTGGAACCACGCATGACCTTCCCGGCTAGCCCAAGTGACCACCAAGTACTCCCCGTCCCACGCCCATGCAAAAGGAGGGTGCCTAGCCACGACATGTGTCAGTCCAACATGCTCCCATGCTGGTGGAGGGGGGAGGGGGGGGGGGGGGGGTGAAGAAAAGGGGAGGACGGGGGGGGATGAAGAGAAGGGGAGGAAGGGAAAGCATGGACGTACAACCAAATTGTGGCCAGAGGGAACATTTCCATGTTGGCGCGTTGGATGCGGATAGTGCGTGTGGGAGTGGTTGCGTCGGTGGCCAGGTCCCAAAATGTAAAGCTGCGAGGCGTCGACTCGGATTGTCTGGAGAGAAAACAAGACAGGGAGGGGGAGGGAGGGTCAGAACACGGAATCGGCATAAGCAAACCAAAACCCGAGCCACGAGTCACGAGCCACGAGCTACGAGCCACGAACCACGAACCACGAGCCACTTACCCTACCACTACACGGCCTTGCAATGCAATGGACATTTGGACGCCCATCTGACTTGGGTCCAAGCGACTCTTGCGGCGGAAATAGCCTCGTTTCGGCGCCTTGCGACCCAAGTGAGAATCAAGTTTGAAGATATCGAGGTACTCGCGTACCGCATCAGCAAGGTACGATCGATGGTGAACAATCAACGTTCCTTCTTCGGCCGCGATGCTCAGTACATCCGCATCTTCTTCGCTTGAATACGCCCATAACAGCGTGGAGTTTTGCAAGTCCACAACCCACAGTGCCCATCGGTCCACATGCTCCATATCGTGGTAGTTACTCGCAAAAATCGCCAGGTTATCTTGTGGCACCACCGCTAGAAACTCCGCGGCCAAAAAGCGGTCTTGGATAAACGCTCGTCGTAACCGAATCTCTGCACTTTCCCCGCCTGAGCGATGACTCACGTGGAAAAGATATGGTGCAACCGTAGGACGCGGGATGGGCACCGGATCACCACTTACCGTTCGTCCCAGTTGACGCGCAAGCAGGTCGTACACCAACACGAGTTCGCGCCACGTGCGCACGACAGAAAGAGGTCGCGCAGGGTACGATCGGCTTAGCACGTGGCGCGGTACGTGCTTCGTCCAGCTGAACTCGCGCGTCGAAACTAGCCCCACTGGAACGCGACCGCGCGCCAAACCGCTTCGTTGCTAACGAGCCGGTGCCAGTGATGCGACACGAGCGAGACGCGGTACAGGTCCAGCGGATCCAGCACGCCCGCGTCAAGATGTCGTGCCCGATTTCGATGGGCAGCGAGCGGAGCGGGTCGACGCGCATGCTGACTACTGCGCGTGGTATGTGGGCTGCGTGTGGAGAAGGATGGTGTTGGGGACAGCGTTGGGGGACGGCGTTGGCGACGGCCGGGCGAACGCTGAGTGGAGCTCCCCCCCAAAAAAAGCCGCATTCAGGCGGCGCTCAGCTGGGCTCCGCTTTGGTCTGCTGCGGCCTTCCGCCGTTGCCGTCGGCGCTTCCGCCCCAGGGGGCGGCGTTACGTCAGCCGCAGCGGAACAGGCGGAAGAGGTGGTTTTTTTTTGGCTAGGCAGCCACACACGTGCGCGGACTAAAAACTAAGAAGCGAGCAAAAAGTGGCTGCAGCCAGCCGAGCACAGTGTGTGGTTTTCCTCGCCTCGACCTCCTCCTCCTCCTCCTCCTCCTCCTCCTCCTCCTCCTCCTCCTCCTCCTTCTCGTCCCTCGTCCCTGCCGCGTCGCCATGAGCACCAGCCGTCCTGCCGATGCGCCCGTCCTGAGGCAAGCTGTGGAAGGCGTCCTCGATCAGCGACCCTTTCACCGCCGCCACCGCCGCGGAGATTGCTGCGCGCATCGCGCGCGGGCAGTCGGCGCCGCGTCTGGTGGGCATCCTGGCCACCCGATCGGCTCCGAGCATTGCGTATGCCGAGTGGACCAGAAGGCATGCGATGCAGTCGGCATTGATTTTGAGATTTGGCATACGTGGGACGAGAGCACACCTGCGTCCGATGCACCTTCCACCCTCGAGGCCGACGTGGAAGACTTGATCATTGCGGCCAATGCCGATGCTGGCGTCGACGGCGTCATGGTGTACTACCCCATCTTTGGCGGAAGAAGGGACACGTATCTTCAGCAAATTGTTGATCCGCGCAAAGATGTAGAGGGCCTACACTTTTCCTATTGCTGGAACATGTACCACAACGTGCGCTGGCTCAAGCCTGCTGACGTCGGCCGCGCTCCGGGCACAGCAACGGAAGTCGCTGCCACATCGGCAGACGCAAACGGCGCCGAACCGCCCACGGGATTCGCCAAGTCGATCTTACCCTGCACGCCGTTGGCCGTGGTCAAGTGTCTGGAAGCGATGGGGTGTACGATAGCAAGTTGGCCTATGGCGATCGGCTGCAGGGCAGACGGTGACGATTGTCAATCGGTCCGAAGTGGTCGGGCGGCCATTGGCTGCGCTGCTGGCCAACGATGGCGCCACAGTGTACACGTCGACTTGGATGGTGTGCTACTGTTCCGAAAAGAAAAAGATGCGTCCGTGGGAGCCGATACGGAGCGTTCGGGCTCGGCGCGTGTCCAGGCTGCCCGCGCACAGAATGCTGCACGCCGTTTGCGCGCTCACCATTCGGTCCAAGCTACTGAGTTGACCTTGGACCAGGTCGTGCCCCGCTCCGACGTGGTCATTGCGGTGTGCCCTCGGCCGATTTCAAGATCCCCACCGCGCTCATCAAGCCTGGCGCTACCTGCATCAACTTTTCCTCGAAAAGAATTTCGATAAGGATTGCCGCTCCCGCGCAAGCCAGTACTTGCCTGCCATTGGCAAGTTGACCATCGCCATGCTCCAACGTAACTTGCTCGTACGTTTTTTTCTTGGGGTACTCTGTATTGGGGTTGGGTGTTGGGTACTGGGTGTTGGGTGGGGTGGAGCAACTGACACTTTGTTTGGGTCTGTGTTTGTGTTTGTCTTTGGTTTGTGGGATACGGTAGCGCCTGGTCGAGTACGGCGAGGCTGGCGCGACACGCTAACGTGGTACCTGTTCCGCTGTTCAGCTGTTCAGCTGTTCATTGTCATTGTCTAATTGGGCCAAGGCCAAAGGAATGCAATTTGGGTCGAGATGGAGATGGAGATGAGATGGAGATGGAGATGGAGATGGAGATGGAGATGAAGACGGAGATACGGCGGGAGAGGGGTATGCAGACAAAGAAAGAGCGACGGACGAGTGGTAAGACCCTGAGGCCGAGGGGGGGGTAGTTGGTGTGAACGAACTGGTGACTGGTGACTGGTGATATGGGACATGGACATGGGACAAGAGGCAGAGACAGAGAAAGAGAGAGTGTGTGTGGGTTGGTAAGGTGTGGTGCGGGTGGTAGGGGTGGTGAGTGGCAGGGTAGTGTAGTGTAGTGTAGTGTAGTGTAGTGTAGTAGTGTAGTGTAGTGTAGTGTAGTGTAGTGTAGTGGGGAGGGGCAGGGAACCAAGAGACTTCCGATCCAGCGCCCAAGCACAACCCGTCCCGAACCCATCCAATCCATCGAGGGGGTAGGGGGGGTAGGGACAGTGGGATGGGAGGGAGAGGTAGGGACAGTGGGATGGGAGGGGGGTGGTAGCGATTAGTGATAGTGGGACAGAAGGGGGGGGGTAGTGACAATGGTACGGAAGGGGGGTAGCGCCAGTGGTACGGAAGGGAAAAGAAGAAAGAAGAAAATGAGCGAGTGGTTGTGGTTGAGGGTGTGTTGAGGGTGTGGTTGAGGGTGTAGTTGAGGCTGTGGTTGAGGCTGTGTAGTGGTGAATGTGGGTGAGGGGGGTGTGAATGTGAATGTGGGTGAGTGAGGGAGGGAGTGAGGGGTGGCGTCCGAGGAGGGCAGAAGCACGAGAACGAAAAAAAGAGAAAGATGGAGATCGAGTTGACCATCGAGACAGATTGCCCTCCGCCCCCACGCCCTCCGCCCTAGGACCGAGACACGACAGTAGCCCAACCCGGCTCGTCCCACTCATCGTCGCTCGCTTCGAGGTCTGCTAGGGAGACGAACGCGCCCACCGGGGATCGACGCAGTCCCGACCTTCGCACGGGCGCGCGAACAGGTCCCGATCCAGAGACCGGCTTAGCTACTACTGCCTCGTTTTCAGGTACTGATGCACTCACTGGTGACAGTTGGACCCACTGGTTCAGCTACAGAGGTAGCGACTGGAGTGACCGATGGGACACACTAGCGCGCAGGGACGACGTGGCCGCAGCAACCCCAACCGAGCCACCCTGACCCTGACTGCGACCCCGACCCTGAGACGGAGGCTGGCGCCGTCGGTACAGGTACCCGCGTACCGTGTTGGAATCGGTGCCTGACCCGCGTCGCGTGCTGGAGCGGGGTGCTGCAGCGTGTGCCGGTACCGCGTCGCGTGCTGCAGTGGGTGCTGGTGTGGTGCAGGTGAGGGGTACGTTGGGCGTCCGTGACGCGGGTCACGCGGAGGGAAGGCACAGCCACAGGCGAAGGGAATGGGTGAGAGCGTCGACGGGACGATGTGCGGGATACGGATCGGGATAGGGATAGGGGTAGGGTGGGACCCAGTTCCCTGGTGGCGTCTTTCGCCCCGTGCCTCCTGTCGTCTTTCGTGGGTCTGTCGGGTGGACTTTCGTGGTGTGCTTTGGGTCGTCCTGCTCTCTCGGGGGGGACGGTACCTCCCTCGCGGGGTCCACCGTGGGGTCAGTCGCGGGGTCAGAAGCGGGGCCAGCTTCGGCCTCGTGGTTAGCCGTAGCCGTAGCCTCGGGGTGAGCCTCGTGGTCAACCCCAGCCTCAGCCTCAGCCTCAGCCGCAGCCACAGGCTCGAGGAGACAGAATCCGACGCAGCCGCCGGCTCAGCCTCAGCCTGGGGGGAGACAGAATCCGACGCAGACGCAGACGCAGACGCAGACGCGGGCGCAGGAGAGGAGTGGGCGAAGGGGGCGGAGGGGCGAAGGGGAGGGCAGGTGGACCCGGAAGCCGAAGCGTCTGAGCGGAAGGAAGCTTGACGCGATACGGTGGGAGTAGTAGGTCGGGGTGATTTGGACACATCACGTTCAGATCCACGTTCGCGTTCAGATTCAGGTTTACGTTCACGTTCACGTTCACGTTGCCTCCGGCGTCGTGCGCGGGGGCGAGAGCAAGCTGGTGGTCAGGGACTTGGTCCTTTGTGATGCTCAGCACCCGACCTTTTGGAGGCCTTTTGCTTGTCGCTGGCTCGCCACGTAGCAGACGCGTGTGTAGTTCGTGAGCATATCGTGGCCCTCGGATGGGCTCAGCGCTCCGTTCCGCCGGGCTTGCAGGATAGCTTCCTGTGCCGCGCGCGCACCAGGTCCAACGTTGAGCTTGTATTTGTACTTGTAGTTGTAGTTGTACTTGTGCCTGTGGCCGAGGGTGTACCTGTGGCTGCGCCTGTGGTCGTAGGCGAAGGCAAAGGTAAAGGCAAAGGACTATGGAAGCCATGTTCCGTAGCGGCCGTAGAGACCGAATCGCCGTCGCACGATACGACCACGCTGGGGGCCGACTCGCTCGCGTCGTGGACACGTCCGAGGGGGCGAGGGACCATCGACGGGACGGGCTGCGCAGCGCACATGCGACACGGGGAAAGCTGTAGGCGCAGCCGCAGCCGCAGAGGGCGTGGTAGAAGGCAAAGGGTCGAGAGAGAAGCGCCGCGCGACCAGTCGGTCACGCCCGAGCGTCAATGCACTGGGCGGAGAGGCCGACGCGGAATGCGAATGCGCTTGTAGTCGCGCAATTCGGTCCTGCAGCGAGCTCGGTGGGGTCAGATACCCCCGCCGTGCTGTTGCTGAGTGGGGCTGGAGCCAGAGGCAGAGGCAGTGCAGAGCCAGAGGGGGTGGTGGCGGGGAGAGAGGCCGGGAGAGAGGCGCGGCCATGGGGTTTGGGGTGAACGCTTGGGCCGAGTTGGCGCGCTGGAGGGCGGCAATGCGCTCGGCCAGGCTGGAGGTGTTGGCGGGCATGTCGCGCAGGCCGAACGCGCTGTGCGGGCGGGAGGGCGCCGACATGGGGAGCGAACGGGGGGGGGAAGGAGAAGGAGGAGGAGGAGAAGGAGGAGGCGGGGAAGAAGGAGGAGGGAGGATGAATGGGAGATGGGAGATGGAGGAGGTGCTGCGCTGGGTGCCAGCTGCCAGCGCACAGGTGGTGGGACGTGGGTGGGCGAACGGCGAGGCAAGGCAACAACCCTACTGCGGCAGGGCAGGCTGCCACGGGGAGTGCTGGCCAGCGCGGCGTGTGGCGCTGCCTGAGACACCCGTGCGCAGCTGCCCTGGCACACCCACTCTCCCGCCCCCCCGGACGCGGCAGGCACAGCGCGCGTCGTCGGCGTGTGTTGATCTCTTTCGACGCATGTCACATGTCAGGCTCAGGGTGCACAATGGGCAATGCAAATGCACAACCCTACGTGCGTGCCTGGCAGTGGCACCTCATCCATCCTCCATCCTCCATCCTCCTCTTCTGTGCGGTCTGTCTGTCTGTCTGTCTGTCTGTCCGTCTGTCGTCGATGTGCTCGCTCCACATGGGCCAGCACCATGTGGGCGCCTAGGGCCATCAGGCCTCAGGGAAAGCACGCACGTCCACTGCCACGGTATGTAGGCTGGCGAGGGCGTCGGTAGGCGCACGCTGCAACACCCCCTCGATGGGTGGTGGACGAGGATGGATGGGGCCATGGGACGCTTGGTTGCCACTGGCCTTGCATGTCACAGACTGCCAGCGGCAAGGCCCATATCATCACGTGTGACATGTGACATGGGACATGGGACATGGGACATGGGAGGTGGGCGCACGCTAGGGTTGGTGCGTGTGTGGCAGACGAGGGGATGCGCACGTGCACACAAGTACAACCAGAGGAAAATACATACTTCTTGGGGGCATATTGCATGGCCACGGAGCGACAAGCCACCGGTGCTTCCTCCACCCGAGCAGGCGACGCGCTAACCCACCCGTACCTGTTCTGCTCTGCCCCCTCCTGCCTCCGCCTAGCACACAGGATGGATGGGTACGTTGGGACCCACATGCGTCTCGCACACACCCCGTAGTAACATCACCGTACCTGGCCTGTCTCCATCCATCCAACCATCTGTCCCTCCATCCGTCCCTCCATCCGTCCCTCCATCCGTCCCTCCATCCGTCCAACCATCCATCCATCTGCCCTCTCTCCACCCCTCCACCCCTCCCCCCCCCTCACTCCCATCCGTGGGCTCCTGCCTGCTGGCCATGTCGTCCCCCCAGGCCGCCCCCCACCCCGCACTTGCCGCGCCCCGCCGTCCCCCGCGTCGGCTGCGGCCCATCGTCCCCGCTCGCTCCCCACCCACCTGTACCCGCACCCCCACAGACCAGCCTCTATCTCCCCCTCCCCCTCCCCCTCTGCATCCCCTACCACGTCCCCACTCTCCTTCCGCATCTCCCCGCGCCTGCCGCGCCCCAGCATCCCACCCCGCCCACCGGCACCTACATCGCCCCTCCCTGCCCTTCCGCCTTCTTCGCCCCTTACACTCACCCACACACATACACATACACACACACACACGCGCTACAGCTCCTCCTCCCGCCGCCCTAGCGCAAGCTCCAGCTCCACCCGCCCCACCTGCCCTTCCTCCCTCACCTCCCCCTCTACCTCCACTACCTCCTACCCTACCTCCCGGCTATCTCCCACTCTCACACCTACACCTACACATACACCCGCGTCTCCCCTACCGTCTTGCCCCCGGTTTATCCCCCGGTTTATCCCCCGGTTTACCCCCCGGTTTACCCCCCAGGTTACCCCCCCCGAGCCCAGTCGCTGGCGCGCGCCCGACTATGGCCGGTACGTTGACCTGGACCAGGACCAGGATCTTGATCTGGACATGAACATGGACATGGAGCCCCGGGGCAAGCAGCTGGGTCCCCGGTCCCGGTCCCGTTCAGGTTCGGGTTCGGGTTCGGGTTCAGTTCGGGTTCGGGGTCTCGGTCCTGTTCCGGTTCTCGCTCGCCACCGCCATCCACCGCTCGCCACTAGCGTACGACCTGGCTGAAACCAACGAGGCTGAGGAACCCCAAGTTGACCAGGCGGACCAAGTTGACCAGCCGAGGAACAGTTTACTTTCCGTTTACCCCAGCCTAGTTTGCCGTTCGATGTACGTCCCCCCCCCCCCCCCCCCTTCCCGTGCTCGCTGCTGGAGACGTGCATCATCGTCTGCTGGTACTTGCTGTGCTTGCTTGGGATCCAGCCTAACTCTTCCCTGGTTCTGGTTTTGTTTCGGGTTCTGGTTCTGGTTCTGGTTCTGGTTCTGGTTCTGGTTCTGTTCTGGTTCTTCTGGTTCTGGTTCTGGTTCTGGTTCTGGTTCTAATTCTGGTTCTGGTTTGTTTCGGGTTCTGTTTCTCCCCCACACGCATACCCAACAGACGAATCCCACCCCGCTCCAATCTAGCGTCGAGGCACATCGTCCACCCGATGGTACCTGTGACCCCATCCCGCACCCCACCCACTCCCCGGAGGGTACCGCCACCGTACCCGCAACCGTACCCGCAACCGTACCCACCACCCCCACCACCGTACCCGTCAGCGTACCCGCCAGCGTACCCGTCAGCGTACCCGCCAGCGTACTTGCCGACACAAGCGCAGTTGGTCCAACCATTTCGTCCGGTGCGAGCATCGTATCCAAATCCAGTTCGCAAGCTACCGTGACGCCCCTTGGACTTTCAGGTGCTACTACTACGTCCTTACGCCCCCGCGGGTGCCGAGTGGGAGTGGGGTTCTGAGCCGCGGCCCGTGGATGACCAGCGTCCCGTGGATGACCAGCAGCCCGTGGATGATCAGCGTGATCACCCCCCCACTCCTGAAGGAGGACCCGCAGCAGTGGGTGCAGTGGGTGCAGTGGGTGCAGTGGGTGCAGGGGGAATAGGGGGGGAAGGGGGGCAGACGGTGTGGGTGTGGGTGTGGGAGCTGGGAATGCAGATGCAGGTGGGCGGGCGTGTCGCGGTCGGGGTTGGGGTCGGGTTTGGGGTCGGAGTCGGCCTGTGCCCCTCCTGCTTCTTGTTCCCGCAGCAGTGGGAGCACCTTCACCCCCACCGGCACCGGCATCCGCAGGAGTGGGAGCACTTGCACCCCCACCCCCACCGGCACCGGAACCCGCAGCAGCAGCACCCACACCGTCACGCGCAGCAGCAGTGGCAGTGGTGGTAGTGGTGCTCCTTCCACGGCGTTGGTATCGGAGCTGAACAAGCACTGGCGTAACCGCGTAGGCAGGGAGGGCGCTCCGCCCTCGTCCTCAGCCGCGTTGGCATCGTTGTTTTTTATTTGGATGCGGATGGCGATCGGGTCAGGGTAAGACCAAGGCTAATGTGAAGGGGAAGGGGAAGGCTAAGGGAAATACTGGTAATGGTAAGGGAAGTGGTAAGCCTCCTCCGCGTACGGACAGGGTTGCGTCCCGTTCTACCCGTTGGTTCAGGTTCCACTGGTTCCACTGGTTCGACACTTGGTCCTGGTTCGACACTTGGTCCTGGTTCCACGCTTGGTCCTGGTTCCACGCTTGGTTCCGGACCGGTCTCGCGCGCGCACAGTATGGACGCGACGATGCAGGGCCAGTTAAGCCAGCACTGGCGCACCCGTCTCGGCCTGGACATTGGGATTGCCATGGGTATCGATGCGCCCTTGCTCCCCCCATCTTCGTCGTCGGGGGGGAGGAAATCTTCTTCGTCTGCATCAGGGTCAGGGTCGGGGGCGGGGGCGGGGGCGGGATTGGGATCGGGATCGGGATCAGGGTCGGGATTGGGATTGGTCAAAGCAAGTACCCTTTCGCGCTCGGAACGTAAGGCTGCCACCCCTGGTGGTGGCGGTGGGGATCGTGACCGTGAGCGGGGGGATAAACGCTCCTTTCTCCGTCGCAAGAACTTACCCCTCGCACTAGGACCGCAACGACACTCCCGATCCCTACACCCATGCCGGTGTCGAGCGCTGCATTGGGTACCACTAGTCCGACTACTACGACTACTTCCCCCCACCGCTGGTACGCTTACCCCCCCCCCCACCACTAGTACAACACCGAGTATTACTGGTAGTACACGTACCACCACGAGCACAGGTACGTCGCCGCGCGCCGGACCGGGAACGGGAACGACGACGGGTGCAGCACGGGAAGACCTCAGCTGGGCCAGCGCTCTCGTGCGTCGGCTCGGTCCAGGTCCAGCACGACGTCAAACGTCCCCCGCGCCACTCGGGGTACGCTCTAGCCTCCCCCTCCCCGTCTCCCTCCCCAGAGCGAACGCATCTGCCGACTTGCCATCTGCCTACGGGCGTCTCCCAGCGTTAGTGTGGGCGTAGGCGTGGGCGGAGACGCAGGCGTAGGCGTAGGCGCTGGTGGAGGCGGAGATGGAGACGCGGTAACGCCCCCGCCCTGGCCAGCGCCCATGGCCTCTTTTGCTTTCCCCTCGCCGTCGCCGTCTGTCTCGCCGTCGCACTCGCACTCGGGTTCGCAGTCGGGTTCGCACTCACATTCGCGGTCACGTTCACCTTCGCACACGTCCTTGGCCGAATCGGTGTGCTGCCCATCACGCACGTCTTTGGCGGAATCCACGGTGCTGGGCCCAATGGGCGTCGAACGTCCCATCTCGCATCCTGGTTCGGATTTGGTTTTGGATCCGGGTCTGAGCCCTACAGCTGCTGCTCCACTTGCTCCTACCATGCTCACTTGCCCACACCTGCTGCTACCCTGACCCACTCCCACCAGCACGGTGCATGTGAATGTGAATGCGCATTGGACCGTACGATGTCCCTGGACTTGTCCGACACACGCGGTGTGACGACCTCGGTTTCGACCTCTGGGTCCGTTTCAGCATCGGTTTCAGCGTCGGCTTCGCAGGGGCCCAGTGGCAGCGGGAGTACCTCCAGCTTCTCGAGTCTCAGTCCCACTCCGTCCCACGTCCAGGCCCAGGCTCAGGTTCAGGGACTCTCGCGTCCCGGTGGTAGTGGTGGTCTAAGTCCCAGTCCGTCCCTGTCCCAGTCCCAGTTGCAGTTGCAGGCGGTCTCGCCTAGTGGTGGTACTGGTACTGGTAGTGGCAGTGGTACTGGGGTGCTGGAAAGCGGACGACGGAACAAGAAGAAGACCAATTCCTTCTTCCGTTCTCCTCGGGCCAGTCGCGCACTGTCCTCTACCTCCCCCCGCGCTAACCCTGGCGCCAGCCCTCGGACCCTCAGTCCCGTCTCCTCGCCTGTGGAAGAGGTGATAGAGGAGGGGAATGGGGTATCCGTGCGCATGCACCAGTCGACCTCGACCCTTTCCCCCCGCCCAACGAATCAGCCAGCAGTTCTTGGTGCGGGTACACGCCTCGACCCCCCCGCGCGAAGTGTTGATGATGCTCGCTTCACGTGCTGAACCAGTATGTCTCGCAGCGATGCAGAGGGAGTTGGCGCAGTGGGACTGGGCTGGGTACCCCTTAGATCTCGCCTTGCGTGCTGTGCTGATGCAGTGCACGTTGCCCAAGGAGACGCAGCAGATTGATCGGGTACTACAGGCGTTTGCTCATCGGTACACGACGTGCAATGTCCCTACTGTGATGAACCAGGACGAAGCTTATGTGCTGGCTTTTTCCCTCCTCATGCTTCATACCGACCACTTTAACTCCAATAACCGCTCTCGCATGCTCCGCCCTGATTATGTGAGGAATACTAAGGTTACCTGTTCAATCCCGAACGAAGTGTTGGAGGTACGTCCCCCCCCCCCCCCCCCCCCCCCTTACACATACGCACTTTCACACTTTTCCCCACTGGCCTCGTTTGGTTTGGTTACAAAGGCAAGCAGCCCACTAACACGCTGCTTGGATCTCTCTCTCTCTCTCTTTTTTCTCTCTTTGTTTCTTTGTTTCTTCTCTAGTACTTTTACGACAACACGACGGCGTGTGAATTTGTCTATGCGGACAGTACGCGTGCACCGCGCGGGACAAGACAGGACCAGGACGTAAATGCGTCGACCCTTACCCGCTTCTCCTGCATAACCACAACCACAACCACAACCACAACCACAAAGTCGACCTGACTTCACTCCAACTCTCTGTGACATGGGGGGAAGCACCTTCCCTCCCTACGGGGTACGACGAGGAAGTAATACGCACCGCGGTCCTCACGGCCCCGACGTGCCGGATGCAAGGTACAGTTGGTGGGTCTGGTGGGCCGGTACCTGGTCCTTCGCAAGTCGGCGTCGCGGGCAGCGCGTTGCACGTCGACGAAGAGTGGGTGCGATTGGTCAAGCTCGGCCCTGTACGACGGAAAGAAAAGGAAGATAAAGATAAAAAACAACGTGCTTGGGGTGCAGTCTTGACTGCGTCCCAGTTGCTCTGGTACCGCGATCCCGATTTGCTCCAGTCTTTCCTCCGCTCTTCCAGTTCCCCCTTCGTCTGGTGCATCTGGTGCGTCCGGTACGGCTGGTGCCTCCGGTACGGCCCCGACGCCGACGGCGACTCCAATGGCGACTCCAATGGCGACTCCAATGGCGACGGCGATGCCCGTGCCGGACGAAGTGACCAACCTGGCGTCGGGAGTGGCGTATGTGCAGGCGTCCGATGCGCCACATACGTTTCAGTTGTACGATGGTCGTCGGACACTGCTCCTTTCTGCGCCAACGCACGAGCGGGACAGCTGGTTCACCTGATCAACTTGGTCGCTTCGTACCGCTGGGCCGGGTGCGGCACGTGGACCACCTCCTTCGCACCCAGGACCAACTCCTAGCTCGTATTCGTTCCCAACGCACGGACGAACAGGTAGACTCGCACTCTACCCTTGACACATTTCCCACTACTTCCGGTACCACAACTCCACCACACGACCGATACGTCTAGCAGTACCGACTGGACCAACGCGCCGCTCGGTCCTACGCTCTACACGCACGTGACGAGCTACGTAGCGGACCTGGTAGCGCGTACGACACTTTCGCGGGACGCATGTTCCCGCGCGCACGCAGCATTGGATACGCTGTACCGCCGTGGCCAGCTCTTGGGCCTAGCTGCGCCACTGAGCAAAGCGACGCGCGACCGGGTCGCACAGTGCATTGCGGTGGTCGAACAGGACATGCCAACCACTAGTTGGCTCTTGTGCAAGCGTCCCTCCGCGCACGTGTGTTGGAGCTGGATTTGCAAAGCGCTCACCACGCTAATGTGCAAACTTGGTTGTCCACGTACGCTTATTTGGCTCCACAGGGGTTACGCCCAGCTCCGCAGTTGCCCCCTCCCACAAGCTTCCCCACTGGCCTTACTACTGGTCTTACCACTGGTCGTACCATTGATCACCCCTCTGGTCGTACCACTAGCCTTGACACGAGCCTTGACACGAGCCTTGACACTGGTCTTACCACTGGTCTTACCACTGGCCTCCCCAGTCGTACCAGTCCCCACCAATCTGACTCCGTCGCAGATCTTTTGGCCGCGCAGCGCCACCTAGTTAGCGTCCAGCGGAGTTCCCCATCTCGATCGCTCCAGTTTGATCCGGTTACGCGGTTCTGTCCCGGTGGTGCGCGAGGTGCGCTGTGCCGCTGTCGCGTTCGCTTCGAATGCTGCTTGTCCTGTACCAGACTGTTACTAGGCTGTACCAGGTTGTACCAGGTTGTACCAGGTTGGTTGTACCCTTCTTATCCTCCTAGACACTCGCTTGCTAGTTTGGTCTTTTTTGGCTCGCTTGGCTTAGTTTGCAGTGATTGTTCGTGTCCTATTTTGTGTTGTATTGTGTCGTGTCGGGTTGAGGCGTTGGGTTTAGCTGCCCTATGGCCGCCTATCTATGGTCCGTCGCTCGGTTGGGGTCAAAGGTCAAGGGGCAAGGGGCAGAGATCACCGGCCAGGAGTTAGAGTCGGGTAGTGTAACGTGTCATTGCAGGCGTTCGAGGGGGCGTTCGAGGGTGCGTTCGAGGGGGGGGGGGGGGGAGAAGGTGCTACCACAGCTGTCCACTCAGTCCTGTTCAGTCCAGCACGGCCCAGCTCCTTGTCTTTGCACGTGGACCGAGGTCTGAAGATGGCAGACGATGCAAGCGCAGACGATGCAGCGAGGAATCGGAACCGAATTGGAACCGAATAGGAACCGAATTGGAGCCAGGCGCGGGCTGTGGGAAAATAAAGCGCAAGTGGATGGATGGAGGCAGAAGGCCAAAGGGAGGGAGGGGAGGGAAAAGAAAAGGGAAGAAAGTGGGAGCCGGAAAGGGTTACCCGGTTACCCTTTCTAGGAGCAAGGGGGAAGAATGCAGGGGCCAAGGTAAGGCAAGGTAAGACAACAAGAATGAGTTTGACCAACGAAGCAAACGAAACCCCAAGAAAAGAAAAAGCACGAAAAGCACGAGAGGGACGGGTGGGCTACCGTTTCTCGGGTACCGGTTATAATGGGGGGAGTACGATTGGGATTGGATTAGGATTGGGACAAGGCTTGTGTGGATGTTGGCTGTCACAGACGCACAGGACCATGACCCCCCCCACTCAAACCAAGCTGAAGTTACCGTACGACGCCGGGTCACCCGACGCGCCTGTAACTCTTTCGCCTTCTCCTCGCTCTCTCCTCTGTTCTTCCTCTTCGTCTTCCTCTTGTCTTGACCTTGGACTTGTTGATCGTCGACGTCCTCCTCGTCCTCCAACACCTTGACCGCACCATCCAGCGTCTCGTCCACCGGGTCGCAAACCGGAACAGGCGCCAGTACAGTAGACCAGGCAAGATGAACGAGACACTGGTCGATCCCACAGCGCCGACATAGGACAAGATCGTAGACAAGTCTCTACTACCAATGCGATGCTACCGCCACCAAGGAGGATGAGCAGAGTGAGCACTACCCTTTCCCCAAGCCCATCTCCTCATGCACAACAGCCACCGAAGCAGTTGTCACCATGCTCAGTTAGGCGTGGCCATGCCCAGCCCCGATTCGCCCGCGGCCCAGTCCCCGCGCAGGACCGAGCCGGACGTCGCGCCGGCCGCTTGCGCTTCGGCATCGGTCGGCCCCGGTGAGAAGCAGAAGTAGAGGGGCAGGGAGGGAGGCGTGCCAGGGTGACGCGAAAGATCTTATCCAACGACGCGCGGCAGGTGCACTTGTAAGGGGTACCCCATGAGGGTGAGAGCGACAATTGCCAACACCACCACCAACGAATAGCGAGTTGGAAGGTAAGAAGCAATGATGTTGGTACTGACGGCCGAACCAAATGTCATGTAGCCCAGTACGGCGACCAACTGGTACAGTCCCCCCGCCACACCAATCGACGTGCCCAATACCGTGTTGAGCCGCGCCTCCGTAGGCTGCTGCACTCATTGTACACCGCAAACACATTTTGCCCACATGTAAACGCAAACACGAACCTGATCTTACACGTTAGCCCACCTGCCCAGATCAATCGCACCAACGGGCTACCCAACCCAACCGCAATCCCAATCCCAATCCCAATTCCATCCCAATTCCATCCCAAGCTCCACCCAAAACAGGTGCTCAGCGGTCCAACAGGAAGGAGACGTACCAGGGAACACACTCAGAATGGCGGTCCATGTTGAACCATTTCTCAGTCTTGCTTGACAGGTGGGGGGAGAGCTGCTGAATCAACGTCTGCACGTGCCCGGGCGCCTGGGACGAGAAGACAGGCGGCGAAAAGAAGTAGACCACAATGACCACCAGTAACACACCGCCATGAAACTACGTTCGAGAGGCAAAGTCAGCAGGGTGCCGGTAGGAGCGCAGTGTGCATGCAGGCATAGTGCATAGGGGCAGGGGCAGGGGGGGGGAGGGGTACGTACCTGAGATAGGAGGTGTGGCGCAGCGAGTCGAGGCGGCGGAGAAGTGAGTGGGGCAAGGAGGAGCAGCCAGAACAAGATCCAGAATTGGCGCATGTACAAAGCCGCCGGCACCGACTCGGGCGGTACAGTGCCCCAGATACGTACGAGACCAAGCACGACCTGAGGCATAAGCTGGCCCGAGATGAAGGTAACTAATCGACACTCCAAAGCACTTGATCGCAATCGCCCATCGATCAACCGACGCACGTCCCAGCTGCCAGGCGCCATCGTCGCGCTGGCCACAGCAAAGAAACTGGTACTGTGCCGGCCGATCCGGGCGGCACAGCGGGTGAGAAGGTAGAGACCCAAGAGGGAGGTGGCGCCGCACAGAGCAATGAGCAGGACAACCAGGCAGATGCCAACGGCAGCACAGGCGTGGGGGGTGGCTACAATGCCGCTGCCGACAATGGTGTTGCACAGGTTGGCAATGGAGGAGAAGAGGCTGCTTGGCCGCCGGGGGGCTGGGAGTAGCCCTGGCGAGGGGTATGAGGAGGCGTAGGCGCGTAGCGGGTGCGGGGGCGGGGCGCTTGGCGGGGTGGAGGTGGAGGTGGAGGCGGAGGTGGCGCCGTAGGCGGGGGGCGGCTGGGCTTGAGCGGCTGCTGATCTCCATGGTGGGGGTGGAGAGAGTGGTGGTGGTGTGGTGGTGGTGGTGGTGGTAGTGGGGGTGGTGGGCTACCCAACCCCCCCTGGCAGGTGGTGTGGCTACTGATTGTGGATGGCACTCGTGACTAACGCGTGACTGATTAATTGATTGCTGATTGCGGCCAACAGTTCCCCCCTGCTGGCCGGCTGCCGCGGCCCAAGTGGGTTGGACGCACCGGATACTGCCCCCCCGGCCGATAGATAAGATGCAGATGCAGGATCCATTTCCGCAGTCTACGCCTCCACCGCCAGCGGGAGCGGCCCAGCTGCGCCGCCATGCGCTCCCCACGGCCCTGGACAGCGTCTCGGGCGTCTCCAGCGCCTCGCTCGCCTCGCGCCCCAGCCCGCCGCCCACAGCCGCCACTGTCCCGCCATAACGCCGCACGCGTCGCCGCCGCCCATCCGCCAGCTTGCGCAGGTGCAGCCACAGCCCACGCCCTGCCGCCGCCCAGGCTCGGCGGGTACGCGCGCATACAGCGTCTGTACCAGCTCCTCCAGCGTCATTTCCCCTCGATCACGCAGCGCCAAGACCACCTCCTTCTCCCGCGCCAGCCGGTGCGCGTGGTACTCTCCGCACCAGCCCCAGTCCATCTGCACCACCGGCCCATGACCCGGCAACAGCTGCGTCCCTGCCCGCCCTTGCTCCGCTCCTGCTCCTGCTTGGCCAGCACCCGCTCGCATACCTCCAGACTCGCCATGTACGCGCCCAGATCCTCAAACACACTCGTCCCGGCTCCCAGAACATGGTCGCCCGAGAACATGTGCCTCGACCCCGCCGCTCTCCCATAGCAGACAGGTATGGTCCACCGTGTGCCCGGGCGTGTGCAGTACCTGAATCGGCCCGCTGCCCCGCTGCGAAAAGTAAGGGGACAACGTTACGTTGGTCTGGTGCGCCAGGGCATGAATCGCCGTTTCCACTGTGACTTGGGACGAGGACTCGGCTCGGACTGGGTCCCGGGCAGAGACCCCGACCCCGACCCCCCGACCCAGACTCGGCCGGCGGGGAAAAAGCCCGGGAGGCAGGGACGCAAGCTGCCGTTGGACCAAGCTAGGATCGGTGTGTGGGTTGCGCAGTTTATGGATCCGGGCGCGGGCGTGCTTGGGTGCAGCGCGCGGTTGAGCTGCAACACGGCCGCCAAACCATTCACGTGGTCGTGGTGCCAGTGCGTCAAGATACTGTTCCGGTCCTTAGCCCTTAGCCCTCATGCCATTCCCACATGCCATGTCCGTATGCCTAAACGCATACACCCTGCACCCCACCCTCATCCTTACCAGAGGCAAGCAGGGCAAGCAAGGCAAGCGTGCAGGGGGGGGAGGGGAGGAGAGAATGGATGGAAACGTACATGTCGCTTAAGTAGGCAGGTCAATCGGTTGTCCATCCGCTGTATCCAGCCCCAATAGCACACGCTGCAGGAGGGCTGTGTAGGCCTCGTTTCCCCTCGCCCGTATCGATGAGCACGGCAGGCACAGGGGAGGCAGGAGTGGTAGAGGTGTGGAGGTAGGGTGGTGGTGGCAGGCGGGTAGAGCAGGTAAGTGTTGGTGCCTTCGAGGTAAACTTACCCGGTTCTGACCCAGGACACGCACGATACCGGGAGCTACGAGGGCCACGTCGGCCCAACGCGGCGGGGGCGTGTAGGTCGAGGCGTATCTCGCGCTCGAGCCGGTGGGCAGACGGGTGCTCGTGTTCGTGCTCGTGCTCATAACGGGGACAAGTGCACGTGGTGAGCAAGCAGCGGAGCGCAGGCGAAAGCGATCCGACACCGAAATGGAACCGGAAACGGAAACCGAGGCACAGACACAAGGCGATGCGCAGAACCAGCGAGGAAGCGGAGCGCACGAAACCTAGTCGGAGCGGGGGATGCCCAAGTGGCCGTGAGGGTGACCGTGAGGGCGATGGCGAACAAGAGGATGCGCAGAGGGGTAGTGGCGAGTGCCAGCTCGCATCGACAGCCGGCTTCGGGTGGTGGCAATCCCGGGTTCGCAGCCACCGCTCGTGATTAATGATTAACGATTGGTGCGGGGCCAGCCCAGCTGCACGGGGGGCGCACGTCATAGCGTGCACAGTTCAACTTTCAACTTTCACGCTTGAAGCTTGAAGCTTGAAGTTCAGCTTGAAGGCTTGACGCCCACCTGGCCATCTCACATCTCACATCTCACTACTACTTCTCACCCGCAACCTGCATATCTTCTGCCCTTGGCACCACCCATCACGCACCCGGACGGTGGTGCACGTACCGTACGCACCCCAAAGAGAGTTAAAGTCGTTTCAATCGTCGCTACCATCAAGTAAAGGGGGAGGGGGGGGGCAGTAGAGGGGGAAGGGAGGCGAGGGAGAGCGAGGTCATCGACATCAATCATCATCCCAGTCATCAAAGAGTCGTTCATCCATGGCCTAATGCCTCCAAAGCTGACAAAGGACAAAGGCCAGGAACAAACACAAAGGGCGTGAGCGGTAAGCGGGAGAAAGTAAGAAGTACAGAGCGGCCCGTGGCTGGCAACACACCGTCACATGCGTCACATCTGGCATACCGAAAATTTGGGCTGGGGAAGGGGAGGGGACGATCAACTGGTTATTAGGTGGGGAGATTGAGATCGATCAGCCCCCGCAAACGTCAAACCAAGAGACCAATCCTAACCCCCCACCCAGGCACAGATAAGAAGTAAGGCCCGAACCGGCCAGAAGGGCAAAAAAAAGAGACCAAACGGGGAGGAGGGGGGTGACAGTGAGGGGAGGAAATGGAACGGTCACACCGTGTACGGAAGAGTAAGAGGGGGCGGGCCAGAGACGGGGGAGGGAGGGAATTAAGCCAAGTGGTACGTGGCAGCGGCAAGCACAAGGGGCAAGAGCATGCCGACGGACAAAGTGCCAGCTCCACTGTGGCTGCCCTTCTTGGACGAGGAGCGGCGGTGGAGTGAGGCGGAGAGAGCAGATGACTGTGGGTGCAGCGAGCGAAGTGGAGGAAGGCGATGCGCCATTGTCCTGCGCAATCAAGTCGGCTCCAATCTCAGCAATGCCATAGGTAACCGTAAGCAAGTGCTGGGAGAACGTGATGGGTGACGGAGGCGTCGATGACACGCAATCCCTGGGTGTTGTACACGCGCAGTCGGTCGTCCACCACGCCACCCTGTTCGAGCGGCATCATAGCGCACGAACTGCTGGGATGGTACTCAGTCGCAAAGCTTTGCTGGATAAACGCGTTCCATTGCTTGTTGCTCTGCACCGCCGTTCCCGGAGACGTCTCGTTAGCCACAACGGCTTGACCGCATCCGACTCGCCAATCTGCCGCGCCAACTTGCACCCGTTGCGGAGGACTTGCAGATCCACCTTGTTCAACAGGTAGGCAGGGTCCACAGCCGGCAGTCAAACGCATTGCTCGAGGTAATCTTGACAGAGCCCTGAGAGGTAGGGTGTTGCAACCACACTGCACCGTGATCCCGCCAAACGCCATGAACCACAGAATCTCAATCGCAGGCGCATCATTGGGGTAAATGTTGGTGGTAAGTTCCTTCAGAGCGGCACGGTAGCCTTCCTGCACCGTGGCCGGGGCCTTGTAGGCCGCGACCCCACTGGTCAATCGACGAGGAAATGTTGGCAATGAGCTCATCCTTGTTCGTCACCGTACCAACTGCACATACGCAACCGCAGCATTCGCATAACTGTCCGTCTTGGCTCACCCGTCATCGACGTAGCTGGCAAACTGGTACCCGGAGCAGGAGTGTAGTTGATAGCGCCACTAAGGTGGTCTTGCATGTGGAACCCGACACCGGGAACGTTGGCCACCTGCTTGATGCCCACGGGCGAAAGTACCGACGAGTCTCCGACACCTGAAAGTTGCAGCAGCTGCGGCGAGCCCACCACACCAGCCGACAAGATATTTCCTTCTTGGCATTCACTTGGCGCACCTTGTCCTTGCTCTGAGCTGGCAAACTGCACACCCGTCGCACGCGGCGGCGACGAGTTGTCAAACACGATCTTGGTAGCCTGGTAACCGACGAGGATGTACAAGTTGGGGTACGCGTAGGGGTCGACGTAGCCCGCGAGAGAAGGGGCGGGTCCAGTTAGACGGGTTGATAGCCGAGGTACTGAGGAAGGTCCGGTATTGTTACCACTGTCAGGGTCGTTGTTGATGGGCAAGTTGAGCGTGGAGAAGCGCCTTGCAAAAACCCTCCAATGACGGGAACGACACGGCGGGCCAACTGCATGGATCCCACCCGATGTGCCGTGCGAAGAGGCGTTCCACTGAAGCACATTGGCTTTCGCACCAGACTGCACGGTGGAAACCACATCGTCTGTCGGAGGTCAAACGTCTCGACTTCTTCATCGCTGCGAACATATTGTCCATCCCCAGGTCGTCTTGGCCGTCGGCTGATGCTGGATACAATGTTCGCCCAGCTCTCTTGCTCCACGGCAGGTTGACGGACAAGGTACATACCATTGATGGCACTCGAACCGCCTGAGTCAAAAGAAAGTCCGAGGCACGCATGTCAGTCAGCTGTATGATGAATCAGAAAGAGACAACGTACCAAGAACCTTGCCGCGGGGTAGTAGATAGCGCGTCCGCCCAGACCGTCTGGTTGACCGTAGTATCGGCCCAATCCTTGTTGGTGTGTTCGGACGAGTTGTACAACTGTTGTTTGGAGGCAAGACAATAAGTCAGTATTTGGTTCTTTCCGATTACAACGGCAGAGTGCAAGAGGAGAAAACATACCATTCCACTGGGAGTGGTAAGCGTCGTGTCGCCTTCGCCACTGATACCAGCTTCAATCACAGCCACGGTGACGGAACTGTTCTGGGCCAAGCGGTGGCAACCGTCAAACCGGCAGTACCACCACCGACGATCACTGCAAACCCATCCAACCGTCGTCAGTATACGGATACCCGTGGGGGAGGGCTCCGGTACGTTGGAGGAAGACCAAGGACAAAGAGAGAGACGCACCATAGTCAAAGGATTGACCGTCAAAGGCTTGGCCGGACGAGCTGATGCCGGGCGGGACGGAAGCGCGTGGGAAGCTTGTTTCGGCGCTCAAAGTGGGGAGAGGAATGGGCCTGGTTGGCAGAGGCGAGGGCAGGGCGCAGAGCGCAGCGATGGTCGCGTAGACTGTGGCGCGCATGGCGGAAACGAAGGTGGGCAAAAGACGACGGGGCGAGTGGGAGGAGGGTGGAGGTGGAGAAGGAGAGAGGGTGCGGCGGAGTGAGAGAGGACACGCAGCAGAGCAAAGAAGGTGGGGGAGGGGAGGGGGTTAAGAGGTAAGAAGGGAGATGGACCAGTCGCAGCTGGTCTGGCCAGAGTGGGTGTATTATACTCGCGCCACAGCACTGCGCCCGTGCGCGCCGCTGCGCCCACTGGGGGGGGCAGGGGCTGGGGGCCACAGGCGCCGTGCCTATGGGGCGCTGGAACGCACAGCGCCGGTGTGCGGCATGCCAAGCCCCGCTTTGGCGCGGGGACAGTGTCGCAGGGTAAGTTTGGCTGGGCAGCGTCGGCGTCACATGTCACATGTCACTCGTGGGGCAATGTCACACGTCAGACGTCAGATCACAGCGGCCAGCCCAGACGCCAGACGACAGCCCAGCAACAGGAAACCCCGACACTAGCTAATAGCCCCTGAGGATGGGGCAGGAACGGTTAGGATAGTGGGAGGGACAGCCCCCATGTCCGTCGCGGTCTCTCCGTCGCCACCGGCCACAGGGCCTAGCCACACACCAGTGTGCAATGTTAGTGCCACAGACCAGTGAACTAGTGACTAGTGACTAGACTAGTGGCCTAGTGACCTCGGCACATCTGTCCATCGTTTCATCGGCGTTCGACCGCACGAGGATGTGTGGGTGCCGCCGCCGCACCACAGGCACGGGCGCAGAAGCATTCGTTCACTGGTGTTGATCTCTGCGGATCGCTGGGACATGTGACAGATCATGTGATCTGTGCTCCCCTGTATGGACCTGATCGACCTGATCAACGTAACATGGTTATAACACTCTATCGCCAACGTGGCAACCTTCAAGCTTCCGCACTAGTACCCAGTCCGCCTCATCAGTTGCGTTGCATCAGCAACTCAGTACTCAACACTCAACCCGCAACGTGTCCACCCTTCCCACACGCCCGACGTATCGTGTGCCCTGCATTCCCCCCGCTGAGCATCACATGATCACACCACGTAACCTGGGGCCACCATGCATTCAGACTGATATACTAATGCCCAACATGGTCACATGTGCAGACCCACAGCCATCGAACCGCAAGAAATCGTTTTTGCTCTTCAAGTATGCACCGCACTGCTGGCACATCGCCAGCCACCATGCACACCATGTGTGTAGCGCGGTGGTGGGCGGTGGGGCGGGGCCAAGCGTCGCGCCCGGTGGGGTTATTCATTTCATTGGCCTTGGCCTGTAAGTGACTAGGAATGTGCCAGCGGGGAGGGAAACGGACCGAGGAGACTCTGAGTATATCATACTGGGCAAACACTGCCAAGACCACCACCATATATATCTCTTGAAGCTTGATGCATGATGCATGATGGGTGCAGACAGGTGCAGACAGGTGTACCCGTGGCAGACAGCGACCATTGCAGGCATTGAAGCTTGCAGAGCGTCGATCGTCGACCAAATTTCAAAGGATGAGAAGAAGAGGACCTCGACCCTCTGGTCCCCGGCCCATATTCCATGTCGATAGCGTGCGGCAGAGCTGCCAGAGCCCGCGCCCCCCGCATTTGAAACCCAGTATGCTTTTTGCCACTGCCACAGCAACTATAAACCCGGCGGGAGCACTGAATACCTGAGTACCTGAGTACCTGAGTACGTGGCAAGACCACGTCGCGGAATGTACATTTAACAATCGTACTACTCGGAAACCACTAGCAGAGCCCCGAGCACACACGAGGCAACGAGCCGAAGGGCATTGGCTAGTGAAGTTAGCGAACGTTGAATATTGGACGTTGGACACTGCGTACTGCAGAGCGAGAAGCACGACACTGTAATTGAGAATGTGAAAGAGGTTGGGCAACCTGCGGCATTACTCATCCCTTTTCAAGCCCACATTGCAAACATCAACTATGGAGGGGAGTGATAATGAGCCCTGAGGGCCTGAGGCATGAGACCTACTGAGGGTTCAGAGGCCCGAGCTCAGGCCTGAGGGCTGGACAGCGAGCGTGGGAGAAAGGCTTGGCGTTGGGCATAGAGGCGATGTGGAAAGTGATTCCAAAGACAGTGACTAGTGAGAGAAGCTAGAAGGGTCACAATATGAGGCTTTGTAAGAGAGATGAGCGCTGAAAGTTAAACCTTATAACTTCAAGCTTCAAGATCTAAGGGTGCTTAGGCTGTCACAGTCGGGGCTAAGGCGACGGCGGATCTCAGATCTCATCAATCTCAGAGGACATGGTGCGGAGAGAGAGAAAGAGGGAAAAAGCGAGATCGACGCTCGGGACGAAGAAATTGGAAATGAGGGCTATGACGCCACATTACTGGTGTGGCATGTGTTGGTGGCGCCGGTAGCCCAAGCTCGGATGAAAGATGAGAGCTAGGCGAAGCACTAGAGTGGGCGATCAATGGCTGAGCGCGATAAATCGGTCACACCAGCGAGAACCCAGAGCCGCGGTTGTCCCTTAACTGTGAAGTAGGTACCCTACCAAGCTAAAGTTGATTGCACTGTGTAGAGCGGAAACAGTCAGAGATAGCTTCTCGTAGCTACAGACACTTGTCCAACCTTGAATGCAACCTTGGACAAGAACAAGCGCCAGAAAAGCAGGAAGAGAACAGAAAATGGGAGAACAGGAAGCTCACCTGTGCAGAGCAGAAACGGTCAGAGCTCGCTTCTCGCAGCTACTGAGTACAGACGCTGGCCCGACCTTGAATGCAATAGGGAGAAGAGGAAGGATGGGAACGAGGCGCGACGGTAACCAATCCGTGCTGAAGGGGGACTGGAATGGAGGATGTGGTTCTGAGGAGAGGAACAGGAGGCTATGATAAGGGTAGGGCCTTATATAGCCACGAGTGTACCGCGGAGCTGAGGGAGCGTCCAGGGGGATAAGAGGGGTTATGCCTATCATACAGGATGGCGTGATTGGGGCATCGCCCCAAGGGCCCCACCACGGCTGGATGCAGACGAGGCGATGAAGAACGGAATGGCAGAGGCGCCGTGGTCGAACAGCGCCACCAGCCTCGTGTGGAGAAGAGCGTGGTCGTAGATGAAGGTCATCGAGATGGGAAACATCTTCTTCATGAATAAAACGGCCTCCCCATCCTCAGGGGGTGACCTCGGGAGGGCGGTAGTAAGAGCGTCAGATGGTGACCTTGATTGCGAGCGTGCACCGAGCATTGCGTGGGCAAGGCGGCGTTGGCCTACATGCGCTGGAGCCGGAAGGAGGCAGCATGACGCGGTTAGTCAATGGACAGCCGAGGGGGCATGCTGTCTGGTGCTTCCCACTGAGAGAGTCTCTTGTCCTCACGCTTGGTTAGTCAATGTATTGCCGTGCGCCCACGCTTAGTTAGTCACTGTACTGCCTAGCTCTCTGGTGCTTCCCACTGAGAGAGTCTCTGTGCTCACGCTTAGTTAATAGTCACTGTACTGCCGAGCTGGTCTGCTCTCTCAACATATGAGCCATGAGTTGTTACGGGTGGCCACTCTGCCAGTTCATCCCGCCCCCCCTCTTTCCGACGCTGACCGCGCCCACCCCATCCACGTTACCGTTCACACCGAGCCCGACGGCTTGCAGTTCCTCGACTCGCTCACCGTACATGCCAACGCTCTCTTTCCTGAAGCCGAGAGAGATTTGTCCAGGTACCACTTGAGCAGGCAGTGGGAGATGAAAGTTCCGTCCAAGGTGAATGGGACTGAGGCGGGGCCACCGCTCCCTCAGGAGGTATCGCCCCTGGCCCCCCCTCCTCCTTGCCTATTCCGTGGCGACGAGCTCGACCCTGAGTACCAGCAGATGTTGCGCAAAAAACATCACCTACTTACCATGGAGGTCCAAGCACTCGCTCACCGACCGGGACAGACATTTCGGAGCGAGTGCACACTTACTTGCAGCTCGAAGCTGGACCGTTTTCGATCGAGCGCGACAGTCTGTGGGCGGCGGTGTGTTGGAAGCTGGATCAGGGCCGATCGAACCCCTCGCCTGCTAGCCCCATCGAGGTGAGCATTAAGAAAAGCACGGACGGTTGCATGCCACCAAGGTGCGTGTGCACCCTAACGTTCTCTTCCCCGAGGCGCAAGTCACCTCTGGAGAGAGGAGATAGAACGTATGAGTTCTCACGGATCAATCGGTTTAGCCACAACACTGATATTATGGACATTGATGATCCGGAGAGCATGGAACAAACGTGGCACGAAGAGGCGCTCCAGCTACGCCGACTTGCAACCGCCTCGGGTACCACGTTGCGTGAGCGTGCTGGACGCTGTATCAGCTCCAGGAGGGTGCCTTGTATGACGACTGGGTGAGAAGGGTTGCGTGGGAGTACGAGGATTCCAAGAGCGAGCATGAACAAGAGGACCTGGATTTGGATCGCTCACCCTCCGAATCCTTCTCCTGAAGCTGTCGCTCTCGCGCGGGATGAGTTTGAAAAGGGGTGGATCAGCTGGTGCAGCGTATTCTGCGCCCTGCTGCACCCGGATTCGAAGTACGCAAGGATCCTCCTACCACGCCCGTGTTCCTCGTCCAAGACTGAAAGGAATCGCGTCCAACGCCGAATGGATCATGCATCGTCGTAGGAGAAGATGAGTTGTGTCACGTCGCCGCAACGATCAAGTCCCCTTTTTGCACAGCCACCCCTCCGCTCTCTTGCCGTCGCTCTCGCTCCTCGGCTTCTCTGTCTATCACTACTCAAGTTCTCTATCTTTATAGCTCGCTAATCGCTGCTCGGATTCTCGGCAAATATCAAAACCCACAGCAATCGTCTCTTCACCACTCGCGCTCATCTAGAATCCACACACAATGTTCTACCCCTTTCCTCGTTTCCCCTTTTCGCTGTAGACCTATTGGTCTTCCCTAGGTAGTAGGCGTTGTTCCCCTTCTCTTCTATAAAGCCAGTCTCAGTGTTCTTAGATCCAATTATGATGGCCAAAGCCGATCACCATTCTTTTCCCACTCACCCTTCTTCGAGACACACTCCACCCCGGAAGAGCCGCCTGTTCGACCAGCTCTCTTGCCTTCACTCACCCACCGGAGTAGCTCCAAATAGTTGTTGGAACCACTGATAGCTAATCGAAATTTCTGGCCCACAATTCTATCGGACCTTGCGGACCTCGCCACCGTCAAAAACACTTGTAGACTGATGGTGAAGCTTGAAGAGTATACATCAGTGGTGGATACAACTTATCATAACATCATTCGTAGCTCATTTGGATCCGTCTTCATCGATATATGACTATACTGCCCGCACAATGTCGTCCGTCGATGGGACATTATCGCCCTCGACCGGACAGTCCTGTGGGCAAAGGCAAATTCAGCAAGTCGCACAGGATGTCGGTCGTGTGGGGAGAGGCAGAGTTGACAAAGTGGTTAGCACGTAGCGCCGCACCGCCGACGTCCCATCCCGTCTTTCTTAAACTCATCCAGTAGCTCTCGGGGGCCCAGAGGCGAATCGGGAAATGGCCTCTTACGTTTGTTGCTATTACATGTCCCTCCCTGCCGAGTCCTCCAGAATCTTGCGGTACTTCGACAAGAGAAAGGAGGCGTCCTTCAAAGACTTGTCGTCCACCCCCGTCTGTCTTGCTCGATCATCAACCCGAACGTCGTTCTGGACGACCAT